>OZ023312.1:21866680-22466680 GCA_964007375.1 Ophion obscuratus
ACGGAATGAAGCTGATCGCGCTTCAGTTTGCTTCAGTTCATCACGGTCTGCACGATAGTGTGGTAGCGTGTGAGAATATCCGAAAGAACGCTTGGACCTTCAGCGTCGGAGCAACTGGGTCCAACAGCCGGTAAACGGCTAGCGTAATTTACGACAAAGAATGTAACCCCCTCGTGGCGGCTTATGAACCGCATAAGTCGTTCAACTGTAGCGCGTCAGCCGAGTTTTTATTCTTCAAAGGTGAGATATATATAGAGGTTTTTTTTAATTCTGTGCAGGTGTGTGTAAATTCTTTTCGAGTTAAAAGCATAAACATTACGTTCGAGTACAAAGTGTCTAATTTATTCTCGTTGCATTTGGACTTTTCGCGTTTTGTTCGAGAGTTTGCGGAATGAAGATTGCAAAACGGGGTGGAAGGAACATTTGCGTGATTTTTCGATGCTTTTTTTCATTTGATACTGAGCGAAGTTTCCAGGCGGTTTTTCCGGGGTCGGTCGTAAATTAGCTCGTCTAGAATTGAGTTTTTGACATTGCACGCGGTCTCGCGTGCACACAGCGATTAAGAGGGCATATATAATGTGTCATCTTGTAACGATGAATGGTCGTCGCTGTCTATGGGCGAAATTTCGAAGGAACAAACGGACGTCGTGGAACATTCCGGGGAATATTATTGGCGTAGAATGAACCAGATCCCGATAATTATTCCGCGAGATATTTCGAGCTAAACAGAATAATTGAACGCGCGACTGGCGTCGATCAGTCGCGACTCGCGCGTCCCGCTTGTTCCGCGCGCTCCCCACGCCTCTCTCGGTCTATCCCCTCTTCGCTCGAAACGGCGGGCTGTATGTCCCTACGATACACGAATAATCCAGGAGCGCAGGCGGTCACGATCACATGACGTGATTCACGCGGTCTCGCGCGCAGCATCGAGCGATGTCACGATCAGCAGACGGAATTTTTTGTCTTTTTAAGTCTCACCCACGTCACGCGTGCTTTACAACGCCCGATCTTAAATGATAGCTCGTTATTTTTTGAGAATTACGCGGGAACGCTTTTGCGGTATTGCATCGAGTTGCGAAATTATCGTTATACTTGTACGTGCACGCCAACAAGCGCGATGCGATCCTGTGGACAAAGTGGGAACTCGCTAATGTGGCGATGGCGAAATTGAAATAAATGCTGTTTGGGCAAATATTAGGTTTCGGGCTGTACGGGGTTGACATAACCTGACAAATTTTCAAACAGTTTTCTGTTAGTCAAGTTTTTTTCAAAAAATAAACGAAGCATCCGGCTCTATGGTATTTACTGATGCAGAGCTTGACGACGTTGTTTTTTTTTTCGAATTATTATTCTTGAGAAATCTCCGCAATGTTCAGCTATCCCCCTTGATGCCTTTAGGCAGTCGAAAATAAGCGAATTTTCAAGATTTTTCGTTTCTAAACTATTTATTCTATATAATTAAGATTTTATGGAGATACATATTATGGCATCTTTTGATTTTCGAATTTTTTAAAATTATTTAAAAATGGCGGCTGTGCGACCATGCTTCAGAGACGGTTGCCACCTGAATTGTTCCACGGCGTGCATCGATCTGAAACATCAAAGCTAAGAAGTTTTAGATTTTTATGACCCACGTGCTCTATACGAACCTAAAAAATCCTCAGAAAAGTCAAAATTCGAAAAATAGTACAATTCTAGTCAAGAAATTTTTACTGTAGTATTTGTTAACGAAAAAGTACTTTTTAAAAATAATTAAAGGCAAATTAAAAAATGAATCAGTTGTTTAATTAATTTTTTAAAAGGTGATATTAATTAAATTAATTTTAAAATTAAATTTAAATTCAAAGGAAAATAATTAACTTTAAAAAATTCCAAGGAACTTTGGTTTCACATAAACGGAAATTATGTTATCTAAGAGTGTGTTAAATTTCAAAATAATCTATCGAAAAGTTTCTGAGTTGTCTTGTACTATACACCTCGCGAGTTCCAGGACAGTGGTTTACAGGAAAACGCGTTGAAAGTTTGATGATTAAAAAATTGTGCCACTAAATGACTTACCGATCAATCTGCGATTCCGAGGCCATAATGTAGTCCCTCAGCTACCTCGTGGCGTTCATTTTCGGCCACGAGCTCTTTCCGTTACAAAGGGATCTCCCCCGCTCCCCCTCAAACAAATTGAAGGCGGAAATCCCTGTTTCATCGATTTCTTCGGGCTAAACCTCGATCCATCATCTTGAAATTTGGGGTGTGAACTTATATTTAATTCCATGATAAAATTCTTAAAAAAATAGTTACATAAAAAAAATGGCGGTGACTTCGACATCTCCGTAGCGCCTCCACCCGGATGGGCCTCGTAGCCGCCACTCGACGATCCCCTTCGAACTATCGTGCAACTTTTGTAGGAAACGTTTGCTCCTAAGTCTGATTGGTTATAAAATATTTCCACTGCTAAAAGTTGTTGCCTCACACGTACACAATATATACAGGGTGACCCTCTCATCTCTGACGTCACAAAAAAATGTTCCAGACAAAAGTTGTACGGTGTGAAGGGGGCCATGAAATGCGACCAATTTTTTTTTTCGGTGGAAGCGCTGACGCACAGTGAAGGTCACCTCCACTTTTTCAAATGGAATGGTACATTTCTTTTCAACCATCTTGTGGAGCACCTTAAGCAGCATAAAAAACGTTAGGGTGTCAAACTTGTTCAAGGTCATTCAAGGGCAGTATCGATGATACAGATCTAAATAGGTGACCTTGAATGACCTTGAACGACTTTAACCCCCTAATTTTGTATGCGGCATGAGGTGCTCCACAAGATGGTTGAAAAAAAATGTACCATTCCATTAAAAAAAAAAGTGGAGGTGACCTTCACTGTGCGTCAGTGCCTCCACCGAAATAAAAAAAATTGGTCGCATTTGATGGCCGCCTTCACACCGTACAACTTTTGTCTGGAACATTTTTTTATGACGCCGGTAATTATCGAATTATTTCGGGTGGCAGAGATAAGAGGGACACCCTGTATATGCGCAGACGACAGAAAATACGATTTTCGACACGACTTTTGAGCCACCCTGTATACAAAAAAAGCCAATAATACTATAATATAATGATAAAAACATTGGTATTGGGAAAATGGCAAGAAATGCGCTTATACTTTTTGTTGAATTTTCGAAAAACTTGCTCGCTTTTGCATTTACTTATAAATTTTATATTTATTTAACGATTAAAAAACAAACAGTTCAAGAAATTCGATGTCTTAAAGGTACAAGATGTCGGGTGCGTTCGTTTCAGGTACACTTTTCCGCACTTCTCACACCTTCTGTGGACTTTCTATTACTGCATCTGGTGAAAGTGTAGAAAGTGTAGCTAAAAGGAGCAGCCCCATTCTAAGTTCGATTGAAATTAAGCTTCGATAGCTAAGGCGTAAAATTCGACACGTTCTACTGTACATGTTGCAAACGAGACAGTGAAACGTCATCACGTTCTTATCCGTGACACAGACCTCCCATGTTCACAACGCGGCGTTCGATAACTCCTCTATGTTTGATAACGATAAAGAATTTCTCAGTGGACACGTGCTCGCCGTGATTTACCTCAGCGATGACTCATTTCAGACGATTCGCACTCAACTTCCGCTTGTTATCGATTCTCCGTTTTTTTTCTCATGATCTTGAAGTTTTCATCGTTCAAACACAACGAAAATTCGACTTCATTGATAACATTTATTGGCCGTTGTAGGTTATGAAAACAATTCGAACGTTTTTGCGTATTTTTATTACATATTTACCGTCTCAAGTTGTAAAAAAATGTTTTGAATAATAATAAAAAAGAATGAAAAAAAAACGTCGTTGTATTGCTCCGATGCAAACTTACTCTTCAACATATACGCGCCGATCAACGTTTCGCAAGTCTCAAATTTTTCGTCAGTCGGACGCCATCAACATGCAGGTACAATTAATATATTTCGCGTCATTAGTACGAGATCAACGCACCTGAAAGCACACAAAATAAATCAAGTCGACGATAAAAATCCCCGAAAGGAGAAATTCTCGCGCGCTCCTCGCGTCGGCAGTACATAACCTCACTTTCGTTGGCCGCTATGCGCGTGCGCGTATTCACGGCATATTCTGCATTATTTCCGCAAGTAGATCGGGATACGAGCACAGCTTGTAAAAATCCGGATACACGGTTATCTGTTTGCCGCAAGATGTCGCTATCGAAAGCGCGCGTTTTTTCAAATTCGGCGAGTTGTGAGAGTGCGACAAGATGAGATAGCGAATAGCATCTACGGCCTTGAGATTGTTCGCCAAATATTCCTCGCAAATGTTCTTCAAGCCGTCGATTTGATATTTGTCAGCTAGTATCAAAATGTCGGCGACATTTTTTTCCAACTTGTCGATACTTCCGGTGTAGACGGCGCGCAGAAACGCCTCGAAATTCGTCGCTTCGGTGTCCGTTATTTTCACCAAATTCTCGAGCGTCTCGCTCATAAGGCTGGTGAACATTGCCCGAAAAACCGGACTGTAAGCAGCGAGAATAACTTTGTGCACGTGAAAAATACGATTGTCCACGGATATCGTGACATCGGAGAACAAAGGAGTGTCGAAAAAGTCGTCGAAAGTATTGGTCATCATGTGCACGGTGGACAATGGTCTGCGGCGCATTTCCAGGCTTTCATGATCGGTAATCGACGAGGTGGACAGCAGTGTCTCGTTGCCAACGAAGCTGCAGTCGTCGCTGGACGAGTGACGCTGAAAACCGTATTTGCCGGGTTTCGCCCTCTCGACTATGTTTATCAGGCAGAGGAAAGTCAGAGTGTCGCGATTCAGGCAGCCTTTCTTCGACAGTATGTCCGTGCGCGAGATTACCGGATGTCTGATGAAACAACTGCGATCGTCGGTCGACGGATGGCGCTCGGACGCGTGACACGGCACGTGACGTATCGGGTCGTTACCGCAGAACGTCATTTTACCCTCGGACTCGTCGATAATGTAGATCTTGAAGACAAGTCCCCCAATGTCCAGCTCCTCAGGCACGTTCAGATCCACCACCGCGTACTCTTCCACGTGTTGAAATGTCATGAATGTTCGACAATAATTTGCCACTTGGAATTCGGGCGATTTCACGCCCCTACCGTAGTACGGCTCGTGCACACGATAATTGTACATGCTCCATTTTATACTGTACTCTGTTTCGGTCTTGCTGGCGTAAATGTTCCCCGCGATGGGCGTCATGGTGGACCTGAAAAACGAAAACAATGTTCGAACGATTTTCCCTCGTAGATTTTTACGATCCTATGCTCTTTTCACTTTTACGCCACACTGTCCCACGCTCGGTAGTCGGCGCACACGCCAATGCGCGGCTGAGTGGTCACCCATTGGAGTATTGGCCCGGGCCAACGCTGCTTAGGGGCTTCGAGACCGTTCCTTGGCGGCGAGACTGGGGATGAAAATACAATGGGTATCGGCAGGATGCCAATCTCGTGCGAATACGATTTTGTGTAAAAATGAATTACTGGGCAATTTCTAACTCGTAATATTGATGAGTAATAGTTGTAGCTGGGAAATTATATTAATAGTTGTAATTTTTGTAATTAAATATAAATATATTGAGATTTTATTCGGGAAAAAAGAATCGAAGGACTTGACAATAGCGACAGTTTCGGCCAGTGGCACGACTAACATGGATTTTTATTTATATTTTTAACATATGCAAAAAAATAATTTGTAATAACTAAAGTTTGAAAAATGAAAAAGTTATTCCAACGATTCGCGCAGTATTTATAGGTTTGATATTTGGCAATATTGGTTCTATCTCCGTCTCTTTTTACTGAACCAGGTGACTTTAACCTCCAATGCTTTTCAACGTCGACCTGTCAAAACAATGTCAGGTGCGGGAAATATGGAGCATTTTATTCGGGCCACGACTGGTAAAAAGCATGGAAAATTGGTGTCGGCAAAATATGTCGGTTAAAAATGAAATATGTGTGGAAATTCGAATGAGGGAGATGAGGTTAGGACTACAGTCAGCTGTTGCCTTGCTGTCACGTCTCTTTATCGTAACAAGTGGTAATAAATCCAATACCGGAAGTTCAAATTAAACTTGATAACACAAAAAATAGGTCCATAAGCGTAATTTTTCTGAGAGCACTGGATTACTACAAGTGTTAAGTATGTATATCTGATTATTTTTAAGAATCTGACGGATTCCCGCTATTATATACACTTTTGTAGCGACCGGAAATTGGGTTTTTGTGTCGTCTCGGAATTCCTTCACGAAAATACGCAATTTTAATATTTCTTTTCTCTGTAATTAGGTCGATAAACGACCCTGAAATTTTACGGAGACGATTATTAATATATTTATTGGATTGCAAAAAAAAACTATGAATATCCTATGGATGGAAGCCTGGCGATAGGGAAAGGCGAAGTAGAAGTTGACCACGTGACATATGAGTGCGGAAGAGATAGTGGATAATTAAAAAACGAGATTTCTGAAAGATAAATCGTATTTAGAGTAAAAGAAAACCGCCGAGCTCTACGTCAGTAGATTCGACAGATCCTGATGCTTCGTTTTTCCTAACAAACTTTACCATGTATGAGAAAACTGGGTTGGAAAATTTGTGAGGTTATGTTGATCTTGAACATGCCTCAAAACATTATTATTGATGTTGAAATACACGCTAGTTGGTGCTTTCCTGTTATTGGCTCACTCGCCAGAGCCAGTTACCGCCATTTTGCCACGTTTAACCTACAAATTTCGATAATGACTGAAAACAAGCCATTCGAGCTCAAAATTCACATCTTTTTTCGCGTATTGTTACTGAACAAAATAGACAAACCATTTAATTATTTAACACGATATTCCTAACACCATAATCGCTGTTTTCTTAGTTTCTCAATATAAATCTCCCCATTATTTGTGTCCTTACAGCCCTATAACTAGTATTTACGAGGTGGCATGTGCATTGCCAAATGGATGACGGTTCAACTTGAACATTAAAAATCTCCAAAACTACCCCGGTAGCAATTTATCAAAATATTGGCTGAGAAGTTGGGCACCAAAAGGCCGCTCGGAAGTTACCTGTAATTCATCATGTGTCCAACAATATTTTTTGTTCATATTTTTCAAAACCATCCAAAAAGATAAGTGTGAATGTACTGGTTTTTAAAACAATCTAAAAAGGTGATAACTTTTAAACAACATCTAAGCCGACTTTTGGTACCCAATTTGAAGTTAACCTTCAAGGTAACCTCCGAGCGGGCATTTGGTACCCATTCAGCTCACTTTTTGACAACTTTTTGAAACTTGCTACTTGGGTATGTTGAGGTACTGACTGATTTTGGGACAGTTGACGCACCATAAATGAATCTCTCAGTAATATAACTTTTAATCGAATCCAAGCATTTCGATTATAGTTCAAAAATTCCTACATGGAAGACCAGTCGCGTCCATAACTGTCACACATCGATGTAAATGCACGTCCAGTATTTTGTCACGTGATACAAACAACCTGAAGGTGAAGACAAGGTGTCCGTACCAGAGCATTGTCTTTCGAAAGAATCGCTAACTATATATATATATATATATATATATATATATATATATATATATATATATATATATAGCGTATTGATCGTCTGCGATCCACGGCACATTCACAATTCTCACATATCCTCGCGACTGATACTCAATTCATTAAATGATCGATTAAATTATTGTTTCGTCACTTTTCTCCCTCTTCCCCTCTCCCTTTTGCCATCTGATTAATACGTCGTCAATAAGTGCCGCAAAATAATGACCCAAAAGTATCGAGAAAGTGTTTATCGAACGACTCGAAGTTCGCCTTTATTTTCGGACGTAATTAATCGTTCCGAAGATACCCTAAGAATGGGAAACACGCAAGACGATAAGAAACGAAAAATTCCACGGTCCGTGTCTTTTTCTTTCTTTGCGACACGAACGAGGACGGAAATCATCGGGATAAAAGAAATAACACTCACGCGTTTGTTTCCGAGACACACGGGGAGTTAAAGCGTCCCGAGAGATGTTTTATAATTGCGATGCAGAAAACCGACGAGAGTAAAAATGTTGACTAAAATTGTGGAGAGACAAATGTGCGTGAGCGCTGAAAACGCGTATTCACATCGGACAGTCGCGTTCGCCTCACTGGTGAAACGGACACTTATTTTCATGGAGGATCGCGCCCTTAGACGTACCCAAATAAATACGTATGGATGTGTGGGTGCCTTTCGCGAGTTCCCAGTACTGGCCGAATGTACCAGCGCACACACACATACGGATATTCGCAGTCGTGGTCAACTTTCGAAGTAATAGGGTATTTGACCGTTGGAAATCATCTTAAGGCTTTAGGCCACAGTAACGGGTATAAAATCATGTGCGGATTTAACCATTTTCTTCGTATGAAAAAGTGATTCACTAATAAAATTAATTACACATCTATTTAGCATGAATATCAAGCTGTTAGAAATTTTTTTTTTTTTTTCGACGTACAAAATGCCCGACTACTATTTTTTTTGTCATCCTTTTCTTAGGCGCCCCGCGGCGTGACATTTAGCATCCACAATATTTTACCTAGAACAAAAAACAAAAATTCTCGTCAATCCCCGTGAAAAAATTGACATATATAAACATATATAATTATTTATACACATATATAACATTATATACAATTATATATGCCTTAACATGTCATTATGAATGATCATATATGTAGACGTATTACCATGTATAGGATTTATTTTTTGTAGGTGTGGACTATATCTGCCCATATATGATTATGTGTGTTCAAAAGTTGGTACTCTGAACTCGTATATTGATATATGGTTGTATATATGAACTCATATATGATACAACATGTACTATATATTATCATATATAATTGCATTTGCCTCCCAAAACCCATATATAAGCGTATATTAATCTATATGAGACCATGTGTATGAACCTATATATGATTGACAAACTATTTTGGTGTCATATATAATCATATATGTAATCGTAATTATCCGCAACATTATCAACCATTTTTGAACGTATATAATAACAAAAACATATATGACAATGGATATTATTCCATATAGGATACCACTACAGACTATTTTGATATCATATAGGATCATGTATACTGCGTGTCATTTTTTATATAATACTGTCTATAAACAGCAAAATCAGCATGTGATGCTGATAATATTTTATAGTTTTATTATAAACGTACTAAAATGGTGATTTAAATAATTGTTAATATATATACAAATTATAAATATTTTTTTCGGTATTATTTATTTACCAGCACAATATCACAAATAGGTCAACACATATTGTCCTTCTTCATATAAACATATTTTACACTTGTATTATAAAAAAACGTATTTCTACATTTGTATCTGCATACCGGGGAAAAAATTCACATATATAAACATATATAATCATGTATGATCTTGTCATAAATGATCATGAACGAAATTTGTCTCTATATTATCATATATAGTAATATATAGCCATGTTTGTTTATGTTTGTTTATATATGTCCATTTTTCCCGGGTTCACATTAGAATACCTAGAGAAGTACGTACGGAATTAAAAAATATTGTTTTATCCAAAAGTTGTAGGTATTTGAACTTGAGAAATGAATTTTCAGTGAAAAATTTCGTTATAACTGCTCATAATCTGCTCATCGAATGAAACGTTTTCGATTAATCAGAAATTCCGTACGTACTTCTCTGCGAAATGCAATCAGAAAAAACCTGTTTCGAGAAGTTTCGAGTAGTCAGCCATTTTGTAAATCGATAAAAAAAATTTTAACAGCTTGATATTCATTCTAAATAGATGAGTAATTAATTTGATGAGTGTATCACTTTTTCATAGGAAAAAAAATTGTTAAATTCGCACATGATTTTATACACGTTACTGTGGCTTAAAGCCTTAACGGCGGGGTAAAGTTAATTCGGCGAAAAAAAGGCATGTTTTTAAGATTTTTTTTGGCGTAACGAATAGTGTTCGTTTATTGAAAAATTTACATATAATAAAGTAACATTTGAACACCATTTTCCTAAATTTGCAGTGCAAAATATTCAAAATTGAGCGAGTGAAAATTAAACCCCGGAGGCGCCTCGAAAAAAAGTTGGTTTGCGGTGTGCACCATAACTCGCAACAGAATCATTTGAAACAAAAAAACAAAATGCATTTGTTAAAGGAGATGTTTCTCGAAGTAATGACGGGAGGATTTTTTCTTTCGATTTTTCGATTTTTCGTAGCACTTGGGAGCCAAAAACCCGATTTTCGCTAAAAAAAAACGGCTAATTTGTTGTTGAAAAATTAGTAATTATTAAAAAAAACAAAAAAGCTCTCGACAATACCTGGTGAATTATGTGAAGAAGTACTGTGCAAAATTTCAAAGCGATTGGTCCAGTAGATTTTGAGTTATCGTGCACACGGACTTCAAATATGACAAGTCTCAGAAAAACGGTTTGAAAAACGCAGAAGAGAAGAGAACGGCATGGAGCAATAGACGCTCAAATACTCATAACTTCGTCAATTTTACTCAGATCGACTTGAAATTTTAACACGATATTCTTGATATATTATGCATTCATTTAAAAAAAAATTTAAATGAAAAAAAAAATTAAATACTTTACCCCGCCCTTAAATGGTTAATTATTATTATATCACGCTCAGAATATTTGTTTATCTTCGTGGATGCCAGTATTTACGATATAAATCGGCAATAAAATTTGAATATTCAACTAGACCGCCAAAACGCTCCCGTTGCCATATATGTAGTCACGTGATTCCTGTGACGTCACATGCCAGCAGCCCCCTGACACTGGCCTACTATTCCTATATGATAAACGAAAATGCGTTTTGTCCCGGCTTTTTAGTTCTTGAAATCGCCACTGCGTAGCGTTGGCTGTTGTGTGACAGCCTTCGGCTCTAAATACTCCGATCAGCTGAACAATTCGATACTTTCGTGGCTTTCGCCTGTTATCGTTATGGCGACGTTATTTATTGTGTTCAAATAGAAAATCATTAGAACGGAAAATCATTCCAAATATATCAATATATTTTTATTCATGTAAGATATTCGAAACACCGGCGCAGCATACATATATATGCATGCCTGTCACACGGCTACTAGCGCCACAGTGCGGCAAGGACATTTTGCGAACAGCATTTATCTACCAGTGTCAGGGGGCTGCATGCCAGTAAACAAGGTAAAGGACCTATATCGCCGCTGAGTTGTCGCGCAGCAAACCTTCCTCTTTATTCTTATTCAAAAGTTGATAATATGGTAACTATCCAACCAATCCTAGCGCGTTTTCGTTCACGTGATGAAACGTTCGAATTTATCTATCTTAAAAATTGAAATAAACGAAAATAATGCATATTTTTTCGATAAAATGATAGAAAATACTTTTTAACGGGTTACACCTAGTTTGGGGCCGGAAAAAATAGGTGTTTGGGGAATTTACCTTGGGACATGGGTGCAGATTTTTAACGTTTTTTTTTCACAGTAAAGAGTATCATTTCAAGTATCTTTAATTAAGTAATCGAAGGATTCAATAAAATAATGATTTTTGAAAAAAATGGTCGCCGATCGAAAGTGATCGTCGAAATTTTGATGAAAATAAACACTCTATTTTCCTTGATATAAAAAGAGTAGGCATTGAAAAAAAATCGATTAAGGTCTGTTTTTTGATATACAAAAAATGTCTGTGAAATTTGAAGCAGATCGGTTTAGTTGTTTTTGAGATATTTTGGTCACCGATTCTGAAAAAGTCATTCCGGAGAAAACGCGTTCAAAGTTTTTGTGTCAGGTATATACGTAGACCGCCGGACCTACCTGTAAGCACTCATAACTCCTCCAATTTTCAACGGACCGACATGACATTTTTAGAGAATATTTTTGAAAGGTTATATTATAAGAATCCGCTGAAAACGAACAATCGATTTTATCATAAATTCCAACTCAGTGTAACCCCTTAAGCACTATATATTCTTTTAGGATGACAAGAGAACGAACCATATTTTTAATATAGTCAAATACCCTATTACGATTCCACCATTGCGCCCTGGAGCTTCAAACCGGAGCGATTATTATTTCTTTAATTTTCTTCTTACACAAATATTGGCCATGGTAATCAAAAGTATGCACATACGCGGCTCAAAGCACTGTGCGCGTTGCGCTTCTTTATGTTTACGAAAGAAGGACAGTGAGTTCCGATAAATGCAGGTGGTTATTGCTTAATAATAACCACCTGCTGATAATAATGATAACAGCAATAATATTTATTACCGATATGACTATCACAATCATTATTATTATTATATGTATTATTGTTATCACCGTTATTGTTATTGTCACTACTGCTGCTGTTAAAATTAACTGTTGAATGATTGTAGTTTTAGTTTTATGGAAAAGTCCACACCTCCGAATAATTTAGAACTTCGTTTACTTATGTATTTTGACTCGCTGATCACGAATATGATAGTAAAAATACCCGCAAATTTGATTTTCAAGATCAAAACTGGAAAAAAAAGCTTTTTTTGTAGTTTTTCTATTTTATTTTTACAATTGTTGATCGTAGAGGAAAATGTCGCCTACGAAAGTTTGAACCCATCAAAAGACTGATCATCTATGCTCTATACAAATTTTGTCTAAAATCATTATTTTCCAAGAAAAATGGGATAATACTTCAATGAGTATATTTTGCTAAACTCCATTAGTTTCGATATTATCTACTTACGCACTTTACTGCTTATGGGCCCAAACAAAACAAACACAAACAGCAATCAAAACAAACTCGGGTATGATGAATCTTGGGGTGTGTACTTCACTGGGGTGGGTTTGTTGGGCACCTTGGATGGGTGCGTGGAATCGTAGGGTGCGTAGAACACTGGGGTGGGCGGAGGGCACCTCGGATGGGTGCGTGGAATTGTGGGGTGCGAACAACACTGGCCTGGTACAAAAAAGTAAAAAAAAAAATATGCACTTTAAAAGGGAATATCAGTGTGAAAAAAAATCGATTTTTTTTGCCTAAATGGATAGTTTCGGCCTTTAAGAATATATGCCTACAAATTTTCAAAACAATATTCGGCTTAGAAGTATTCGAAATTGGCGCCAAGCGTCGACGCTCTCAGAGCCTTCTATACGGGCCTCCCAGGTAGCAATTTCAAAATAGTTGTCCAAATGGGTACTAAACGTCCGCTTGGAAGTTACCTATAAGTTATCATGAGTCCAACAGTTATCTTTTTGCATAGTTGTTGACTTTAAGCTAACTTCCGGGCGGACATTTGGCACCCTTTGAGCCGACTTTTGGACAACTTTTTGAAAATTGCTATCTGGGTTTCTATACTTTAAACGCGTTTTTCTCGAAACCATGTTTTTTCACCTGGTTGACAGCATAACTCTGTCAAATTTTGTCCAATCGACTTCATTCAAAAAGGATTCTCCTCAGAAAACTTATCGCCATCGTCGCATCGTAGACTTTTCTTTAATTGTTTACTTTTTTATTAACAATTTACTGCAAAATTTGTGTAACATTCGATTTTTTTTAATGACCGCCATTTTTGTCTAATCAAAAATTTTTAATTTCCTACGATGCTGCAATAGCTATACTATTATAATTTAATAATCTTTTTGAATTTTTAATTTCCCATGCTTGCTGTGGCACTTATGCTGTCAACCGTCGGGGAGTCTTTTTTCGAGACGCCATTTTGCGACTGCTCCTCTGCTTAATAAAATGTACTAAAAATACAATAAAAAAATTTCCTTGTACGCTTCATTACTTCAATAATTAATACACAAAATTGCAAACAATTTGATCGAACCGTTTAAAAAAAATCCCAAAAAACACCTCATTTTTCAGCCTGTCACACTGATATTCTCCATTAAAGACTAAACTGTAACCTCCCCGTGTTAAAATGCGTAAGTAGATAACGTCGAAAAGTTTAGCAAAATATACTTATCGGAGTATTATCCAATTTTTCTTGGAAAATAATGGTTTTAGACGAAACCTGTATAGAACATAAAATATCAGTCTTTTGATAGGCTACATCTTTCGTAGGAGACATTTTTCTCTAAGATCAATATTTGTTAAAATAAAATAGAAAAACTACAAAAAAACGTTTTTTTAAGTTTTGACCTTAACAAAAAATTGCGGGTATTTTCACTATCATATTCGGGATCAGCGAGTCGAAATACATAAGTACACGAAATTCTGAACTATTGGGAGGTGTGGGCTTTTCGGAAGTACACCCGACATATGCAATTTTCGAATTTCAAAAACAATCGGAAGAAGTGTTTGCAATTGCAAATTTGCACTTTACGCTTTTTCATCACTATTACTAATTTACATAACCAAGAGAATTTTAAGATTAAGATATATGCATCTTTTTGTTCATTTCCAAGTGTGCAATTTAAAAAAAAGTTTTTTTTTTCTCTATCGTTTCAGAAAGGCCAATCTCAGCCTGGAGCATCGAGTCAGTGGAACGTTAAATCACTGACAAGGGGCGGCGAAATCTACCATCATCGATGGGTTGAGAACGCCAAGTAATTTCCTCCTTTCTATCTTTCCCCCTTTTTCTTCTGCCTCTCTCCGTCTCTGTGCATATATACATATATACATATATATAAACATATATCTGTATATATGTATATATCCACTTTTTCCTTCCAATTTTCGTAATTACAATTACCAAAGTGATTAGCTCACCGATGAGCCATGCTGAAGGTCGTGGGGGCCTCCTGGCTGCAAACCAGGATTTCCACCTATATACTCGTCGCCGTTGGCCTCCTCGGCATCGGGGCGATTCTCCTGGGAGAGTTTGGCAGGTCAGTTCTTATTTTTTTCGGGCACCCGTTCCCTGTGAGGGGTTAGGTTACTGTGACTACCCGAAGATCAGAGTTATTTAATAAAATTGATTTTGAAGGAATAAGTAAGATGATCGAAAAATCGTTTGGACATTTATTTGCATGCACATTAACAACGTTGGCTACTACCAAATTTCGTTAAAGAATATTTATAATTACAGAAGTTATAAACAATATCGTGAAGGACCTTTGAACGTGAGGGGCTCAACGGTGTACTTGATTTTCGCCACTCGGTTGATCTGAAACAAAAAAAAATGGTTTTTTTTTAAACAGATAATATTGGCTGTGATTTGGTCGGTCTTCGTTGTTATACTGTTTCAATAATCAAAAAAATAATTGATTCTTTTTTCTATTTTTCGAGGAAAAATGACGTCATTGTTGCGAATAACTAATGAAAAAATAGTTTAGAAGAAAAACGTCGGTAAAAACTAAACTGCTATTGCACCGAATAAGTGTACTAAATTTCAAGTCAATCCGTTCGTTTTGAAAACATAGTTTCGAGAAAAGTTTTTTAAAAACTGAAATATTTCCGTTTTCGATTTAAAAAAAAGAAGTTTTCAATTCAAAGTAAAAATTCAAATTTCCCAGAACATTTGCAGAGAAAAATTAAAATTATCCAAAAAAATGAAAATTCAAAATTTTCGGAAAAACTAAAAATTCATTATTTTCATAAAAAAAACTAAAAAATTTCAGTTTTTAATTGAAATTTTGCAGAGTAAATTCAAAATTTTCAGAAAAAAAACTGAAAATTCAACATTTTCATTAAAAACTGAAAATTAAAAATTTTCATAAAAAACTAAAATTTTCGGAAAAAAAATGAAAAATTCACATTTTTCGGAAAAAACTGAAATATCATAATTTTTTAGTTTTACTAGTAGTTCTATCGTTATAATAATGAGTTTGCCTTCAATCTCCGATTCCTGCACAGGTTGGACATTCCTTTTCAATTTGCGGTGCCTCAAGCGACGAACAATTTTTTTCTTCACATTTTCACAGCAGCCTAATATCGTAATAAACATTATTTTTCCGTTTTTCCAAGTCATTACAATCGAGAGTGCTCCTTGTGTTTTCATTTGTCATTTACGAGTTTATCACATTTGCGTTTAGTTAAAATTCTTCCTGTTTGCCTTTTTCGCGGACGGACGTGGATTCCATTGCATCTCGTTTTTTGTTTTTGTCTTCTCATCCTCTCTTGCCATTCTCAGAAGTGTGTACACGCTTTTTTTTTCTTCTTCTCAAACCCAGCGATGAGAAAGATGGAACGTATTCGGCAACTGTTTTTTGGAATCACAAAGGGGGCTATCGAATCGACTTCTGGGGTCAGGGAAACGATTTGGTCACTTTGCCGAGGGGGGCTGCACGAGCTTACTACAAAACGAGAATCCAAGAGATCGGGTAAGAATAAAATCGAATTCTCGTCTTATCGTGTCCTATCGAGACCAAACGAGACCAAACTTCGCACGTCGAAAACGAAAGATTCCGCGGCGTATTTTACTATCGGTATTTTTCTTGATCCGAATTTTTCATTTTTTCAAATTGTTTTGCTTCATTTGGACACCAGATGGTCGATCGTCGAGATCGAAACATCGCCGTCTTATCCGGACGCGGTGCAGGCGTACGCAGCTGGTCTCCTCGAGGGCAGCTTGACCTGGCAGCTGATACATCATCATTGGTACAATACGATCGGTACTATGTGCGCCCTCGAGGCGAACGAGGAACTGTGCACCGTCATGAGGCAACGACTGCGCGAAAACGCCGCCGTCATACGCGAAAGAGCCAATCTTCTGGCATCCGAGGATCCATTCTGGCACATGGTTAGATCTGCGGGATAGAGCGGAGAATTTTAAAGGCGGAATGACACACGATTCGGCTGATAAATCTAATGAAAACCGTTTTGGAATCTTTCTCATTAAGGCTTAGGCCAATCTAGAGGCCGAAAAAATAGGCTTTTTAGGGATTTTTTTTCAGAACTACTGCAAAATATATCGAGATTACAAAAAAGGGTGTTTATCATACATATCAGTGACTGTATGCAACAATTTTTTTTAAGCGATTCACTTCAAAATGGCGGCTGTGCAGCGTTATTGCGATGACGTCTCCGTTTTTCCAGGGTCCACAGCCGAACATACAGCGCCTGTAATTTTTCAATTATTACGAGCCAATGAATTTTTTTCGATTATATATAATAACTGCTATAGAAGTACGTAGGATTTTTTTCGTTATATTGATTTTTGGCCAAACGGCGCACTTCTTGAGTGGAAAGTGAAAAATTTGCCTAAAAAAGCGTCAGATAATTGTTAATAACAAATGAACCATGCAATATAAAAAAATCCTACGTACTTCCATAGACAATGAATTTTTCAAGATATATCGCATTCAAGACATTCACATTTCAAGTGAATCGGTTGAAAATTGTCGGAGTTATGTTTCAGGCCAACTTAAAAAGTGCGGTTTTGAAAACCGAACTAAAATTCGAAAACCGAGTACTTAGAAATTTTTCCCGGCCATAATGTTTTGGGACATTATTTTTGACGTCCTAGAGGACCATTAAAAAAAAAACGATTTTTCGAAAATTCTAGAATGGCCTAACCCCTTAAGGGTTAAGAATTGCTGATTTTCATTATTTTTTTTAAAGGAAATATCTCTTTACCACTTTTTAGACTGAGGATATGTTTTATTACTACTTTTGACTACTACCCATTTTTAACGTCATTTTTCAGGAATTACATTTAGAGAAACGGTTGAATCTACAGTGTTAGTATTTTACAGTTATATTTATACATGTTTGAAGTAACATCTTAAATGTTTCCAAAGCATATTGTTCCAAATTGTAAAATTTGTTATCGTCCGGTGTTGTGAGTGCGGCCGTTCTTGTCATCTGGAATAACCGATTTTTTAAAATGTTACTCTTTCCGAATGTGGTTATCGTCGCGCACTCCAATAACAAATTTAAGGAAAAATTTACGAATTGCTGGCGGATGAGAGAGAGAACTGATTTTTACAATAAAATGTTCACTTCTCGCGGCCTCGAAAAATAGTCATTATAAAGAAACCAAAAAGATACGAACGATACGAACGATAATCACATTCGTAAAAAAGAGAACAGAACAAAATCGTTTGTTCCAGCTGGCAAAAATCGCTGTAATCACAACGCCCGACGATGAAAAATTATCGCGACCTGCGCTACATCAAATTACTCGTACAATTTCGAATAAAATGTTTTGAAAAAATTTAAATTATTATTTCAAACGTGTACTTCAAGCACAACTGTGAAATACAAACATTGTAGATTTAACCGTATCTCTAAATTGAATTCCCAAAAAATCACCTTGAAAATGGGGGTTTACACTAGAATGCAGCCTCAATGATTGGACGAGAGATCTCAAACTCCTAATTAAGTATTCGAAACTTTTAACGAAAAAAAATCACACATTAACATACCACGGTTAATTATGACTGGAATAAATTGAGGGCATGTACAAGGTCAAAATACCGCACAAATTTTCCAACCCAATTTTCTCATAGATGGTTAATTTTTGTAGGAAAAGCAAAGCATTAGCCTCTGGAGAATTCCCTGGCGCAAGTTGATGATTTCCTTTTGCCCTAAATATTATTAATCTCTGAGAAATTTGTTAAAATTTTTTCGTTATCTCTTTCGCACTCATATGTCACGTGGTAGATCTTCTACTCCGCCTTAACAAAAGAAGTTCCGGTTGGGATGATTCCACAAGGAAGAGAAACTCGACTACTACGCTAAAAAAGCGCATCAAGGCACTCGAATCATTTTATTCTATGAAAAATAACGAAGAGAAATTCCGCAAACTGTTGCATTTGGAATTGTTGATAATTGTGACAAATGGCTCGGTGTGAGTCACTCCAATGTGTAGAAAAGCAAAGTGGAGGGGTGAGAGACAAAAAAGTTCACACCCTCTCCCCCTTTTTCCATAGAACTACTTCAACGATAAAAAGTGTAGAAAATAAAAACGAAAATCTCTTTGCCGCAGGTCCGTTTGTTCTACGCCCAACTGGACGGTATGGAAGCTGGCTGGAAATTTGCGGTTCATCGCAGTCGTCGCTCCTTCGACATCGAGTCCGAGGATTTTCTCTGGCTCGCAATGGCCTCCGATCTGCCAAAGGAGAATGTTCGAGCGAACACCGTCGATCCATCGAGCCCCAATGAGGAGCGGGAGAATTCACCGATCGAGGGAAGAAACGATGGCGTCATATTTGTCAAATTGCTGGACAGATCGGTCGAGGGTCTCGAGCCGTTGATCGCATTTGCCCAGAATACCGTTGCTCCGTAAGTCGATAATTCACTCCCGAACTCCGTTTTTTCCTCTTCAATTCTAACGATTAAAAAGAAAATCATTTATTCGTTTGCGCTGCCGGATGACGACGGAATTCGCGTAGGTATCCACGAATGTAACGATTACCTCAACTTCACGAGAATGCAATACAGTTTTGTTGTTTCGTAAGGTCACTCGCGAAGCAGAAGTTCAATGTTGATGAAACGTGACCCACAGATACGCGAAAATGCTCCGGCTGCTGAAGAGGTACACGTTCGGTTATCATCTGTCCGGAACGAGACATTCTCCGCGAGCTCCCACGCGCTCGATATTCATGTCATCCTATCCCGGAGCACTGTCTTCCCACGACGAGTATTACGTCGTTCGCGGTGGCAATGACAACGACGACATTCTGATCTTAGCCGCGATACCGCTCAGGGACGCGTCCGCGGGGATAACCTCATCATCCCCCATCTCGGAAGATACGGATCAGAGCGAAGACAACGAAGAAGAGGCAAAGTCGGTAGGTGATCGGGACTTTTTTCTGTTACAACGACGCTCTTACGGGCAAAAATGATAACTTGCTAAGACGAGGTGATCGTAAACATTCGCATCGTTGTCGATGTTTAAAAGGACGCCGAATTGGAAATTAGTGACTTGGAATATGCCGGAGATCCAATTTGATGTCCTAATTGATTGTTTTTTCGTTGAGCCACGCGAAATTTGCTCGAAATTTGTTCATCTTGTACTAATCCGCTAGAGGGTCTCTTAGAGCATTTCCATTGTACTGATCCGCCAGAGGGCCTCCTAGAGCATTTCCATTGTACTAATCCGCCAGACGGCGTTGGAGAGGGAATATTTTCTTTCACTCGGGTAGCTTCGGAAGCGCTGGGCGCGTTCTTACCAAGCTGAATAAAATACAAATTTTGAAGTGCTATAATCTTCTGCTTTCAACCACAGATATCGACGTGTCGAGTCTTGTGGCACAGTCAGAAATATATAATTTCGCGAAATTTTCGTGGTTTTCGAATGTTGTGATTATTGACAGAATACTCGTACAACGCGAGTAGTTTGCATACCGACCACAACATTGTGACGCCACAGGGCGCTCGAGTTACTTCGGATACATTTGGCGCGTTTTTGCCGAGCCGAATAGAATCAAAGTTTCAAAGTTCTATATCTTCGTTAATTGTTTAAGAAAAAAAAAGTTTCTTATAAAAACTGCACATGATCTTTACATCGAAAAAAATTGTAACCTCATTCCAGATGTCATTTTCGTTGCTTCGTTGCAGATCCCGTACATCCGCGGTGTAATGTCGCCAGTTCGAATAATGTCGGCGAACAGATTGGCGACGGAGGCGCGCACGTGGTCGCGCATGTTGGCACATGGGAATCCGTCGAAAGAGACGACAGGCACGTCAAACAGTTTACAATGGGTCACACTGAGACCTAAGGATTCGGCGGTCTGGTTGATCGATCAACACTCATCGACGATCCACGCGGTCGATCATACCGAAAACTTCGCGAAACGTGGTTTCGTCCTCTGCAACGGCGAGTCAATTCTGAAGACGACAACGGCCTTGGAAGAGCTGCTGGACGACAGTGAGGAGAGTGACGGCAGTGGCGACACGACGATCGGACGCCCTTACAGTACGGGCATGGATATGTCTTTCGTCGAGAATGTAACGAGCGTCGAAGCTATCAGGAATCTCATGCGCGGCGGTGCAAAATATTTCGACGCTGAGACGGACGAGGATGAGCGTGCGAACGTTTCCTCGCCGCATCAATTCGAATCTCGTTTTATTCCCTTCATTCGCGATCGAATGGGAGATTTCATCGTTCGTGGTGATCTCGAGAATCCGCCGATACCGTTCGGAACGATCGACAACAAAATGGCGCTCGTGACAGCCGGTACCGTTGAGAGCTTCGAGGCCACTTCCGGTCCGCCTTACGGCCACGAAATGGCTGCGGGATCTCACGTTGCGCCCCCTTTCGGTTGGACGAAATCCTTTCCCAACAAATCGCGAATCGGTCAACCAGACAAATTTCAATTCGACAGCGTTATTCCAGAATGGATCTGGTTCTAGAAGGAAGAATGAAACAAGACTAACGTTGTTGATTGATTAGGAGGGTATGGCCGTTTTTGGTAAATAATTTCATCTGCGATTATATACTGTAGCAATTCGTGCCAAATTTTCGCGTCCCACGTGCCACCTTTGATCCGCGAGCTGTCAACTGCAACTGTAACTACAATTATAGAAACTGTGTACTGTTTTATGGAAATAATAACTCGCAGAACGCCCCTTCCAAATTAAAACTACGCGTCATTTCGTTCTATGATATATCCCTATATATATCCCTATCCCACGACATAATGGCGGTAAATTTGAATACACTTAGTGATTCTTCGCACAAACGTCATTACAATGTTTCGGAAATATTTCTCTTAAATTCTAATCCGTTAATTTTTTGTATCACATCGAATAGTTCACCGCTTGATGCTCTATTTTGAAGGCCGTGGTGATCAAAGTGCATTTTTAAAAGTATTATTACTCTTATTACTGATTGTATACTGTTAGGTTACTTTTCGGTTTCGTAAATTTTACAAACGCTCGAATCTTGAAATCTCGCGATAAGTGAACTTTGAAGCAATTTCGATTCAACTAACGCCGTCTACTTCGCATGAATTGTATTAAAAAACCATAGTCTTGTAATAATAGTATCCAATTCGCCGCGAAATTGAGGTTTTTTTTCTATAAAAAAAAACACTTGAATCGGCACGTTAGGCTGATAAAGAAATTATTGCTTCGGAAAAAACGGTGAATCGGCGAAGCGATGAAAAAATGTTATTTTCAGATTTCGGGATTCGAAAAAAATCCGATTCGATATCTAAATTGTGCATTAGCACTACAAATGATCACGAAAAATAGTTTGTTCGGTCGATAAAACAGGTTGCTATCTTAGCTTCTTCGGAAACTCAAGATATACCGACTGATGGTACAACCGCGAGAAGAGGACTACCCACACTCCTTGCGTCAAAGGAACTGCACTGTGTGTGTGTGTGTGTGTGTGTGTGTGTGTGTGTGTGTGTGTGTGAGTGTGTGTGTGAGTGTGTGTGTGTATGTACATATATTCATGCAAAATCTATAGCAAATAGGATTCATCTACATAACCTCATAAGCTAAATTTAAAGAAACCTCGTTCGTGACCTTGTATACATTTTTATCACACTCGGACTTTTCGCATTGTGTCGTGAAGTATCGCAGTGAATTGGACCGAGCTATGGATTTCTTCAAGAATCAAGAGCTGGAAGAACACCGAAACGTCATCGAAATCTTTCGATCAAATTTTTGACGAATTTCTAACAGATATTTTATTTTATTTATTTTTCAAGCTGGCATCTTCACGGAATTTCTAGTCCCAATAATATTCGCATATCAGTCCAAACAAAAGGACATAGTTGAGATTGAAAAAATGGATACGAATCCAGACGGAGAGGATCTGACGAACGAGATTAAGGGTAAAACAATTATCCACTGGAATTATCGGGATCTCGCACGGCTCCCCGAAGCCGTAAGATTTTGCGCCCAAGATCTGCGAGAGATATATCTCAAAGAGAATAAGCTGCAGAATTTGCCCGATTGGATTATCGAACTTGTGCATCTAACGCATCTGTATCTGAACGGTAACAAATTGAAGAGGGTACCCATTGAACTGGCGACAATGTCGCGCTTGACCCTTCTGGATCTCAGCAAAAACGGCATCGGCGATTTGCCTTCCTGCGTAGGGGACCTCAGGACCCTGGAATGTCTAACGTTGGACGACAATTTCTTGAAAAAATTGCCATCCGGTGAGGACTGCCGGAAAAACTGCCTATCACTTCATACGGGAAGCTTTTCAGCTGCAAGTTTTTTTAATTTGTTCGTCTAGCTGTGAATTGAACAGATATTGAAATATCGGGATGTATTTTATGAGGATGGGCCGGAGAGCTTATCTCCATCTTACTTTGCCGTGGATAGGCGTAACTATTGGAACTTTATGCAAATAATTAAGAAAATGTCGCAAAGCCCCATTTTTAGATTTTGCGATATCATTACGATTTCATTGCACAGTATTATTGCATTTATTACTGCAGGACGTTTTGCATTGCATTTCGCAAAAAAATGGTTTAAAGGGCTAGGCTACTGTGACAACCTGAAAATCCAGGTTATTTGAAAAAATTAATTTTGAAGGAATAAGTATGATTGGAACATGGTTTGGACAATTATTGGTTTATTTATTACAAATATGAATTTATTAATATATTTATTTATTACATTAACAAAGTTGTGTACAGTACTACCTCTCTAAGAGAGCGGTCTAGGGCGGTTAGGGGAAGAAATTCTCGAGAAATTCGTCGCCGAAGCCTTCCCCCACCGCTAGGTTAGCGCGCTCGAAAATCGCACATGTGGTAGCGTGTGTGTGTTTCTCCACTCGAACTCGATAAGAGAGCGCGAACGAAAGTGTTGAGAAAACTGTAAACGAGTTGCGGAAAGTGTACTGGCGTTTCGTCGTTTCATGCGTAAGTATATCTCATTGAATATTGATGTGTAAATCTTTCTTTTTCTTCGCGTTTTTTTTATTCTGCTGTTTGGTATATTTTGTTGTTGCAATATCATAACACATATGAAGGAAACATTTGTAAGACTTTCAATAATTGTTGAATTATCTTATTGTTCGCAAAAATATATGTAGTATATTCGTTATCGAAACTCGAAAATATATAGTGTACAAAAAAAATGTAACTAACAATTTATCTTGTGTATATACTTCAAGTTGAAATATACAATGTATATATATGTATAAATATTTCATTTTTAGATATGCTGTACGATATTTGCATTTATTACTACTACTCATAAACATATCTCTAGTATAATGTAGCCTCGATAATTTTTATCAATATCAATAATATTCTATGCTGTGTTAATGTCTATTAAAATATATTTTACTTGCATTAAATTACTACTTGAAATTTAATTATGGTGCATGTTTTTTCTCCGACTTTACGGCTTAAACGTATATATTATTATACAAAGGAATATTATCCATTTGACAATCGTGTGACGTGCGATTTTCTGAAATCGCTCGCGATCTCTTATCGAGTTGTCCGCGACAAACTCGAGAGGCCTCGGGTACACTGGACAGCTCGAGCTAGGTGGGGGAAGCCATAAAATGCGCTCAAGCGGAACGGCGGGGAAATTCTCTCTTAGCGAGGGCTCTCTTAGAGAGGTAGTACTGTACCGTATTTCATAAAAAAATATTAATAATTAAAGAAGTTATAAACAATCTCGTGAAGGACTTTTGAACGTATAGGGCTCAATCAACATGAAGGCCACCCTTGTGAGAAAAAAACGACTTTTCTTGAAATCAATAATATTGCCGAAGACTTGACCAACCTTTTCTTATCATGTTTTATTCATCAAAATAAAAATTGTGAATTGTTTTTCCGATTTTTCGAGAAAAAAATGATATTATTGTTAATAGCCAATGAAAAAAATAATAAAAATAAAAACGTTGATCAAAACTACAGTGCCATTACACTGAATAAGTGTCCCAAATTTCAAGTCAATCCGTTTATAGATGTTGAGAAATCGGGTACACCATTTAAAAAAAAACATAGTTACGAGAAAAACGCGTTTGAAATTTCACTAGCAGTACCGTTGTAATCATAAATTTACCTTTAATTTGCCATTTCTGCGACATACGTTGGACCTTCCTCTTCAATTTGAGTTGCCAAAGCGCCGAACGGGTGTTCGTCATTGTCACAGTCGCCTAACCCCTCAAAGGCTTTCTCTATGGGATTCAATTTTTTTTCCATTCCCGGAATTCGGTTAAGGAGGTACGGTGATTGGAGCGAGTCCAAGATAAAAGCCCGATTTTTTTAAATAACATTGTCGAGAGCTTCGTCCATGCGTATGCGGAGTTTCCACGAGATTTACCGTACAGTTTCCGAGTTATTAATTGTTAAAGTTGGTCAATTAGTCACACGTAGACGACAAAATGTGCCTGTCCTCTCATATATCGATTTTTTTGTGCTACTTGGAGCCAAGACACGCGTAAAAAAAACTGACGGTTGCGTTCGTTGGTTCGTTGTGATCAATAAGGCAACTTGAATTGGAAAGCTCACCGCAGAAATAAGCAATAAATTTAGAAATAAAGTCGCGAAAAACCGAAGCATTCGGCGAGAGAGACGTCTCGTGACGTAACCGCAGCCATCTTGCTCGAAGTGTGGCAACGCCGGATACCCGCGCAAATTTGAGTCTTCTATCGGATATTTTCAACGCGAATTAAAAATATGGTTGTGTGAAGCCTAACGTTTTTTAATCGATAATAAAAGGCCTTTCGCCGATATTTACTCAAAGTTCTTTTATGTATAGCTAAGGCATCTCAATCTCAATTTATATGTAAATTCAGCATGGACAAACCGTCATATAAAATGAACGTTCGTTTTTATATCTGCAAATATTGTGAAAATTAGGAAAGGGAAAAATAACATCACAATCGATGAAATATGTTTTGACTTCGGACACATTGGACATTGGATATTGAGGTTAACGTCAACGCGACGTTTTTCATTTGCATTCGCAATATCATCTTTTCACTCTCTAATTCTTGTCCGACAGAATCTACCTTTGTCTCTAAACTGGACTTCAGGTAGAATCCTGTTACTCTCTTGATAAACTTCTACAGTACTTATTTTCATTCTCCATGTTTACCGGCTACCAAAAATAATAAGCCGAGCGCGTGGGACCGATGACAGCTATCGAAAATGCAACGATGCTAAACGTCGTCGATATGGCGTACTACTGAAGTCGAGTAGTAGATTATTACGTTTGTTTTCATATTATAAAAACAATAAGTAGCTTGAAATTCAATACTTAAAAAATATTTCTCGAAATATAGGCCACACACATATGTCTAAAACGTAGCGGTATTATGACGAAAAATAGACTCTTAGTTTACTAGCTTGGTCATCACCGTACCTCCTTAAGGGGAGGTACCTGTGAGTAAACGGCGAGAAAAACAGGTAAACTTCGGAAATTTTTATCTCAAAGACTAATGGTTCGATTGGATCCGGGTTTTTTTTCATTGGAAAATATGTACATTGAGGTATGTTTAGGAATTTTTTAAAATAAATTCGTTGACTGGAAGCGATTCAAACACGATTATCTCGAAACATGGTTTTCAAAGTCGGTGCCAGATGTATCTCGAAAACGGCTTGTTCGATTTTGTCTAAATTTGGATACAATATTCTTCGATAGTTTTTCTCGTCCGCCACGAAGAATTTTTTTTGAAATTTTCATTTTTGACGGAATTGCGACCGTTTGAATTTGACATTCGTTTTTCGTGCAGAGTTGAGAAATTTGAAAAATCTGCAATCTCTATCGATATGCAACAACGAGTTAGTTGTGCTGCCCGAGTGGCTGGGCCGGCTGGAGAAGTTGGAGCAGCTCAGAGCGGACAAAAATAGTCTGAGGGAGCTACCGAACGGGCTCACAATGGCGGCGAGTCTGTGCGTCTTGTCGATCTGCTCGAACAGGTTGTGTAGATCGTCCCATCGTAGATCGAAACCTCGTTTTTTTTCCCTTTTTTTTTCTTACATAGGAAAAAAATGCATTCAGGTTGGTGATTTGATCCTGGAGGAGAAAAAGGCTTCATGACCCGTTCCCGTTCGAAATACAGGTTGACCTATTTGCCTTTCAACGCTTTCGTCTCCCGTCCCTCCGTCTACTTTCGCTCAAATCCCGGCCTGAATTATCTCTCCTATCCGATGTTTCGACAATTGCTACGCAACGCCGCCGGCGAGGATCTCCTCGACCTCGCGAAGCACGACGAGACGACCAACTACGAGTGCACCGAGCGGGAAACGAAAAATTTGCGAATTTCCATGTCATCCTCGCGGGGGGCTGAAAAATGCGTGATCGAGTTGCCGAGACAGTTGATGAAAGTTCACGCGGCTGATGCGAACGAGCCGATCTCGCTCTGGGAATTAGCTGTTAGAAGGATCTACAGCTGCGTGAGGTAAACGATTGTCTTTATGTACACTACCGGGGAAACATTTTCGGACACTTCACATTACTGCGAAACTTTCGACCACTGGATAATTACCGGTAATTATGCAGTTTGAGGACTTTTCCGAAAAAGGACGGGACATTTTTTTTTTTTCGCCATTATGTTGTTTATTCCATTATAGTAAGTGATATTCCGTCGGGGGCGGCTGACATTTCCCATTAATTCCATACGTTAAGGGGTTTTTAAGTCGGCGGAAATAAGGGACATAATGGCGCAATTACGGACATTTCAACGCCTAAATTAGGAGTGGGGAGTGGTGGGATGTGTAAATATAACCTTCCTGAATACAATGCCGAAGAGCTATAGGAGCGGTTTACCCCCTCCCCCTGTCCCCTTTGAAAGTTTGTCAAAATATACGATTTCAAAAACGAGACTGAACATCGGTGAAAATGATGTGTGGGGAGGGGGTGGATTTGTTTGGGGTTGTTTGTGAGTGTGTGTGTTTGGGTTTGTTGTTTGTTTGAGTGTGTATGTGTGTGTGTGTGGGTTCGTGTGTGTTTGGGTTTTTGTGTCTCGATAGTGATCAACACACACGCGCACGCACGCATGCCCAACCCTAAACACACAACACGCACCAAACAAATCCGCACACAATTTTCACCGATTTTCAGTCTCGTCGTTGAAATCGTGTACTTTGACAAACTTTCAACGGGGGAAGTGGCCACTCCGATAGCTCTTCGGCATTGTATTCAGGAACGTTTTTTTCACAAATCCCCCCGCTCCCCACTCCCAATATGGGCGTTGAAATGTCCGTAATTGCACTATTTTGTCCCTCGTTTTCGCAAACTTCAAAACCCCATAACTTATGGAATTAATCGGAAATGTCAGCCTCCCCCGACGAAATATCATTAGTCCTGACCAATTAAAGCAGTTCATGGCAAAAAATATTTTTCTTCCATTGCTCTTTGGAAAAGTCCTCAAACTGCATAATTACCTAATTGCCAAATAATGTTGGAATAATATAATTAATTTTATTTATTATTTTACGAAGCTACGAAAACTCTTGACCCGTAGTGTACGAGAAATGTTCCTCTCGTTTTCTCATCCAACAATAATTCACGTGACTATCTTCAATCATCTCTTCTTTTGATCTCTTTCATCATTTCGCTCATTCACTAAAAAAAACTGTCAAAACACAAAAAATGCTGTTTCGAGAAAAACGCATTTTTTTCACATTCGTGAGGCCACTGTGACGTCAATATTTATCTTAATTAGCCCGTGACGATTTTATTTATGGTGAAATTTATCAATCTTTTCAACTTTTTATTAACTTTATGGTAGACTTATCTCAAAACAGCGCTTTTGCGTTATGACAGTTTTATAGTGGATGTATTGGGTTGGTAAGAAAGTCTTGCGACACACAACATGAGTAAAATATAAAAACATTTTATTTTAACAGTAAACAATTATTCAGTAATGTATGCTCCCTCTGTATCTACAACTCGTGCCCAACGCTCTGGTAGACTTTGCACGCCTGCACTCCAGAATTCTTTGGGTCGTGAATTGAAAAAGTCGACCAGTGTATTTTTGAGATCCGCGACATCATCAAATTTTTTATCCTGTAAATAATTTTTTAAAGCTCGAACAGATGGTAGTCGGTAGGTGCTCGGTCTGGTGAATACGGTGGATACGGTAGAACTTCCCATCCCAGCTGCGAAATAGATTGTTGTGTCATCTTAGCTACGTGGGGTCGAGCATTGTCGTGGAGAAGCCGAACTTGGAGACGTTTACGCCTTTTTTGTTTGATAATTTCAGCCAGCTTTTGCAGTTGTGCAGAGTAAGTATTTGCATTTATCGTGGTGTCGGATGGGAGCAGTTCGTAATATAGCATGCCCTCAGAATCCCACCAACAACAGAGTAAAACTCTCTTCACTTCACGGGGCAGCTTAGGGGTCGGATCTGGTTTTTCTCCTTTCGGTAGCCATTGTCGCTTACGTGTGTAGTTAACATAAAGCACCCAGCTTTCATCTCCAGTGACTATTTCTTGAAGAAAATCCTTTCTGTGTGGACGTTGCAGGAGTGAAAGACAGATGGACATGCGTGTCGCTTTGTTTGATTCGCTGAGATCGTGTGGTATCCAAGAAGAAACAACTTTTCTGTATCCGAGATTTTGTAAATGTTGGAGAATCGTGGGATGGCTACAGCCGAGTTTGTAAGCTAATTCCCGTGACGACGTATTAGGCTTTGCCTTTGTAAGTGCTCGTAGTTCTTCATCGTCAACAGTTGATTTCCTGCCGGACCTAGGTTTGTCTTCAAAAGGTGTATCGCCAGAACGGAAGCGCTGGTACCAACGGGATATCGTTGAATGATGAACTACGTTGGCCTTGAACACACTACACATATTAGCGGCTGCGGTTCTTGCAGAACGCCCTTGTAAAAATTCGTAATACGCAATCGATCGAAGTGCACTATGATCCATCTTCGCTCGTACTGTCTGAAAACATATTTTAATCGAAAGGAAAGTGTCGCAAGACTTTCTTACCAACCCAATATGTTCATGCACGCCTGATGTTCTCTCCTATGCCATTGTGAGCTTTTCCCTTTCGCTTTCACTCCACATCTGCCACTGCACGTTTTCTCGTTCCTCAGACCCGCCGATGTTTTGCATTCGCACGAGGGCACAGGGAAACTGTGGAAACCGGTGTCGATACAGGGCGTCTCTTTCTCCTTACATATATTCGCTTCTCTCATTCAATCCGTTTTTTTTTCTTGATCCATCCGACTTTTTAATTTTTCAGCAAAATTTCCTTTTCTCAATATAATTAGCTTCTTTTTGAATTCGATTATCCTCTTTTTCGATACAATTTTCTCATAATTTTCTCGTCTCACTCCATAGAAAACGTATTGTCTTTCGACACGCTGTGACCGTACACTTCCAAAGAAATCAACGACCCAAAAATCCCATAAATCGACGCGCCAATGTCAAGGCATAAATAAAAAAAAATAGTAACAAAATAGCTTTGCCCATAAAATATCCTTTCCAGAGACGAGAAGGCTCAAGACGAAACGGCGATTCTCCAGGTACCTTACAACGTGCTCGCGAACGGTCCGATCGCCGTTTGCGTAAATGACAACTGCCGCGAGCCAATATTCACCGAAGCTTGGTTGATCGCAGCGATCTCGTGCCCCCAGAATTCCTTCTCGAGGAGAGTGCCGATCGCCGTTCTATATTGCTCTAAAAAGTACGTAAGCCACGAGCCGCAAATTATTTCGATACCAACCCAAACAAACTGAAAAATGTTTCATATGGACAATAGGATATTTGACCGTTGTACGTAAATCATCTCAAATGGTTAATTGTTTTATATTATGCGCACAATATTCTTTTAACTTCGCGAATGTCAGTTTTTACGATATAATTCGGCGATAAAATTAAAATATTCAACCAGACCGCCAAAACGCTCCAGTTGTCAGATATTTAGTCACGTGACGCATGTGACGTCACGTGCCAGTAAACATGGTAAAGGACCTATATCGCCGCTGAGTTGTCGCACAGCAAACCTTCCTCTCCATTCTTATTTAAAAGTTGACAATATGGTACCTATCACTACAAACAACTACGAATGAACAGACAAAAGCACGGGAATACATTGAAATAAACTAGAAAATCGCTCATTACTCGTCACAGGACTCGTAATGACAATCCGTTTACTGGCATGGGACGTGACTAGAAATCCAATCAATCCTGGAGCGTTTTCGTTCACGTGACCAAATGTTCAAATTTATCTAAGTTAAAAATGGAAATAAACGAAAATAATGCATATTTTTTTCGATAAAATGATGGATAATGCTTTTTAAACACTATACTCGTTTATGATGACAAGAGAGTGAACCATGATTTTAACTCTCAGGGTACGGACTGGGTTAGCGTAGCACGAGCGATTTTTTGAAAGTAGCGCCATTTTGGAAGAAGTTGTTTATATTACCAACTATAACTTCCTTTTAAGGAGTGAGGTCTAGTTGGAACGTCAATAAAAGGCCTTTTTTCCGATTTTTTTTCGGCCAAACGATAAAATTATTTACAACAAAAGTTCTTCCGTTAAAAAGATATATATTTAATGTAAACATTATCATTTTTTTAAAGAAATATGTTTCAAAATAAGCCGATACGTATAAATGGCCGAGGACGCGGCAAAAAAAAACAGGTTTTGCGGTGATCACTCTCACGCTGTGACGGATTATCTGAAACCAACAAAACACGGGGGAATCTTTAGTTAATGATATAATGCTCCGGTCGAACGAAGGCTTTTGAAAAATTTCCATTTTTCACAAAATGGCGGACGTTGAAAGTCAAAAGTGTTGTTTTGACCAAAATTTCACTTACAAAAATTGACTATAAAAAAAAATAATTGTCCAAAAAAAATCCTTCGTTCATCCGGAGGAAAACTATGTATAGAAGAAGTGATATAAATTTCAACCCGATCGGTAAAGCCGTTCTCGAGTTACATTGATCACCGACTTCGAAACCATGGTTTTGAGAAAAACGAGTTTAAAGTTTTGAGTACGATTTGCATGCAGCGTCCACGGCGTCCTTCAAAGTTATGTATTTCGGCGAATAATGGTCTGATTTACATTCAATTGTTGGAAAATACTCGTAAGATATTATACTTTTAGAAAATGAAAAAAAATCGATTTTTTGAAAATTCTAACTAGACCTCCCGCCTTAATGAAAAAATATCACAAATCTGATAAAACCATCGCATTTTTCAGACAATTTCCGATCGATTGAAGAAAAATGTTTTAATTGATGAGTTACAGCCCAAGATACAGTCGATCAAAGCTGCCGGGTTAGGCCAACCCATGTCCGTACGGACCGATACATTTTTATAGTCCTCTCCCTTTAGACGCCAAAAAGGCTATTTTTATGAATTTTTTTGACAGATTTATATTATAGACATTGACATATAAGTTGTTACACTTAATAAATATACTTGCGAAACACATTTTTTTTAAAGTATTATTTATTTAAGTCACTGATTGTAGACGAAAATGGTAGTTAAAAAAATATAGTTTTGCGCTGTTGATGAAATCTCGAAGATGGATCATCCGAAACAAAAAATCAAACGGTTTTAGACTCAGTATGTTAATGGCTAAGCGCGTATCATACGATTTTTGATATATGTAAAAATAACAAAATGGCGGACATTTTTCGAAAAAAAAGTTTTTTTTTCACCGTTTTTGGCAAAAAAATAAACATTAAATTAAAAAAATATCCTTGACGTGCGCTATAGCTATAGGTGTAAGGAATATGCGGTTAAAATTTCATAAGGATCGGTTCAGTAGTTTCAAAGATTTTATCAACAAGCCGTCGGAAAACGTTGTTTCGAGAAAAACGCGTTTAACGTTTGTCTGCGTTACATAAGTACATACAAATTTTTTTCAATGTATTTCGAAAGTGTATTATATTAAATGTTGATACAACTTTCATATCGATATCTATAGTGTAAACCTATCAAAAAAATGCATGAAAATAGCCTTTTTTAGCGGCTAAAGTGAGAAGACCCCTTAATACAGTCAAAAACCCTATTGATGACGGTGTTTGTGAAAGACCAGTTGTTCAATAAACAACGGATTCATTGGCTAACGTTTTCCAAAGTAATTCAGTTTTAATTCGATATTGTACAATTGTGAGAGTTGGGATTCAAGCTACGGAAATTGGATCCGAGCAGCTTGACCGCTCTCCGTCTCTCGTTCGTTTCCAGCTGTGCACTGAATTTCGCCTCTCTGTCGGAGGAATTCGAGCTTTTGAGATGGCAACTCGTCCATCGAGAACAGGCTCTCCAGTACGAGACAAATAGTTAAATAAATAGCGCCGGATTTCGGGAGCTTTTTCCTGAGAGGAACTTTAAAGCGCATTCACACGTAGGTCTCCGCGTTTCCGGAAATATAGATCGTTGTACTTTAAACGTATGTGTAATCGTTATTATTATCGTACTATCAATAATAATAATAATGCATAGTGTATATATATTCAACAAATGGTTCGTTCAAATTCGTTATTGTTTTTATTTCTCGGGACGGGTTATCGAAAAATGATTTTACGTAGCGATTAACCGATCGATAAGTTAATATCCCTTTCGCGTTTGTTTTCCGTTCTGTCGTTTTTTTTTTTTTTTTTCGTTATTCGTTATTATTCGCGACGACGATGTGCTACGCGATGAGAAAATCGAGCGCTCGGTCGCGATCGATGTCGCACTTGATGAGAGCCTTGGAGGCCTCGTCTTCCGGGAATCCGAGTGTCTTCAGAGTGCACAAATTTTCGTAATAAACTTTCGCTTTGTTCCGATCGTACTCGTTGACGACGAGGGCCTTCTCGGCCTCGTCACCGGGAATTCCAAGCTCCTCCAAGTGTTGAACAGCCAACAGGTACTCGACGACTTTTTTGTTGTCCTCGCCGCCGAGATCGCGCACGGCACGGGCCGCTCTCGACAGCGGGAATCCCATGTCGCTGAGATGACGCGCCAGCTTCTCCTCGTCCTCGGTCAGATCCGTCAGACGATTCGCAACGTTCGAATCTTTCGGGGATTGGAGCCTCTGGAGCCTCGGGTCAGCCTCGCTCTCCTCACAATCGGGACTCTCCAAGTCTGGCCAAGGCTTCCAATTCTGAAACAAGCGACCGCTGATCATCGTCTACCTCTTTTGATGGATTTTCGCAACATTCCCAGCGATCAACGTTCATTCTCAATCTTTTTTCTACAATGGCTAATGTACGAATTTTTGTCTGGGAAAACGGTGGTGGAAAAAAAAACGTAAAAAAAACTTGTTTAAGACAAGCTTTTAGTTATACGGTACTGTACTAAAAAGTAAAAAATAATGTTATGTAAAATTGAGAATCTCATCAGCATAACTACAAAAAAGTAGCGGCTCAACATGAGCAGCTAGAAGAAGAGGAGGGATGCCTCTATGGACCAGGCATTGCCGATTAGCGGTAATTATAAACACATTTGTGTAAACACATTACAAAACTTTAAACGCATTTTTCTCGAAAACACGTTTTTAAAAATGGCTGACATTCTCCTGACCGCTGTAATCATCAACATATCGACCTGAAATTTGGAGAGCATACTCAGAAAATATGTCTTCACGGAATGACGGATCGTTTTTTCGATAGATACATTTTTGCATTTATTATTTATCTTTCTATGCGAAAAAAAACGCGAAAATTCGATTTTTTTTAATTGCCGCCATTTTCCGAAATTTGTACTAAACGAAAAACCCATCCGTCATTCCATGACCAAAGGGTCACAGATTGATAATATGCTTTGAATTTGTGTTTCAGATCAACAAAGAGGGGGCAGTGATGTCAGCCGTTTACCTCCCGCGATTTGAGGACCTGTTTTCGCGGAGCTGCAACGACCGCCATTTTCGTTTTTTTTTTTTTTCAAAAAAAATTTCTGTATATCATGAATAAAAGCAAGAAAAAATCGCACTCAAAAAGCTTTACTCGTTTCCTTTAAAAAAAATAAAATGTAAACACCTGAAATATGGCACTCCAAGGACAAAGTCTCCCTTAAAAGGTACATAAATGTAGGTATTTTTAAAATATGAAATATAAATTTTAAAACCTTGAGGCTTGTTTCAGAAATTTTTAAGTTGTACTGGCACTTATGACGTTCGACGCCTCTAGCTTTTAAAATGTATATTTCATATTTAAAAAATATCTACGTTGATGTACCTTTTAAGTACTTGCACCTATGATGAGTGACCAACGAAGGGACTTTTTTGCAGTTGTACTCTTTTGATTTTCAATTTTACTGAACATTATTTTTTACTTGTTAGTACAGAGTATCTTTTAGAGAAAAGCTTGTTTTGAAAAAGTAAAATGAATAACGAATTGGGAAGGGATAGTTGGTTTGAAAAAGTGGCGAAGAGGCTAAAATGGGCACTGAACGGAAAAATTAATGGAAGAATGAAAGAGAAACCGATAAAAAAAATTGTGGGAGTGAGACTGTTCGAATGCATGGTCAGAAGATGAGCAGAGAGGACAAAAGGACCAAAAATAAATGTGAAAAAAAACAGGAATGCAATGAAATAAAAGAGGATAAAAAGGTAGTAATGTATGGGGTGGAGGGGGGGGGGGGGGTAAAAACTGTAAAAACCCGCAAGGGTATATCTGGAAATGAAGAACTACTACTACTAGAATAATGAATGTAAATAAAAATGTATATTAAAAATAAAAAAGCTAAATACATTAAAATCTCAATACATAAAAATGAATATTGAAATTGATCGAAAATTCGATTGTTTGTTTTCGTAAATCGTCTTTGTTATATATTTTATCAATGATGTATAATTCAATATATAACAAATTCAAAATATCGAATGATTAGAACACCCATTTTTATATTAATTATTATTCATCGAGATATTCCATACATCTCTATACAATATGAATTCAAGCCAATTTATTCATTGTTGGAATCAATCATCTATAAATTGCCCGGCTCTTAACATATTTGGGTGCGGATCGGAACTGTCTCCCCGATCGAGCTGAAATTTTGCACAAACCTTCCTTTTAATATTTTAAGACATCCCCCGAAGGGATTTTTGGCGATGCGCAACCGTTTTTGGGTTTGTTTCTTTGGACAAAACGGAGAGCCCGGTAACATATATATGTATGAACGGAGACGTAGCAGATATAGTCGGCGCGCATTAAAAAAAACTTAAAAACTATTGCGAGTCGCCAAAAATCCCTTTAGGGGTCTTAAAATATTGAAAGGAAGGTTTGTGTAAAATTTCAGCTCGATCGGGGGGTCCGAAACCTTACCCATATACTTTTTCCGACACCAATGTAGCGCATGTTAGAAAAACTCCAAAGTTGAACATTCATTGGATATGTTCACGTACAAAAACTCATCTTTTAAGAGGTTACGTGGGGGTGAAAATTTCAAAAAATCAAGGCAGGAACACAGGGATACCCTGGACGTCGCAGCTGCAGCAGGATCTTTGCTTTATGGAATCGACGATTCGATGTAAGGTAAAAAAGTCTTGTTTCTACTTAAAACTTTAATCACGTTTTGCTCAAAACACTATTTTTGGAGTCGGTGAACACGATTTAAAAAATCTAATGCACCGATCTTATTGAAAGTTTGCACACTTCTTAAAATAACATGACTACTGATTGAACAATGGTTTTTCTTCTCTATCACAACTAACTTTCCAAGGCTATACGTAGTGTAAATGGTACCAAAAATTGAACTGGTTGATAAAAAAAATTTTGTCGCAAAAATTGTTTAAATGTCTTTTTACGTATTGACGCAATATGACATCGAGCTATGTCGAGAATATTCTGGAATGTTTTCTACTCTTCCGCGTGACAGGTTATAAAAGGGCGAGCGCGCGTTCTAGTGGACAGAAATGGCTTCGATCTCGCAGGAGCAACTTCGAACGATCATTTTTTACGAGTGGCGGCGCGGCACGAACGCAAACACAACTGCTAAAAATATACAGGATGCATTCAGCGAGAACGTAGTTTCTCATCGAACAGTCCAGCGTTGGTTCAATCGTTTTAAACCTGGAGACACAAGCCTTGAAGATAAGGAAAGTTCCGGACGACCGTCGACCATCGATGATGAAGCAGTACTCCGCTGCATCAAAGAAAAACCGGAAGCAAGTACGCACGAGCTAGCAAGAGAACTTGGCTGCACCCAACCGTCAATAGTCAATCACTTACACAACTTGGGATACAGGAAGGTTCTAGCTCAATGGATTCCACACAGTCTCACCAACGACAATAAGAACTGTCGCGTGACCATCTGCAAGTCTCTCCTGCTTCGCCACCATCGCAAGGAGTTTTTAGAAGATCTTGTGACGGGAGATGAAAGCTGGGTCTTGTATGATAACAGAACGCGTTTAGCCTACTGGCTTCCTATCGGAGAAAAACCGCCACATCAACCGAAATCTGATCGTCACTCAAAAAAGGTTTTGTTGTGCTGTTTCTGGGACGCAAAGGGAATGCTGTTTCACAATTTTCTCCCTGTAGGTAAGATGATCTCCTCTACACGATGCATCGAGAATCTCCAGGAATTGGCAAAAGCTATAAGAAAAAAATGGCCAAGACGCGCGACTGTGCACCTTCTCCACGACAACGCAAGACCCCATGTCGCAAAGGAAACCCACAAAACAATCACTGAACTTCACTGGAATACCGTTCCTCATCCACCATACTCTCCCAACATCGCGCCATCTGACTACCATTTGTTCAGACATTTGAAGGCATATTTGAGAAACAAAACTTTCAAAAACGTCGACGATCTCAGAAGGGATATTTCAAATTTCTTTCCAGCCGCCGCAGTTTTGGGCAAAGGGAAATAAATGAGTTGCCACCTAGATGGTAGAGTTTCATAGAAACCGATGGCGAATATATTGCTGATTAGAAATGTTTTGTATAAGATATATAAATAAATAAATTATATTGAAATTATTGCGACAAAACTTTTTTATCAACCTGATATTTTGCATACAACGCTGCCCAAAATTAAATTAAATTTTTTTTTTTAAATGCTTCGGTCAATCACGAGCCATACTTATCTACTAACAGAAAAAAATTGGTTTTTTAATTTCAGATAATACTATCATGAGTTATTCTTACCACCACGAGGACACTTTTTTTGCGGGTTCTCCGGAAACCAGATCCCACCGGCTGAATTTCCCAATTTTTGTATGCAATTTAAAAAAATTGTTTATATGTTGCCCTTTTATGTGCTTAACATTTTGAATAAAATAATTTATATATAATTTTTTTCATACAGAAAATATGCATTTTTGGCTTCGAAACCCACGTAACCCCTCAATACTTCTTCGTAAAACGCTCGATCAGTTTTAATTTTGTTTGGCTTCGTCATCCCGCTCATAATTTGTTTAAGGCGAGGTAGAAGCTGTACCACGTGATGTCAGTGCAAGAAAGGGAGCTGAAATTTTCGAACAGAGTTTTTTCAAAGACGAATAATATTTACGGCAAGAAAAAAATGGTCAAGCCCTGCGTCAGAAAGAACCACAGAGCCTGCTGCTTCGTTTTATTTAGAATAAGTTGGTGAGAAAACTCTGTTGGAAAATTTGTGAGAATCACGAAGGAAATTCTTGGACAGGATTTTTCTTGGATTCTTGGTCTCTGCTGCTCACCTCCATATAGGGTCGCGCCAATTCTCGCTGGAGTTCCTCCACGATGATGGAGACGTTGCGCCCGTGATACTTGTTACTGTCGTTACGACTCTCGGCACTGTTGTCCGTAGCCTCGTCGTTCGATTCTTCGTCGGGCGGGCGACTCTCGATTGACAGTTCCTTTATTATATTTTCTACCTTCGCAGGCGCTATCCATCGTGACGTCGACTGCAGTACCTGAACAATGAGCTTTGATTAGCGAAGATCAAGGAAAACGCTCGCTGCTGAGATCGAGCGAATCATTGAGAATATAACTAGTAATACGACACGCGGACACCATCAGCGGGAAAAGAAACTGAAATCTCTACAGATTGAGACTCACAATTATTCGTGGACAACTATTGATTTCGAAAATTCAAATATGCCGCGATTACTTATCGGGCTCCATCTACCTAAGTGAATCAAAAAATTGCAATTTCCAAAAATATTTTTATTCGTTAGTATCGCGTTTTCTCGAAAGATAACGCCCCTTTTTATCACCTTTTCTCGAAAATTCTAATAATTATTTTGTGATATTAATTGTTTTTAGTAATTTTAATATATCATTTTGTAATATTAGTTGTTTCCAGAAAATTTTAATATATTATGTTATGTGACATTTTCTTTCCGGAAAATTGTTTATATATTGTACTTATTGTGATATTAGTTTTTGAGATTTTTCAAATATTGTGAAACTTTTTAAAGTATTGTGAAATTAAATGTTTTTTAATAAAAAAATATTTTGTTATATTTGTTGTTTTTAGAACGACTATTATTTTGGCTGTACTCACTGAAAATTTCAATGATATATTCTTCAAACTGAATGACCTACAATCTTCCAATGGTCGGCCTTTACGACTCGAACTCTAAAGTCGAACTTTAAACGCGTTTTTCTCGAATGACTGTTTTCAAAGTCGGTGGACATGATATTTTGAGAACCACTTGATGGATTACTTCCAAATTTACAGGAGATACGATAAGAAACATCGAAAGGTCATTGACGATCTCACTTTAATAAAATCGATCTTCTTTTTTTTTCAAGTTACGTAAAAATGACGACTTTTTTCATAGATTTTGTATACTCGAGTTTCAGTTCGTCGTCACGTTGGTTAAAAAATGATTTTAAACATCAACGATCGCCGTATCTATTGTTGACTTGAATAGCTCGTTTGGTTGTTAGATTTCGGATGTACAGGGTCCTTCCCCCTTACTACATTCCTCACCCTATTCCACTTCACATCCCCTTGTTTTTCTGTATTTTATGGTGATTTTTATTTTTTATTTTAACATATGTTCCTCCGTGTGAAAAAAATTCGTTTTTTTCGCCAACCATTTCACAGGGGAAAAAAATCGGAATTTGGTCGTTTTTTCGGGCCTCTAGGTAGATGTATCCCCTTATGGAACCGAGTTTTCTTTCGACCCCTTTGAATCGCTCGTACAACGAACCTGCGCGAGCTCTTCCATGTCGTTTATAGTCTTAAGTTCCATATTGTCGAACGGGCTGCTCGTGTCGTTGTCAAAGTCCGCGTAGTTGAGACCGCCGTTGCACGGGCTCGTAATGTCCCTGAGGTCGGTGACCAGAGACGAAAAGCGTTGAGGAGTGAGTATCGTCGCCTTGGGTGGCGGAGCAATTTTTACAGGAACTTTGCGATCTTCGTTATTGTCGTCGACGCGATCCTCTTCCCTCTTCTCGGCACCGTCTTCCTTTCGAATCTCCTGATCGCTGCGCAGCTCCTCGTTACTTCGCTCCTCCTCCCTCTGCGTCTTACTGTCGTTCTCCAAATCCTTTCGCTTCTTCCTCTCCTCGAGACGCAGACGCCGGGCTTCGTTGTTCGTTTGTCTCACGGCGCGCCATTCCTTTAACTACGGACGAATTAAATTAACGCGATTCGGCCCTTAAATCGGAAAACGTTATCTGATATTTCGCTTAAAGCTTGGACTATCGGAGTGTTTATGTCTGCATAATTAAAACTCGGAATATATCAAACTAATCGGCTGCTCGAAATTATTTAAAAATTTCAATTTTGAGAAGCTGCATTTTATTTCAAATTCGTCCGGGTCAAACTGACCCAGTGTGTCAACGTAGGGTTGAAAATCACAGTATTTTGTTGAGATCGGAATTTATAAGCATACTCTGCTATGTTCTTAACTATATTCAACACAACATAAAATGAATAGACAAAAATCAGGAACTTTTATGCAAGACGAATGAGTATTATACGAGCAAAAATAAAGTTAGGCTTTTATGCCAGCCAGCATAGTAGTAGCTTCCAGAATGCAGAAAAAAACGGCGAAGCTACTGCCCCGTGCAGGCAACAGCATGGTTACTTTTATTAAGGGATTAGGCCACAGTAACGGGTATGAAATCATGTACGAATTCAACAATTTTTTTTCGTATGAAAAAGTGATTCTCTCATAAAATGAATTACACATCTATTTAGTATGAATACCAAGCTGTTAGAAAAAATATATATATTTTTTTCGATGTACAAAATGGCCGACTACTCGAAACTTCTCGAAACAGCTTTTTCCAATTGGCGTGACAAATAACTCCAACAATTTTCACTCGATTTACTTCAAATTTAAAAGTTAGGTTCCTAATTGCATTTCGCAGAGAAGTACGTACGGAATTTCTGATTAATCGAAAACTTTGCATTTTATGAGCAGTTTATGAGCAGTTATAACGAAACTTTACACTGAAAATCCATTTCTTAAGTTCAAATACCTACAACTTTTGAATAAAACAATATTTTTTAAATTCCGTACGTACTTCTCTAGGTATTCTAATGTAGGTTGACGTGAATTTTTGTTTTTTGTTCGAGGTAAAAAATTGTGGATGCTAAATGCCACACAGTGGAGCACCTAAAAAAAAAGATAGAAGAAAATATCAGTAGGCAGTCATTTTGTACATCGAAAAAAAAATATATATATTTTCTAACGGCTTGATATTCATACCAAATAGGTGCGTAATTAATTTTATGAATGAACCACTTTTTCATACGAAAAAAATTGTTAAATTCGCACATGATTTTATACCTGTTACTGTGGCCTAGGGCCTTCACGGAATCGACATTGTTGAAACAATGCCCGCAAAAAACAGAGGGCATGCAAAGTTCCCGTCAAGTGAAGTGGGGAGTAATATTTTAAGGCTGTTAAGGGGTTACACAGTAGAATTTACAAAAAGAACCTTTTTTTCAATTGGCTCGAGAGATGCTTTGAACCATCTAGAATGAGGGGAAAAAAGTTTGGTGCTCGTAAAACAAAGGTCTGCAAGCCTGTGTGGGTCTACAATAGCAGTGGCTGGCCATGTGCGAGACTTCGACTGTTTTTCGTGGAACACAATTTTTCAAAACAGCACGCAGCATAACTCCAACAGTCTTCATTCTTTTCACTCCAAATTTTGAGCCCATCTTTAGAATAACATTCCGAAGAAAAATACGTACGGGATATCCATGAGGTAATTATAACATTAGTTATTAACGAATGATTGTCCTTTTTTTTTGCCGAAAATTGAGTTTTCACCATAAATGCTTGCCAATTACACATAAAATTAAATTTTTAAAACCCCTCTATGTATTGCTCTAGCTATACTCATGTAAATTAATAAAAAAATGTTTAATTTTTTCCCAATCCAAATTTTGCGTCGTGTATACTAGGTGCCGCAGAGCGTCTCAAATTCAACATGCCTCCCGAGAATGGCTCCGGTGTCACCATTTTGTATACTTTTTCAATATATTTTTTCATTCTCTTGAAGATATGACTAATAACATCCTTGTATATTATTATCCTCGAACTTGTCCTTCCACCCAAAAAAAATTGCGAAAAATCACTTAATTTCAGACATTTACAGTGGTGGCCTGCAAATGTAAAAAAAAACAAGTACAGGTAACTTAAATGGAAATAATAACAATAATAAATAATGGAAATAATAGAAAAAAGATTAAAATATTATTATATTTCGATCTTTTTAATTGATATTGAAATATTGGTATTATTCGAGTCCAATATCGGATTTATTGTCCGATATTTCGGTTTTTCGATAATATCAAAATCCATCGAATATCCATACTCTAATTTCGCTACTCGGGAATTGGTTGTAAAAAAAATGAATCAGGGAACGTCTGGCACAGTGGGGCGATTCTAACCTACAGTGTTCGTAAAACAGCAAACACCAACCAAATTACCTTGTCGAGGACCGACTTTTCTAGGCTAAAGTCGTACGTGTGTTTAGATACATCAGGCAATTTGTTGTTGTAAACAGCGGGAAGTGTGGCCTTCCTTGGCGGTTTGTAGGCCTCGGCAATCTTGACGTTAACACCGTCCATGTAGGAAGAAATTGTGTCGCAGCACTGCGACGACATTGAAGCTCTGGCCATAATCCGATCCTCAACTTGACTTTCTCGTTGTTTCCATCATAATCATCATCATCTGCACTTACACGTTACTTTGTCGAATCGAAGTATCTCGATTCGAAAACTTCGTCAAATATGCGTTTCGGTGCGACATAACCTCTCGTTCGCAATGACGCGCAAAGGGCGTAGGGCGTCTCGCGAGTATACAGTTTCGGAGGCCACGATCTTAATTCGCTTGCACTTGCATACTTAAGTTCATTGAGTGTACAACAAAATTAGGGTTGATTTTCTCATACGCCCAAATGATTTCCGCGTAACGGCAATACTCGACGATCACGAAAGTGACAGTTCATTGTCAGCTGACGGCAGTCATCTTTGTTTTCAAGCGAGAGTGGCGCCAGTCGGCGATTTTCGTTGTTACTGATCTTCCCGCTTTTTATCGGCTATAGACACATCTAATCTACCACTGGAATGAATCGAAAGTGCACACCGTCAAGAAGCGACGCATGGTAATAAAATTCCACCACGCTGCGCGTTCGTCACACGATCGAGGCACGAAAATGACGCACAATACAAATAATTCACAAATAAATCAATCAACGATTACAATACAGGTTAAATTTATTGTCAACAACGTCGATCTTTCTTTTAGATAACTGTAAACGAGATCACTTGAATAAATATATATCTTTTATATGTATATATATATCGTTTTTTCGAAAAACATCGACAAATTGTGTATAATTACAAACTACCCAGGGGTCAACAGTCAATAAAATCTACAGATTCTTATCAATCGCTTGCCAGGCAAGAACGAACACATTTTTGCCTTTTTTCAGTAACGTCCTCCATATACAGTAAAAAATATTCATATACACGACTAATAGAAAATACTTTCAACTTCGGCCGCAAAACAAGACCACGCACGTTCGCAACTTTGACGTACGTTCAACAGCCAACTATGTTCAAGTGTAAATTTGTTTTTAAAATTCATTTTCCTAGGAATGGTATGGCGAAACGAACATATCTCACCTACGTATATATCCGAGTCCACGTGGAGTCGATACACTTTGCGAAGTAATGATTTTCCTACTTAAAATTTGTAACACGTATTACGTATATATATGTATCTATGAAATATTGTCACTCAACTCGGTTTTTGATTAGAGTTCTCGCTTAAAGTGTCCAAAATGTATTGCTATCTCACATTTCGTTGCGTATTCGCATTTATTCGTTAAAGTCATTTTGACCGAACGGAGCTTTCTTATCAGCTTTTTTCCTATATTTTCCAAGCTTAATCGAAGTTTTTTGAAATCAGCTTTCTCGCTATACTTTTGTTTCAAAGTACCAACGAAGACATCTACGTACTATGGCGTACGTACAATTACCAGATGTAAAAAACGATGACGTTACTTTTATTATTCATGCCAATAGCATTTGTGCATTCGAGGTGTAAAATTTCGTTGCAGAATGCACTCGAAAAATCTGCTACGATAGTAGAGAGTTCCTTCAACTTTTTATACCGTGATAACTGAAAATTATTCGTTGTCGTTGCGGAGAGTGAGAGACACTGAGAGCTACACGAGTTGAGCGAGAATACTTCACACGTATATATATATATATATATATATATATATATATATATATATATATATGAGCATTTGGCTATATCAATTCGTACAATATGGTAATTGTAACGATATCGTCATTATTTTTGTTTCAACAACGCTCGGGTCTCGTTCTTTATCGCTTCCAAATCCGCCTTTAATATTGGGGATTTTTCGAGCTGTTCCGCTTCGAGAGATTTCATGTAAGCGAGAAAGGATGTCCATACGAGGCTGCAAACGCTCACGTAGATGACCCGATTGCGTTCCGGGATTAGGGCGAAATTAATCGTCTGCAGTACCGGCCAGACGCAAACGCCAATCTGCGATTAGAAAAAGACGTTAATTTCGCGTCCCTCGCCAATAAATGCTCGAGTTCGATCTTTTCTTTCGATAAAGCCGTCGTATCGGTCACAAAGTGGTGGAATTAACGTGCGGCGCGGTACGAGAGCAAATTTACTTTGTACGTGGGCCAAAACTTGTGCCTGACTTCGTCGACGCACTCGGAGATCGGCTTAAATTCCAGCAGATTGATGCCGAAGAAGAAACTGCACATCGCTGCCGGCCCGTAAGTAACTTGCTCTACCAATGCCTGGAAAAGGGAGAGCGAAGTACACGCGTGAAAAAAAAGTGAATCGAAAAGCGTCGATAAAATGTGAAAAAAGAAGAGGAATTTCATTGTTTATCCGCTCCACTTATGAAAATAATGTATTGTTGAAAAATGAACCAAAAAAATTCATTTTTTTTTAGTAAAAATGTTTTTCCCATGAAAATCTTGTTTTTATCTAATCAAAAATTGATTTTAAATAAAAATGTTGTTTTTTAAAATAATTGTATGTAAAAAATCATCACCAACATGAAAATAGTTTTTTTTAAAACAAATATGTGGAATTTTTAATAGTAATCATGATTTGAATAGTAATAATAGTGAATAATGAGAATAATAATTATGATAGTAATAATTTTTCCAATAATGATCAACGAAAAATCGTCATCATATGAATTTTTTCCGATAATTACTGCTGAAAAATACTCATCATCATCATAAAAATGTTATTTATTCAATAATTATCAATAAAAAGTGATTGTCATCACGAAAAATGTGGCTTTTTTTCCAATAATGGTCAGCGAAAAAAATTGTAGCCAATGTCAACGTCAATCGGGTTGAGCACGAAAATCCTTGAAGACGTCTAAAAATAAAGGACGTTATTTTCGAAATTTTAAAAACAATGGCACAGAGCGACGTCTTTAATTTCAGCAAATAATTCCCCACTTCATTTCACCGATCCAACTGTATGTTCTCTATGCGCACGTGGGGTAAGCGCAAGCATTAGCTGCACAACGGAAAATTAATATGGTTCTGTGTGACTGACTCTTTCACCAGAATTGATAAAAACTGATAGCGAGGGTAAACAAAAATCATAGCCTCTAATTGTTAATCATATCTCCAGGAGCTTTACTGTTTCTAATATTAGATCTTCGATCTGAAAGTTACCAATTTTTCAGTGCGAAGAAAATTTAGTAGACCGAACTTTTTTGGAAAATTTGGGCTGCGCAGATCGCTAAAACGTTTGGTAAATATTCGAAAGTGGGGCTCCTGCTAGAATCAGGTTAATCACTAATTATAGCCAACATGTCGAACATTTGACTTGGGCCCAAACCAAAACAAACCCAAACAAAGATAAGCCCGATTCTAGCAGAAACCCTGCTTCTGTATATTTACCAATAGTTTTTTCGGTTCCTTATCACAAGTCTACAGCTCGAGTTTGCAGAGCACGGTGTCGGATGATGAAGATAAAGAAAAAATAAAAAAAATTCATTGCATTCCAACAATGACACTCCAACATCGTTCCTATCTTCTACCATGTGTTAGGAGAAAATCTTTTCCCACAAATTTTTCCCAAATTTCGCCTGCGAAAATCACTAAAACGTTTTTTAGGATCCTCATCTGAAATCTCGCCCAAATTTGCAAAAATGTACTTCATAGTGTGTCCGCCCAGAAAATTCTTTCGCAGCGTACAATGGATCCAAGTAGAGACTCGAATGTCGGAATGCATGGAAAGTTTAGTAGCTCGAACTTGTACAAATTTGGGCTGCGAAGATCACCAAAAGGTTTTTTCGGATCCTCATCACTAATCAGTAGCTCGAATTTACAGGACGAGATGTCGAATGATGAAGAAAATGAAGAGATAAAAAAGAATTCATTGCATTCCATCAATGCAAAGTCCAATATAGTTCCTACCTTCTGCCATGGGTTAGGAGAACATCTTTTCATGCAAACTTTTTGCATATTTCGCCTGCGAAAATCGCTAAAACGTTTTTTAGGATCTTTATCAGAAATCTGTAGCTCAAATTTGCAAAAATCTACTTCATAGTGTGTGTCTGCACAGAAAATTCTTTCACAGCGTATAATGGATCCGAGTACAGACTCGAGTGTCGGAATGCACGGAAAGTTTAGTAGCTTGTGCAAATTTGGGCTGCAAAGATCACTGAAACGTTTTTTTGGATCCTCATCACAAATCTGCAGCTTGAATTTGCAGGGTAAGATGTCGAATGATGAAGAAAATGAAGAAATAAAAAAGAATTCATTGCGTTCCAACGGTACAAACTCCAGCATTGTTCCTATCTTTTACCACGTGTTACGAGAAAGCCTTTGCGCGCTATTGTATGCCGTCAACCACATTGAAATGTCAGTGTATCCCTGACCATTCGCAGCCGAAGCTACGATGCCCGATAGGTACCTTGGTGATGGCAGATCTGAAATTGTTCTTGGGCCAAAAGTACGACGCGCATCTTAGCCACGCGTAGAGCGTCGGAGCTACGAAGAATCCGCCGTACAGGCTAAACCTCAGCGCCTGAGTGTAATTGAGTTCCTGTTTGCCTGCGATCTTTTGCTGGAGTAGACTCCCGACCGGCCAGATTACCGAGTACGATGCCATTCCCCTCACGACCGGATACCTCTGCGTCACCTCGCGAAACTTCACAAACACGCTCCTCATGTTGCCTCCTCAGCCACTGCAATTTCGCCCAACAAAGAATAACAGACAAAACAAATGAACTGCGCGCTCTTTCGATCATTGCGGCACAGAGACAAAAAGGGAGGGAAAAAACGTCACGATCTCTTTCGATTTTTGAATCTCGCCTGACAGCTCCAAGCAGACGACAAAATTCGCAGACTGAAGATGTACCCTGATCGTCCTCCGCACTCATCGCGAGACGTTTTTCTCTCCCTTTTTGTCACTGAAAGAACGTTGAAAGAAGAACGAGCAAGATTTCACACTCTCGTGGCACTTACACCGAATTTCTTGGCTATCGATATCCGCTGCAACGGATCCCGCGTAGTACTGAAACATTTATGAAAAGCTTGAACGTGATGTAACAGAAGCGGAGGCCTTTGACGTTTGACAGCACCGCCGAGACCTCCGTGGCCCCTTCCACTATCGTATTACGAATTTTCTCATTTTCAGGGTCGAGCGTGCGCGCATTTTGCACATATTCGCATGTACAGGTATAGTTGTCGTCATTTTCACGCGTGAACGTGTGTCCGTGTCTCTATGCACGTGCATACCCATCTGTATCGTCAAAGTTGCCGCGGGCCTTTCGAATTTTTGCTCGCGACGCAAAGTAGTGACGTGAGTAGGAAAAAAAAAATTGTTCGAAACCTCCGTCGACGCGACGAACGCTGAGAACGATGGTGAGTCGCAAGAAGAGCCCAAATTTTGGCAATCTTCCCTCGTGAAAGGAAGGAGGGAGCGCAAACTCGTGAGACGCGAGAAAAGTCGAGACTGCGTGTGACGAAACGACGAGTTCCATTCTTATCTGTCCTTGATGAAATATATGCTGACCGATTACTAAGCGCTTTGATTAAACAACGGGCGTGTTTGTGCCCACCCTTTCCCATTTTGACGATATATTCGCGCGGATTCTTTCTTATCTGTCATTTGGTTTGAAAAAAAAATGTTCTAACGCTTTTGAATATCCTGTACTTTGGAAACTCGTTGAAAATTGATTATATTTATGATAGTCACGATAATATTAATGATGATGATGACAGGGGGGAACCTAAGAATTTTACAAACTTATACCAGTGCCCTGAATTTGAGATTTTATCGAAAGAAAAATTAAATTATAAATAGCGAAAGCGTTCGTTGATTTACGTAAATTTTCTGTGTGTGGTTTAATTATTCATAACGTTAAGTTTTTCGTTGTTGCAATTAGCTTAGACGCCAACCGCCGTCGTAGATAACGAGGCGGCGATGCGCAGTTTTTTAAGCGTTTTTTGTTTAATAATAACTTGATAAGTGAAAATTGAATAATAATCAACAAACCAAAATTTGCTTATATTGGGTTGGTAAGAAAGTCTTGCGACACTTTCCTTTCGATTAAAATATGTTTTCTTCTAACGAAGTTCTACAACATTCGAGAGTAGTATATTCAAGGCTAGTCTAGAACCTTCCATGCCGTAGGGTATATAAGCGAGTCAGTTGTTCCGCGCAGACAGTACGAGCGAAGATGGATCATAATGCACTTCGATCGATTGCATATTACGAATTTTTACAAGGGCGTTCTGCAAGAACCGCAGCCGCTAATATATGTAGTGTGTTCAAGGCCAACGTAGTTCATCATTCAACGATATCCCGTTGGTACCAGCGTTTCCGTTCTGGCGATACATCTTTTGAAGACAAACCTAGGTCCGGCAGGAAATCAACTGTTGACGATGAAGAACTACGAGCACTTACAAAGGCAAAGCCTAATACGTCGTCACGGGAATTAGCTTACAAACTCGGCTGTAGCCATCCCACGATTCTCCAACATTTACAAAATCTCGGATACAGAAAAGTTGTTTCTTCTTGGATACCACACGATCTCAGCGAATCAAACAAAGCGACACGCATGTCCATCTGCCTTTCACTCCTGCAACGTCCACACAGAAAGGATTTTCTTCAAGAAATAGTCACTGGAGATGAAAGCTGGGTGCTTTATGTTAACTACACACGTAAGCGACAATGGCTACCGAAAGGAGAAAAACCAGATCCGACCCCTAAGCTGCCCCGTGAAGTGAAGAAAGTTTTACTCTGTTGTTGGTGGGATTCTGAGGGCATGCTCTATTACGAATTTCTGCCAACCAACACCACAATACAGGCAGCGATTTATTCTGCACAACTGCAAAACGTGGCTAAAATTATGAAACAGAAAAGGCGTAAACGTCTTCACGTTCGGCTTCTCCATGACAATGCTCGACCCCACGTCGCTAAGATGACACAAGAAACTATTTCGCAGCTAGGATGGGAAATTCTACCACACCCACCGTATTCACCAGACTTAGCACCTACCGACTATCACCTGATTCGAGCTTTGATGAACTATTTACGGGATAAAAAATTTGATGATCTGTCAGATCTCAAAAATACATTGGACGACTTTCTTAATTCACGACCCAAAGAATTCTGGAGTGCAGGCGTGCAAAGTCTACCAGAGCGTTGGGCACGAGTTGTAGATACAGAGGGAGCATACATTACTGAATAATTGTTTACTGTTAAAATAAAATGTTTTTATATTTTACTCATGTTGTGTGTCGCAAGACTTTCTTACCAACCCAATGAAATACAAACTTTTATAAGCAGTTTTTGGTTTGTAGTATTTCGTGTTTTCTCCGCAATTTGCTAACAGACGACAATCGTCATGGAAAGTGAAGAGGCGGCGATGCGCAAATGTTTCAAAACGTTTTTTGGCTTGATAATAATTTGATAAGTAAACATTGATTAATAACAATCATTAGATTCAAAAATACTTATAAAAGTGCGAACTTTTATAAGCAATTTTTTGTTTTAAGGTTTTCATATTTTCTTCGCAATTTTCTAAGACGACAATCGTCATCGAAAATAAAAAGGCAGGGACGCGCATATTTTTATAAGCGTTTTTTTTTGTTTAATAATAACTCGATAAGTAAAAATGTGATAATAAACAAACCAAAAATTGCTTATAAAAGTACAAACGTTTATAAGCAATTTTTGGTTTTAAGTTTTTCGTATTTTCTTTGCAATTATCTAAGGCGACAATCGTCATCGAAAGAAAAGAGGAGGGGATGCTCATATTTTTATAAGCGTTTTTTGTTTAATAATAACTCGATAAGTAAAAATGTGATAACAAACAAACCAAAACTTTCTTATAAAAGTACAAACGTTTATAAGCAATTTTTGGTTTTAAGTTTTGCGTATTTTCTTTGCAATTTGCTGAAATAACAATTGTCATCGAAAATAAAGAGGTGGCGATGCGCACATTTTTCTAAACGTTTTTTTTGCTTAACAATGACATGATAAGTAAAAATTTAATAATAATCAACAAATCATAACTTGCTTATAAAAATACAAACTTTTACGAGTAACTTTTGGGTTTAAGTCCCTTCGCGTTTTCTTCGCAATTTGCTAACAGACGACAAACGTCTTCAAAAATAACGATGCGATGATGCGCAATTTTTTACAAGTGCTTTTTTTGTTTGAAACATTTGAAAGAACACTTGTAAATGTCTGCAAATCTCTGCCTCGTTATTTTCGATGACGATTGTCTTCTGTTAGTAGCATGCAAAAAAAATCGAAAAACTTATCGAACAAATACAACAGGAAATATCCAGTACTGCGTAGGTTTTAGCGTCACTGAAAAAGTCCCTTTTTCATTTTAATTTTTTCCGTCGATTAAGACACCACACCGCGACAAAAAAAAAAATTTTGTCATTTTTTCTTCTTCATTTTCTGAAAGATACATTTGCTAAAAATGCTCTCATTTTCATGCGCCAAGTCTTAAGCTGTTCGAAAATCCAGTCTCTATGGCACCGCGTAGGGATTTTTTAAAATAAAAGGCCCTCTTCTATTTTTTTGTTTATAAACGATGAAAATTTTCCATGAAAATCGGAAATAAAATTCTCTGGTCCGCCATTTCTTTTAGATATCGAAATTCTCCTACCTGATGCTGTAAACCTATATGTCTAGTTTCTAAATATATTTTTATTTTAGTTTTCAGATGAACCGTATGGCTTAATCGCTGTCAGCCGCCGAGCAGCAATTTCGTCGGTGTCCTCTTGGAAGCGGCGTACACCGCAAACTATACTTTAGATTCGAGTACAAAAATTTGTATACAGTCTTCTATATGTATATATTGAATATGAGTATTGATTTTAAAAATCCATTCATCGTTTGCTTGAAAGTAATTACGAAAAATGGACCCTCGTACCGCGCACGAACCGTGGTGTGGTGCCTCAACAGAGCCTCTCGGAAGGATCGAGTGAACACGTACGAATGTTCCACGACGATGGAAGTACAGCTCGACGAAGACACTTCACAAATTACGAATAAAAAAAAACAGCATGTTCTCAAAAAATATAATTTTCACGAAAATCACACCGCACGACAGACTCTGATCTTACAATTGTACGCAAAATTCAGTGCAGCAGCTCCAAGCCTTCGCCTTTCGTTTATTCTCAAAATTCACCTTCGCCAAAAAAAAAAAACCATCCGAACTACGCGCGAATGATTCTCGCGTATCAATTTTTTCAGAACCCTATTTTCCTAAGACTTCGGCTGAGGACGCAAAAAATTCGTTGATCGTACGCGCGCCCGCATCAATTGTCATTTATTCTCCCCTCGTTACTCCTCGAACGATTTTCTATTTACACTCGCTTCATCTTCTCTCACTGAACGTAATATAACACGTATATTTATATTTGGAGAAATTGTAGATTTTTTTTGTTTCAATTAAATTCTATACTGAAGATTCGATGGATACGATGACGAGGTTCGTCGGTTGATTTTGTCCTATTTTTTTTGTTTGGCCTTCGAACGCGATCAGGCGCGTCATTGTCGAGGACCTTTTTCATGATTGAAGACCGACGAGAGCGCTCGGTCTGAAAATACTCTGGATTTTATATACTCGCGGCTGTAGAAATTCGGATGTTTGTCTCTTCTTGATTATTCCATACGTGTATGACGTCTCGTTGTCGTGTACACGCTGCGAGAAACGACAAGTTAACACGCGGCTCGATTACGAGCGGCGCGATCTTTCCTTTCGTCCGTACCAGCGAACCCTCGTCGAGGTTCGTTCAAAAGTTTCTAACGACGCGCGATTCGAGTCCCGGCCGGCTGGGTGGTGGGTTATTTAGCCGCGATGTCGAACAGATCAAAGATGCCCTCGTTTTCGCCGAGGTTGAAGAGATAATCCTTCTCACTCGGCGGTGGACTAAGTCTTATCAAAGGTCCGCAAACTGAAAATGAAAATTTTCGATCAACGTTGGCTTTTACTTTCACGGTTTGCTTTATTATTCGCTCGACGGGACGATACTCACAGTCGGAATAAAATTCGTCGAGCAGATTCTCGTCTCGTGCTATACGATCTGAAATGAAAATTGGATCGTTTCAATGAGCGGGCTCTTTGCTCGGTTTTTTTCAGTAGGGATGTTTCCGGTAACTAAGAATTGAAAAAAATATTGTTACGAGGTGGTAGCTTATAATTAAAGTATTGCTCGGAACTGCCTATTTGATTTCGGTGCAAATTGTAGATAAATTTAGATACACAAATTGTAAAAAATCATCTATAAGTCGATAAAGAACACCAATCAGAGCGCATGACGTCACAAGCATACTGATTATACTCTGCTGTTACTGTTTACTTCGTTTTAAAATACAATTTGTGAGATTTCTCGATTGATTTTGAATTTTACTCGAACTGTAATAATGGAGACTGGATTCGTGAAGGCAAATATTAGGAGTACAACTTTGCAGTGACCGTTTTACTTAGAGAGCCACTGCGGCCGAAGTAGTGGCCCTAGCTCAATAAAAAAAGTGGCATTTTAAACTAGAGGCTCTTTTCAAAACGTCTCCGGGATATGGGTATGATCCAAAAGCAAGGAAACTGGGTCCCGCATGAGTTGAAGCCGAGAGACATCGAGCGCCGATTTTTCACCTGTGAACAATTGCTCCAAAGACAACAAAGGAAGGGATTTTTGCACCGGATTGTGACTGGAGATGAAAAGTGGGTTCACTACGATAATCATAAACGCCGAAAATCATGGGGACTGCCTGGTCATATTCCGTCATCGACGCCCAAACCGAATATTCACGGATCCAAAGTGATGCTGTGTATCTGGTGGGACCAGCTGGGCGTTGTGTACTATGAGCTGCTCAAACCATCCGAAACCATCACAGGGGAACTCTACCGACGTCAGTTGATGCGCTTTAGTAAGGCACTCAAAGAGAAACGGCCACAATTCAACGAAAGACATGACAAGGTGATACTGCAGCATGACAATGCCTGACCCCATGTTGCAAATGTCGTGAAAAAGTACTTGGAAACGCTGAAATGGGAGGTTTTATCCCACCCGCCGTACTCTCCAGATATTGCCCCTTCCGACTATCACTTGTTCCGGTCAATGGCACACGATTTGGCTGACCAGCACTTCGGTACTTACGAAGAAGTCAAAAATTGGGTCGATTCCTGGATTGCCTCCAAGGACCAAGACTTTTATCGACGCGGGATTCGAATGCTACCTGAAAGATGGGCCGAGGTCGTAGCTAGCGACGGGCAGTACTTTGATTAAAAAATATGTAGCCACTTTTTATAATAAAGCCTTAAACTTTTGAAAAAAACGGTCACTGCAAAGTTGTACTCCTTATAGTTCGAATTTGCCTTGGATTGACTGCCTAATGGTGGCCAATTTTTTTTACGACAAACAGCGATTTCTGCTCTGCAGAATTCAGAAACGTGAAGACTTACATGTAAGTATGCCCTAAAGAATTGTTATTGGTGCAAGAAATAATGTATATAGCGTTAATAATATTACAAACTATGTAATAATTTGAACTAATTTTTGGAGGTTATGTTTCGTTTTACAACTTGTTTTGTTTTATTTCATTGTAGGTCTTCAGGACAGTCATACGGTGATGAATAGAATTGAGGATTCATCCCTGAACTTGTTAATTTTGAAGTATTCGTCATTGTGTTTGTTTGGAGACCCGTATTTTCCAGAGTATAACCGTCACGCGCCGTCAAACGACAGGTCTGAGTGTTTTGGTGCGTATTTTCAAACGAACGAATTAAAACGCCATTTTTGAGGAATTTACTGCATGTAAATACATAAAATAAACATTTAGAGGTATATTATGTATATGTGAAGAATTCTACACACATTCCCAAAAATAGGCAACATCCCTATTAGTTGCCTTTGGATTGAGGCTGTTTGGGTTTGCTGCTACACATGGAAGAATTCTATGAAAGTATTCCTTGCTAAACCTTGGCAAAAATTTAATTCTTTCGGTTATTGTATTTCGGGAACAAAACGGTCAATAATTTTATCGAGTTGTTCAAATTAATTAACTAGATTCGTTTCTAGGAGAAATCTACTGACACTAAAGTTAATTTGGTTTCGATCCATCTGGAATTATTAAGTTAGGCTACTGTGAAAGAGCCTGGTCCAATATATGGTGCAGGAATTGCAGATTGAAGTTAAACTTATGATTACAACGATAGAACTGCTCAAACTTTAAACGCGTTTTCCTCGAAACTATGTTTTTCAAAACGGTGATCACCATTCTCGACATCTAATGAACGGATTGACTTGAAATTTGGTATTTAGCTTAATAGTAGTTTAGTCATGGCCGACAGTTTTCTATTTAACTTTTCTTTTGCATTGGTTATTAACAATAATGATGTCATTCTTTCTTGAAATTTTTTTTTTGACGATTGAAATACGATAATAAAAAAGGCTCGACAGAGTCTTAGACAATATCATCTCATAAAAAACACTCGTTTTTCTCGTTTCAGATCAACCGAGTGGCCGAAATCAAGTACATCGTTGTGCCCCTTACGTTCAAAGGTCCTTTACGAGAAAACTTCTTTAAATATCAATATTGTGACAATATAATATAATTATATATTATAATAATACTAATTATTAATATTAATATAATAATATTAATTATTAATATTAATATTAATATGACAATATTAATTATTAAACAATTTTGACAGTAATGATATCATTCTTCCTCGAAAAATCGAAATAAATTCAAATTTTTCAAGCACACTGTTGAGCCCTTCACGCGTTAAGTCCTTTACGAGAAAACTTTTTAAGGGGATAGGCCACTCTAGAGGCTGAAAAAATAGGCTGCGGATTTTTTTTCTCAAAAAAACGACAAAATAAATCAAGATTATAAAAAGGGTGTTTATCATACATATCAGTGACTGTATACAATAATTTTTTTAAGCGATTAATTTCAAAATGGCGAAAAGTGAAAAATTTGCCTAAAAAATCGTCAGATAATTGTTAATAACAAATGAACTATGCAATATAAAAAAAATCCTACGTACTTCCATAGACAATGTATTTTTAAAGATATATTCAACATTTCTTTTTTTGGCCAACTTAAAAATGCAATATTGAGATAAACGCTGCGCAGCGGCCATTTTGAAATTAATCGCTTCAAAAAAATTATTGTATACAGTCACTGATATGTATGATAAACACCATTTTTTGTAATCTCGCTTTCTTTTGTAGTTTTTCTGAAAAAAAAAATCCCCAAAAAGCCTATTTTTTCGGCCGCTAGAGTGGCCTAAGGCCTCAAATTATTGATAATTTAAAATAAAATTTGTTACACGACTTTGTTAATGTACATGCGAATAAATGTCCAAACGATTTTTCAATCATCTTACTTATTCCTTCAAAATTGACTTTTGTAAATCTCCCCTCTCCCCTCAATCCCCTCTCCCCTCAATCTTGATGACTTCTACTTAGGTATTACAATCGGTAGAAATAACGGAATACAGAAAATGCGCGCAGCCCTCTTCACCGAGCGTCGCTCGGCTCACCGAGCGCTTTAATTCTATACGTATGAAAAGCTTACTCGTGCGCTCATTTAGGGCGACTTTGGCCTCTAACGATTCGGAATCCTCCGCTTCTTCGTCCTCGTCGGTCAACTCGGCCTTGCTCGCTCCTCTCGGTAATCTATAATCGAAATTTCATTCGTTCGTTGAAACTTCGCGAGCGACAATAGAGCGTTATATTTTCTTGCGATCGTGAAATTTTAATGTTGTACGGTCTCCTCCAAGCGAACAAACTACCCTCGCGATTGTTCATCCCCAAGGAAGACCACATTTGGACAATTGCTTTCCGCTCCGTGCAGTTTGGAAACAGACTTTCACGTTTTCCAAAGCGATAGGAGCAACATCTTCCTCACTCGACATGCATGGTAATTCTAATCGAGGCTGTTACGCATTATTGACACAGAAATTCCCTGACTTTTCCAGGTTTTCCATACAGATTTTGCAAAAATTCCAAGTTTTGGAAATTACCCGGATTAGGGTCAAACAAAAACTTTGTTGTCATCGAATATATATTTTTTTAAGATAAAGACCACAAGTTAAGTCTTGTTTCAACCATACTAGTATTTGTAAACGTTACAAAGTATAGGGGAAAAGTTATATATGTAGAAACAGCAATAAATCATTTTTGTGAAAAAAAAACATAAGATTTTTAACCGACTTGGAAAAACGAAGGAAATTCTCAATTCGATCCTTCTTTTGAAAAGTTATGTTGAACTGGATAACATAATTTTTTTCAAGATCAAATATACAGAAAGTTAAAAATTGAAATGCATTTTTTTTAAACTGAAATTCGAAAAATTATTTAAACGTGCTGAAGTATAAAAAAAATATATTAAAAGTAAATACAGATTCTTTATTGTAAGCAGAATTTTTTATACCGGCGACGCTAAATTAAAAAATATATATAAACGCTTATCTATAATAATAATGATGTGGTCGTGTATCGACAGATCGAATCCAAATGAACGTTTGTTCATTTGGATTCGATCCAAAGCTGTGTAGTAAGGAAGTTTTCAGTTTTTTAAATTTTCAACGTTTGGCACTGACATATATTTTTTGTATATAATGAAGAATAATATAAATATTAAAAATATACAAAAATATTAGTTTTCATAATGTTCAGTTCTTTTGTCAAGTCGGTTTCATTTTTCGTAATTCTTGCAAGAAGTAAATTCTGAGAAAATTCCAGAGAATTTCCAAAATTCCCTGACTTTTCCCTGATTATTCCAAGAGAAAATGAATTCACTGAGTTTTCCCTTTTTTCCATATGCGTAACAACCCTGATAATTGAACAATTGCGAATAAAAAGACTGACTGAAATAAATAGTTCGAAAAAAAACACTCCGTTTAGAATCTTGCTTTGCGTTTTCGAACGAAGAGAAATATTAACGGGCTATATCTACCTAGGTGGGTCAAAAAATTGCGTGATCCAAAAATATTTTTATTCGATAGTATCACCATTTAGCTATATTGACGGAAAATTTTATTGAAATATTACTAAAATTGAATGAGCTACAGCTTCCAACAGTCGGCCGGGCGAGCGGTAGCAGCACCGTACTTCAAACTGAACGCGTTTTTCTCGAAACACTGTTATGAAAGTCAGTGGACATGATATCTCGAAAACCACTTGGATTTTTTCCAAATTTTCAGGAGATACGATAAGAAACCTTTAAAGGTCGTTGACAATCTCACTTTGTGAAAATCGATCTTCATTTTTCAATAGTCACGTCAAAATGACGACTTTTTTCATAGATTTTGTATGCTCAAGTTTCGATTCGGCGGCACGTTCTTGAAAAAAATGATTTTGAAAACCGACGATCGGCAACTACTCGTATTTATTGTTAACTTGAATAACTCGTTTGGTATTTTGATTTCAGATTTATGATTTCAAAAGTTCGCCAGTTGAGAAATCTTTGTGTACGAAAAAATTGCCCATAATTTCGATAGATAATAAGGTTCATTAGGAGCATGTGAGAGTACGTGTAAAAATGTGACTACTGACTATCGACTGTGAAAGAATGACTACAGACAGTAGTGGGTGCGAGATTAGTGTGCGACTTCGGCGATTCCACATGTCAAGTAGCGTTGACCTGGGCCAACACTTGAATGGGCGACCGCTTGGCCGCGCACCAGGCCCCGATCACCGAGCGCGATGGCACTTTTGCTAAGTTTCCGATATTAAGAAGGAACGAGCGCGCGCTCTTCATTTCTATAGATTTTTTTCAAATTTTAACCAGACATTGTTCATATCATTATGCATGTTTGAGTGAAATTTCAGAACAGTCGACTATTTAGATTGGGAGATAATGAGTTTTAAAATTGCAACTTTTACTACTGCTGGGTCTGCATTGAAATTTAGACAGAATAGTTTTCCGTAAAGAATAGTTGTACCCTATAATAAAAGACATGGCAACACTGCATCGTTCCACGTATCCAATGACGTCAGTTTGCGCGGCATATTTAAAATAATACCGCAACACAAATTTTTATTTCGAAGTAATTTTCAATCGAACAAAATTTTAAATTAGTTATGAATTAACCAACACTTTTATTTGTCACTGAAGATAACATAAACAATATAAAATATTAATATTTATAAAGCAAATATTTTTTTATCATAAAAGTTTTTAACTTCAGGAACACGATAATTTTTTTTCTCGCAATTTTGAACAACACTTTTCTGCGGTGTTGCCATATGTTTTCTAATTATAGGGGACAAATATTTTTTACGAAGAATTATTCTGTCTTTATTGATCGTTTTTAGCAAAACTGAATGGCAATCCAAACTTTTTTCACTTTTTCCCTAACTAGTTTGCTATTTAAACATAATTTTTTTACAAAATTTATAAACACAGTAGAATGGAACGACGAATTGTGTGATCTGATTTTCGGTCAATGTAGACCCTGTAGTGTTAAAAGTTGCAATTTTAAAACCCATTATCGCCCAATCTAAATAGTCGACTGTTTCGAAATTTAATTCAAACATGCATAATGATATGAAAAATGTCTGGTTTAAATTTGAACAAAATCTATAGAAATCAACAGCGCGCGCTCGTTCTACCTTAACACAATTGACCGGTGCAAATGTAGTCACGTGTATGAGAACGAGCCTTTGGCAGTTTTCCTGTGCCCTCGTGCAAATGTGATACAGTGCATTAGGAATGACGTTGAAGCTTGCATCGTTGGAATGCAACGAAAATTTTTTTTTTTAACTTTCCAAGTTCCCTTTATCAGAATTAAGCTACGAAAATCATGCGAACATTTTTTCATATTCTTATTTATCGGTCTATGACGAATTGGCCACACATGTTTTTGAATAACGATGGAAAACAAAATTATTAAATAAATTATTCAAATTTCAACCCCATGCATTAGGAAACAAGTGACTGTGGAGACTCTAGAGACTCTAGAAATGATAAGCGTAGGGTGAAGCGAAATGTACGACATCGTAGAAACCCGAAAGAATATTCAATGTATATCTAGAAAAAGAAAATGGTTATCAAAATGGTTACCTTGAAGTTCTTCTCTTTGGTCTTGACTCGTCTTTGCTCTCGCTCTCCATCTTGTCCCTCTTTGTACCTTTCGATTCATCGGCCTTTAGCCTCATTTCCAGCATTTTATTGTCATAAGTTTCGGCGAGCAGAGGTTGAACTACGTATACTTTTATTTCACCCGTGTTGCTCTTCAACGACATCTCGTAATTTACCTCGCCCTCGGACTCTTCCCCGGTTTGCTGCTTTTTTTTTGTAAAGAAATAAGAAAAAGTTAAGAAATTCCAAATTCGCAAAAACCAGCCAAAATATGTTTTCTTTTTTATTCTCTGCAGCTGCACGTGTCGAGGTAAAGTCGATGAAAATTACCAGTCTTCTACTCGAATTGAGGAATTTTACCTTCGCTATGTTTGGAACTTTGAGTACAGTGTCCGTGGGCGCTTCGATACCAAGGACAAATTCATCCGCGTAATGTTTCTTAACATCCTCGTACGTGATGTACGCGAACTTTCTGTTATTGAAGTCTGCCTCGATGTTCCTTATACTCTGTTTGATCCATTGCATGTGTGTATCGAGGGTAGCCTCGTGCTCCTCCAACTTTCTTATCTCGTCCTTCAGCAGGGACAATTTGTCGCCTAGCTCTTCGGAGTTGCAGCCCGGTCCGGCACCCCTGAAAACGTAAACAAACGTTTTTCTCTCAGTTAAACCGTCAACGCCTCGCGCCACGTAGGGTTAGAGGGTCAAGAAAGTCTTACTTCCACTGTATACTGTTTTTGCTCTTTTTTTCAATGAGCCCAATGCCTTCCAGGACATTGGTGATATCGTAGATGCGTCTCTTTTGTCGAACTTCCAGTATGTCGGCTGCCTGTCGTTAAAATTCAACTATTAAATGTACACCGTCGAACTCGCATCTTTGGCACAATCAACCGCATCGAGCTGCAGAAATACGCAGACATGGCGAATCGTTCAAAGACGTATTCATCGAATTTCTAATTGCATTCGAGAAGTGGAAAGTTCAACGTTATCGCGCGTGGTCTTTATCGAGTTTTGAACAAATCCATATCGCGTTACAATGTGGGTGAGATATTTTTAAAGAAATGTTGCGAATATCTTATAGCCGCATTGTTACTGTTGAAAAAGCATTGTTCGAATTCGCAAGTCTGACGATTCAAGACACATGCTGCTAAGTGCCTCATGAATATTACCTAATGTCAATATGTTTATGTTTATTGAGCTACAGTACGGTACTTTCAAATTTAGCCTATCATTGAAGCAAATTCTACGAAAATCAGGCAATGGTTTGCGATACATTCATCCGCCACTTTCTTCCTGGATTTCTTGCTATGGGTGAAAATATGTTTTAAGAGTAAAGGAAATATATATCAAGCCTAGAAACATCACGTTCTAAACTATTGCTCAAGGTAGAATAGAAAAATAAATATGAATATCCCAAGGAGTACAACGTATCGTAGGGAGTACAAAAATCAAAAACAGGATATGGAAATGGAAGAGTACTGGGAAAAGGGCATAGAGGAAAGAATTAAAGACACATGAGCCAGGTTGAAATGTGGAAATATAGGAAAAGGAGGTAAAGAGGGATACACCGATACTCTATGCCGGTATTGTGGGGAGGAATAAGAAAGTTTGAAATACACACTTGAATGTGGGAAAATGAAATGAAAAATAAATAAGGAAGTTGTAGATGATTCGGAAAAGTAATAAAGAAGCTACAAGGGAGAGGCACTAAAAGGAAAAATTAATAAAGAAATGAAAGGGAAACCGATTGAAGAATTGTGCAAGTATATGAGAGCCTTCGAATGTACAGCAAGATAGGATAAAAGAGAAAAAAACCAAAAGACAAATGTTAACGAAAAAGAAACACAGCATCGTCTGAAAAGGTGTCAATGTAGAGAGTAGGAAACTGTGTGAAACCCTGCAAGGATACACTTGGAAATTAAGAACTATACTATACTATAAATATCTCAAGCCTAGACGCGTCCTAAAAGTTTTTTTTGTATCTGAGCTGTACGACGATAACAATGTACCTCATTTCGTTATTGTAAAATACTTTCTGTACATCTAGGGTCAACTTATAGACGAAACTCTTTGTCTTTTTATAGCAATGAGACTAGTGTTGATTAATGCAATTTCGCAAAAAAAAGTGGTTCATTACGGATATGGGTTCATGATTAAAAGGTCTCTCGCTCGCTGGACGAAAAAAGGAAAGCCTTGTCAGATATCTTTATTCCCGGATGTACAGTTGCGGTGTTACATACACACAGCGGTCGTTAAATGACAAACTAATATTGAAGTCAATTTAAATCCTTATTGATGTTACTAATGAGTTTTCTAAGATCGAGCGTGCAAACTATTTTTGCAGGCATGCCATTTCTGTATCAACGTAAGGACTGTGATAGGGGCTTTAATATTGATCGGTATAATTCATTGGTGGCGTCCATACGATGCGGGAATACAAGGAGCTTCAGCTAAGCCGCCGGAGCGCTTCCGAATGCGGTAGAATTTCTTTTACTCTGAGCTTTGGCTGTGGTAATGAGAGATACGTAAAAAAAAACATATTGTGCACGAGATTCGTCGCGATGGACCGGAAATTGCGGAACGATAGGTGCACAGGCCGTAACGAGGGGGATCGTTCCGCTCGGTGACCTTGGCAGACGACACGAGCTTTCGATGAAAAAACGTGCAACGCAAAACGTGCGCGAAAAAATTATCGAGCGTTGTACTGTCGTGACAAAAAAAGGACCAACAAAAAAGTAATTTCTATTTGAGGTTAGGTCCGCGAGTTCCGCGAAACGCCAATGAGAATAACTGAAAAAAGGAGAGCTGTTTCAAGAATTACAAGAAACGACGTGAAAACAACAACCGGACGGTCGTGAGACTCGGAGAAATAAGAGCGAATAAAACTTTCATCCGCCGAAAATACGCGGAGATGTATCACGTTCAATATTCGAATTAGTCGATGTGCGACGTGTTGAATTTATTCGAAATTCCCGCAAGCAACCGAAGCGACAAACTTAACCTATCTGGTGCCTCGTTACAGACATCAAGGATACGGCACGGGAGAGTAAAAAATTACGATTGACGAAGGAAAAAAAACGCGAAGAAAAAAAAACTCACGACTTTAAGATCGAGTACGCCGTCCTGTGCTTTTTGCAACAACGTTACGAAACGGGTGGTCAGCAGACCGAGGGATTTCTCGAATCTGCTCTGCTGACTCTCTGCCATTTGTACGTGCGATTACGCGGACCGTTGTCAAAAAATATATTTCAAAAGCTCATGGTTCGCGGTCGTGTATATATTCTGCGCTTCTCCCTTCGAAATTGCCGCAACAACTGACGCCGCGGCACGTCGCGCCGCGTTGCGCCTTTATTGTGTATTACTCGGTGCCTACAGTAGACGCTCGCTCATTTACATTGGTGGTTGCGATCAGCAATGCAAGGTGGGGGGGAGCAATACCCACTGTGCGGGAAAAATGCACGGAAAAAATGCAACACTTTTTTTTTACTTCTCAATGTGAATCTTCTATTCGTAGTAATTCCGAAAGAAACGGCGTCGTTTCACGTCAGATTTTCGAGTGGTTGGAACACTGCAAAGTAGGTTAGAATCTCTTCCAAGCTAAACAATGTTAAAAAGACATTCGAATTTTTCACTGTCGTCGAATGTCCATAAGTGAATATCTATAAACCGAATATCTATAAGTCGATTATCCATAAGTATGAATATCCATCCATTTCTAGACATTCGTAGGCAAAGACACAATAACGCGGATTTTTTTCCATGAGAATTTTTTTTTTAGAATATCCGGATTAAAGTTTTTTATTTCTTCGAGATTATAGATAGCTACAGTACACACTCTTTCTTTCCAGCGAATTTTTTTTACTCGGACGTGTATTCATTTTTGACAGCTCCTTGGTCCGATAATGAGGTTACGAACATGTCTCTAAAATGGTTACGAACATGTCTCTAAAATAATGAGCTTACGAACATGTCACATGTCTCTAACTTCGCGACACTTCTGCCAACCTGGGCATCATGATATACCACGATTTACGACGTTGCCAATGCGTTTCGCGTTAACTGAGAGAGAAAAAGTTATAGAAAATAATCATACAAAGTAATGAAAACACTTAATGTAATCACCGAATGTTCAAAAATGCATATTTTTACAGATGTAGAAAAATCGTTCAAAAACGCACGTTTAGTATGACGATTATTTGAAAGCTAACAGTTGGTAACAGTCAATCGGTTCCGTGCATCGGCATAGGGCGCTCCCCTCGTACTTCACCCCCAACGGCTAAACCACATAACAACCTTAAGAGGGAATGAAACCTCATCGCGGTCAGTATGGTAGAACAATTATAGATTCCTAAAAAGCTTTGAAATGACTCTTCAGATCCCATCGAAACTTTGCCAAACGACGTCAAATAGATAGACGAATAGCTGTCAGCCCCTCAAATTTTCTGAATTTGAGAAAAAAAATGTAGATTGGCTTATCATAAGCCAATTTACTTTTTTTTTCTCAAATTCAGAAAACTTGAAGGGCAGACAGCTATTCGTCTATATATTTGACGTCGGTTGGCAAAGTTTTGACGGGATCTGAAGAGCCGTTTCAGAGATTTTTGGGAATCTATAGTTGTTCTACCATACCGACCGCGATAAGGTGTCATTCCGTCTTAAGAGGGAATGATACCTCATCGCGGTCGGTATGGTAGAACAATTATAGATTCCCAAAAATCTCGAAAACGGCTCTTCAGATCCCGTCGAAATTTTGCCAAACGACGTCAAATAGATAGACGAACAGCTGTCTTCCTCTCAAATTTTCTGAATTTGAGGGAAAAAAACTAGATTGGTTTATGATAAGCCAATCTACATTTTTTTCCTCAAATTTTATGAATTTCAGAAAAAAACTAGATTTGCTTAGGATTTGCTCCAATCTCCTTGGCCAACAACTATAAATTCTGCAATATCGTCGTAACCACGTCGAAAATTCTCACCATTTGATACATGCCGCAATTCACTATTTGCACCGGTCGTGTTCGTTGGGTCTCATCATTTTGATTGCGCATGCGCATAATGATGCGCATTTGATGATGCGTACGTGTCGTTGCGCAGTTGCGCGTTGCGCATCATTATGCACATGCGCACTTGTTCGTATCAAAATGATGAGACCCAACGAACACGACCACCGTCAAAGTGGGTCATCCCACCATCTAGCGGAAACTATGCGAATTAGCAAGCAGTCGACACGCGCAACGCGTCGATACATTCTAGTTCATTTCTACGCATATGCACACACACACACACTCACACACATATATACATATTTATATATATAAATATCAACATTCTTCAGTATAGCTTACATTAGCAACGTACTGATAGAGTAACGCCAATTCAAGACTCAATGTTCACATAAAATGATAAATATGTCTCTTAAAAAATTACGAGGAAACTATGTGTTGCATCGGAATTAATCGCATCGATTGAGTTGCCAGTGTTCGTTACGCCCAACAGCGAATAAACTGTCATCGTTTCTGGCGACATATTGAGTTAGTCATCAGTCGCATCTGTCAAATCTGTTGACGTTGAACAGAAGTTTTACGTTATTTGTTTATGTTTTTTTTTATTTCACAACATATAATGCCAATACTGTGACGAAACAGGGCAATGCGATTGTCCCCGGATAAGCGATGACTGATGTTTTCGGTAGCGATAAAGGTCAGTCCATACAAAATAGTTGTTGAACGATACGTTCGGTCGCTTACGAAGATAACCTCTCTTTCGTTATTGTTTCTTTTCGTACGTTGTTTTGTCGTGGATTCGGATTGGTTTTCGTATCCACCCGATAGGGAGGGTAAAATTTAATGATACGTGACACATGTGCCACTCACTTCCGTTCGATCAGGACAACAATAACATCCGGAGTAAAACATTTGTTTACCTATTTATCTATAATCTGTAATAATACTGCAATGTATTTTTCAATCAAACGATTCAACGTTTCGACGGCTTTCCACATTCGTAAATCGTTCACGTGAACTTCCGACTCTAGAAAACTAAGGAACTATTTCAATGGAGCAACTTTAAATCGAAGATTATTAAAATTAATCGTCTTCTAAATAAACTCCTACGTATAATAAGTCTTAAGAGAATATGAATGAAATTAGTATACCAAATGCGACGTACAAATTTCACTATCAATTCGATAGTAGAGATCGTTCCAGTTTACAAGTAATTCTTCCAAAAGAAAAGCAAGCAATATTATACTTCTTTTTATCTTTTGTAGCGTCCGCTAATCGCAACCTTTAATTTTATCTTATCGCCCGTAAAGTCTTGTCACACAGTGGAGAAAAAAATACACATTTTCATTGCGTTATGCAAGTTTGACCCTCGCTGCATCATGAAAGAGTTTATTTGGAATATCTCAGATTAGTGATCGTCGCAACTTGCCTCGAGGTGAAATAGGTGAGGGATTGTCGAAAGTGAAAAAAAAATCGGCTGTTTTGAATCGTACATCTTCCATCTGTCGCCGATCTTGTTGGATTTCTACAATGTCATTTCTAACGAAATAACTCTTTTCCACAATGTTTTCGAACGTGCGTCGATATATTCACGAAGATTTTTCATCAGTTCATTTAAGGTATTCTTTTCATGAATCCGAATATTTTACAATGAACTGTTTTCGTCTATAATCAAGAAAAAATACATGCCGGTATACTGATAACATTTCAAGCCAAGTGACCAAACTTTGAACAAAAAATTACAACTGAAAATCTTCATGATAAAACTTGGAAAAATGTAACTAGCAGAAGAATTTCCATAGCCGCAACTTTTCAGAGAAAATGTAAACGTCTGAATCTACTAAATTTTCACGGATTTTTTCTTAATTTCTGTTTATCATTTGGTGTAATAATTGATTGTGACTTATTTTTATTAAGCACCACTGTAATTTACCAATGATTCAGAAGGGCCTGCCTTATGCCCCCACAAAATACAGCCCTTCGCGAAAGGAATACCTCAATCATTGAAAGAACGTGCCTTTCGGTGAGCTGTCGTGATCTTGTTTCCTAAGTATGCTCAGTCGTGGCACGGCATTCGGCTTTGCGTGAGTTTCCTAGTAGCTCGTTGGTTCAACCAACAGTCTCACCGGTTGCACCGTTGCCGGACAATATTGCGAATAAGCACCTGCGAAAGAGGCCAACGTGAACAAAAAAAAATCACGATTAGGCAACTTTTCTGAATGTGGGTGCCACAATAAACGCGAGAACTGCAATGAATGGAGGAACGAGAACGAAAATTTTGTTTCTTCAGCGTTTTTTGTAACTGGAAAAACCATTTAACGATCAGTAAAAAAATGGGGGGATGCGCTAAATTTAATTCATCAAGTACATTAGAACGCTCTTTACTTTGAACTTGAAGAACTCAACATCTAATTAGTGTTTGCCGAATCCGGTTCAAGACTCTTAACGGCGGGGTAAAGTTAATTCGGCGAAAAAAGGCATGTTTTTAAGATTTTTTTTTGGCGTAACGAATAGTGTTCGTTAATTGAAAAATTTACATATAATAAAGTAACATTTGAACAACATTCTTCTAAATTTGCATTGCGAAATGTTCAAAATTGAGCGAGTGAAAATTAAACCCCGGAGGTGCCTCGAAAAAAAGTTGGTTTGCGGTGTGCACCATAACTCGCAACAGAATCATTTGAAACAAAAAAATCAAAATGCATTTGTTAAAGGAGATGTTTCTCGAGGTAATGATAGGAGGATTTTTTTTGTTTTCGATTTTTCGATTTTTCGTAGCACTTGGGAGCCAAAAACCCGATTTTTGCTAAAAAAATCGGCTAATTTGTTGTTGAAAAATTAGTAATTATTAAAAAAAACAAAAAAGCTCTCGACAATACCTGGTGAATTATGTGAAGTAGTACTGTGCAAAATTTCAAAGCCATTGGTCCAGTAGATTTTGAGTTATCGTGCACACGGACTTCAAATATGACAAGTCTCAGAAAAACGGTTTGAAAAACGCAGAAGAGAAGAGAACGGCATGGAGCAATAGACGCTCAAATACTCATAACTTCGTCAATTTTACTCCGATCGACTTGAAATTTTAACACAATATTCTTGATATATTATGCATTCGTTTAAAAAATTTAAAAAAAAATGAAAAAAAAAAAAAAATTTTAATACTTTACCCCGCCCTTAAAGCTGGTTCTTGCAGCTTCGAAAAGCTTTTTTAAAACTTTCACCCCCCATTGTCGTACACAAATCGCGGCGACTTTAAAAATTCATCTATTCCTGATGGAAGTTTATTCTAACTTTTCGATTGTCTCTAATTTGTGCAAAAAAATGATATTTAGCAATGAGCAAATATCAATTCGTTGCTGGACATGTCCGTAGGAGATTTGTTGCTGGACATAGCCATAGGAGAAACACGGCCCTTCGCGAAAGGAATACCTTAAGAGATCGTATTAGCCCACCGTGTATACTCTTTGTTGACTATTTTCAAGAAGAGTAGGATACGAGACATTGAAAAGCCGTAAAGCTAATCCACTGTTTACTTCCTCAGTGCATCGGCGAACTAATTCCGCTCGATTCAGTGAACAACTTCACTTCGCAACTGCTAGCCCCGGGCGTCATTAAAATGGACAGTCTGTTCACGCCGAATGCGAACGACGAACCGGAGGACATCCCTCTCACACAGGAGCCTGTGTGGATCCTCGGGAAGAAATACAAAGCGAACAAAGGTTTGGCGATGCGATAATCAAATGACGAAACACGTAAATGTGTCTCGTATAGACGTGTGCCGGATGAATAAATAGAGCTGGAAAGTGTCGAAATGTTCCTTAGAATGCTACGATTTTCCAGAGTTGGAGACAATACGGAGGGACATCACGTCAAAATTGTGGTTCACTTATCGCAAGGGATTCGTTCCCATTGGCGGTGTTGGCTCAACTTTTACGTCCGACAAAGGATGGGGCTGTATGCTCAGGTGTGGACAAATGGTCCTGGGACAAGCGCTGATCTTCTTGCATCTGGGTATAACACGTTATTCGTCAATATTTTTGTCCGTTATCCGAATTTACAAGAAGAAAGTACTCGAGAAGCTAAAGAGTATGGTAGAACGAACGAAAAATTGGAAAAGTGGAATTTGTGTTATTATACCCCAAAAAAAAACCGATTCTCTTACCAACGGTAGCGTTGACCTGGATGCATATTTGGACGACCGCTTAGTCACGCAAGAGTACGAAAAAACATCGGAAAGGAAAAAGATACTTCTCATTGTCCCGAAGACACTCCAGTTGTGAGAATTATTACGAGAAAGTTACGAGAGTATTATTTTGATGAAACAGGCAGAGATTGGCAGTGGATGGCGGAAACAAAAGATAATACGTATCTTAAAATCCTGAGTCGTTTCGAGGACAGAAGAACCGCGCCATTTTCTATTCATCAAATTGCCTTGACGGGAGCTTCCGAGGGGAAAGAAGTTGGTCAATGGTTCGGACCGAATACCATCGCTCAAGTGCTCAAGTACGTTTTACAATCTCCAACCACGAATATCTTGCTTTTTGAATGTGCACATAGAGTTTAACGATTAAAGGGGGGGTTTACGTTTCGATCAATCGAGATTCGTTAATAATTATTGGTGAATGAGTCATTATTGATTAAAACTCATAAATAATACATTTAATAAATAAGTTTTGTAAAAAACTTGTAAAGCAAGTTATGCGAATAAAACTCGATTATTATCATATTACATTTAATTAATAAATTCAACATATTGCTACGTATAATAAGGAAAAGCCATGGATGTTGTAATTTTTCAAGACTTCTGATGAAATTGCAATAGAACGCTAGAACATTTTCCGATTGTTAACTTAGAAAAGAATCCTTCTTACCATTTTTTTAAACTTTATTTCCGTGCTTAGAGAGATACGAAATTTTTATCGAACGTTTTGCTAAGAATTCAAGTATTCAAAAACTCTTCTTCACCCGTATACAATTATTAATAATGTACAAGCATTTTGTTATCGATACCTTCGTTATATCATTTTGCAAATCTTATTAAAGTTGATTTTTTAAATGAAAAATTCCATCCTCATTATTAAAAATAAACAACATTGGCGTCGCCAGAAGGGGACAGGCGTGGGCATGGCCGGTCTCGAGGCGCCCCCACAGAAACAAATCGATTCATAATAATAAAATTCAAATAATCGATTAATTTTATTTATTTCACCCAAGCAAGCATAAAGAAATAATTTAATAAAACTTGAACTGTTTTCTTCGCCGTACATTCGTAACTTATATAAAACGTAGCTCTTTCATTACGTAAGTTAAATATATATCCAAATTTCACAATTGAGTCAACTGTCGGCAAATGCAATATATTAGATTTGCCGGCCGATACACAACCAAAAAATACTGGGAGATCAACATTTACCAACCAGTGAAAGATAATTTTATTGTAAATCTAAAACGCCGATTTGAGAATCTATCCTTAGCACATGCAGGTGAAGCATTTTTAACATTGAATATGAAAAACGGAAAGATTTCATCAAGAATTATTTGGAAATCTTGATAATTGATACGTCTGCCTTAGAAGCTTAAGCGATGGTCATGAAAAACATACTTTTATTCAAAATTAAAGAAAAAATGCTAGAAGTGTAGGGAAGCATGGAAAGGGGGTGCTGTCCGAACTTGTATAAACTTTTCCAAGCAGCAATAGTTTTTTTGCCATGAAGCGGATAAAAACGTGGCTTAGAAGCACGATGAAGGAACGATTCTCTCATATGTCACTGCTGAAAATTGAAAATGATATTGTTAACAAAAACTGAAAATGAAAAAACACTGGCCCGATTTGCAGAAAAAAACTGGAAACTAAGACTTATTCAATTGAGTGCCTACTGAAAGTAAAGTTCAAAGACTGGTAACTGTATCAAAGAATGATAAAAAATTAGTTCATTATTTTTTTAGGTATTGCAAGAGTTTGATATTAATGTTATCCAAAAGGTGTGATTAAAGTTTCATATTTTATGTGTCTCACGTGATTATTCACGATAATGTGAATTTTATTTTAAAAAAAGATGATTTCGAACAGCACCACGTTTTTACCAGGCCAGTCTTAGCTCCCCAGAAAAAAATGTTGGCTACGCCAATGACCATCGACATTGTTTGACATCGTTTCAGGAAGCTCGTGGTTTACGATGACTGGAGCTGTATCACGATACACGTTGCTCTCGATAACACGTTGATTGTCAATGACGTTTGTAAGTATATAATGACGAAAAGACAGGAGTGTATTATTGCATCAATAAATCCTTCGACAATTGAATTTACCAAAGAGTTAATGATTGCAGTAAGGCAATGTCGGGTCGAGGGTGGCACGTCAGTGGTGGTTGACGGGGACGAACCCTTAAAAGCACCCAGCCAATGGAAACCACTCTTACTTCTAATTCCACTGAGACTGGGCTTGAACGATATCAATCCAGTTTACATAAATGGCCTTAAAGTAAGACCACCGGCAACCTCGTATTCGTAGGATCGTCAAAAATGATCAATTTTCTTTTCTTCATTTTAACGAAGGACCATTTTCTTTTCAGGCATCTTTCGAAATACCTCAATCGTTGGGAGTCATAGGGGGTAAACCGAACCTTGCGCTCTACTTCATCGGTTGTGTCGGTGGGTTGTTTCTTATGTTGGAAAAATAGAATTTTCGGAAAAGATCATTGGTAGTGGACGCGCGATCGGGGTACGGCTCCGGCGATCTCTCACGTTGAGCAACGTTGGCCTGGGCCGATACTTGGGTGGGTGACCCCGCTTAGCCTTGCCACTGGCTTGCGCGCCGACTACGGAATAGAAGGCACTTTCACTGCGTATCTGTTGGTAACACAACTCAAGGGGCTATATCTACCTAGAGGCCCGAAAAAAATGGCGAAATTTCGATTTTTTTTTCTGGAAAACGCTCTGGTGAAAAAGAAACGCATTTTTTTAACACCAAGGTGCATATATAGAGTGCCTTAAAAAAAACAAAAAACATGGCCGCCGGTTGATCATGGCATTTTTTTCGCCACGTTTGGCGGTGGACACTCTCCAGCTCAAACGATCCATTTAAAATCTAAAAACCAAACGTGTTATTCAAATTAACCATGAATACGAGTCGTTGACGATCGTCGATTTTTTTAATCATTTTTTTTAACAACGTGGCGACGAATTGAAACTCGAGCATACAAAATTTATTGGAAAGTCGTCATTTTTACGTAAGTATAAAAAAATGAAGATCGCTTTAAAAAGAGTAAGATCGTCAACGACCTTTAAATGTTTCTCATTGTATCTCGTGTAAAGTTGGGAATAATCCATCGAGTGGCTCTCGAAATATCACGTCCATCGACTTTGAAAACAATGTTTCGAGAAAAACGCGTTTAAGGCGGGATAAACATTTACAACGATCCAAAAATCCATTTGTTTTTTTTCTTAAACGGGGTCGTCTAGTGTGAAGGCCGTTTTTAATGCTTTTTTGGGGATTTTTTTTTTTTGATAAACCATTAAAATAAAATAATTTATAAATTGTATATCATTTTTATTAACATTTAAACAAACTTTGTGAATTTTTTGAAGTCATTATATAGAATATAGTCGAAAATACACCGCCCAACAGGAACACATATATAAAAAGAGGTGCTCCAATCCAAGGCTCCAATACATATGACAGATATGTCATATGTATTTGAAAAACCTGGTAACTCTTCAATCGAATATTAACAAAAAAAATTTGAAAATAAAAATAGCTGTTACTTCACGGTGTTTAGGAATCCCATAATATAAAAAATACCAAAAATCCGTTTTTTTTATTCACAATTCGGGGAAATTTAAAAAAATAAAATAACGAGTGTCTTTCCTTGAGAAAAAAAATATTTTTGCATATTTTGCCCTGAAACGGACGTTCGACTTGCTCAATAAAATCTAAATTAAAATCTTTTTCTGGAAGCCTAGAAAAAGATGCACATTTTCGTCTTTTACGAATGTAAATACGTCAAATCCTGCTAAAGATACAGCCATTTGAATGGAAAAATGTTAAAAAATGGTAATCAACGAGAAAAAGCGTCAGAAATGTTTTAAAAATTTCGACACTCGGTGAATATTTTCCAATAAAGTAACTCGATTTTTCAAAATTATTTGTGTTTTTTTTTAACGGGCTGAAGTGACGTGGAATGCCTCATACATAACTACAAGTTGAACTAAAACAATTAAGATTGCTTCGTTAGTTTTCTTTTTATCAGTTATATAGACCTCAAAAAAAAACGAAAAATTGAATTTTTTTTCTAAACCGTAAAAAAATTCGTTTTGCCTTCGTGCATATACGGTACGGGGGCGCATTAGGAAAGTGTGGATAACGGTGGTCTCTAAGGGACGAGCAATACTGAAGTGCCAAGCATGGGGAACAGCATGACAACATTTCAATAACGGTCGAAGATTCGTTTTCCTTTATACACGCCCAAGTATAAGAAAAAAAATAAGCGATAAGGATAAAAAAAAATACGTTCCGTTTTGTTGCGTCTGAAATTTGAGGCTTGCCTATTCAAAAGCGGAGATAGTGCTTGGGCTGTACACTTGGAAAATGTTTGAAACAATGTATTAACATTTGATTTACAGTTTACTATTTTATCAAATACTCGAAATACCTTCTTTTAAAAAAAATCGGCGTAACAGGCGAATTACAAGGCTTTATTCAAGAAATTTTGTTGACATTTTTCGAAGATTTCCTGCGTCTTTGTGCTCGCAGAAGTATTTTTTATTTTAGACAAAAATAATAATAATAAATTTTTCCCTCACTTTCACAGGTGACGAAGTTATCTATTTGGATCCTCACACTACGCAAAGGGCCGGCACAGTTGACACGAAAATGAACGAAGATGATCAAGAAATGGATGCTACGTATCACTGCAAGACTGCTAGTCGTATTCCTATAACTGGAATGGATCCCTCGGTCGCCCTCGTTAGTATTATTCAACATCTCGAGATTTATCATTGATGATGGTATTTTTATATTTCTGAAACAAAAAGTGAAGGTGAACCATGAAGTCCGTACGGCCAAAGTAATATTCGATATTGTCGCTTCTTATAATACTCCGCAAGTTTTTAGTCGGACAATTAAATACGCTGACTGAAAATAAAACTTGTGTAAAATATGAAGCAATGGGTTGCTTTTTTTCTCGCAATTTGATATATTCTTGCTATCCCGCGCTCGGCATTGATTTTCGTGAAGTTTCGTTCTGTGTGTGTTTTTTTTTTTTTACTTATGCGAATATGTATTTGCACGCTCCAGTGTTTCTTCTGCCCGACGGAAAAGGACTTCAAATCGTTGTGCGGCGCTATGCAGGAGGACCTCATATCCCCAGAGAAGCAACCGTTGTTCGAAATATGTACCGAAAGGCCGGCAAATTGGTCGCCTACGGAAGACGTTGCTGCCGAAGCTCTGGCCAACACGGCTGCCGATCGTACGTAATAATCCGCCTGCATTCGGCAAAACGCGCGTGCCAAACGTTATAATTATCGAACGGCCATTCGAGACAGAAACGTTCGTTGCAACGCGGAAGAAACCGACAAGCTGTTTCTGTCTTCCGATCAACATTTTCGTAGTTTCCTGACTTTTCACATGAGACGAAAAATTGAATTTCTGGCCTTGTCACTCTTGAACCGACATTCGTATTTTCTTTTTTCAACAGTTCGGAGACGTCCTCGAAAATGTTGGTAACAAGGAAATTGAAACAATTATTCATATCTTCCGATCAAAACAGCAAAGTCCGTCTATTGAACTACATAGTTAGCCGAATTTTGCATTTGATTATTGACGATCAATGTACAGGGTTGTTACGCATTATTGACTAAAAAATTCCCTGACTTTTCCAGCTTTTCCATACAGCTTTTGCAAAAACTCCAGGTTATGCAAATGACCCAGATTAGGGTCAAATAAAAAACACAAGCATCAAATATATATTTTTTTTAAGTTAAAGACCACAAGTTAAGTCTCGTTTTAATCATACTAGTATTTGTAAACGTTACAAACTATACGGGAAAAAATATATACGTGTAGAAATAGCAATTAATCATTTTTGTAAAAAAAAAAACATTTTTAACCGATTTGAAAAAACAGGAAATTCTCATCAATTCGATGCTTTCATTGAAAAATTATGTTGAAATGGATAACATAATTTTTGAAAGGTAGTCCTATCGCCTATTCACTTAATATGTTAATAATCGTCTCTGTAAAATTTCAGGGTCGTTTATCGACTTAATTACAGAGAAAAGAAATATGTATTGGTTTTTTCCTTAGGTACACGCTTTTCGCGTTTGTTACCTATTCTTCCCCTCATTATGACCGTTTTTTCAGAGAAAAGAAATATTAAAATTGAAAATTGAAAATATTAAAAGTGTATATAATAGTGGGAATCCGTCGGATTCTTAAAAATAATCAGATTTACATACTCAACACTTGTAGTAATCCAGTGCTCTCAGAAAAAATTACGCTTATTGACTTAATTTTTATGTGATATCAAGTTTAATTTGAACTTCCGGTATTGGATTTATTACCACTCGCTACGATAAAGAAACGTGACAGTAAGGCAACAGCTGACTGTAATCCTAACCTTATCTCACTCATTCGAATTTCCACACATTTCATTTTTAACCGACATATTTCGCGGACACGAATTTTCGACCCTTTTTACCAGTCGTGAAGGTTAAACTCGCCTGGTTGAGTAAAAAGAGACGGAGATGAAACCAATATTGCCAAATATCAGACCTAGAAATACTGCGCGAATCGTTGGAATAACTTTTTTCATTTTTCTAATGAAATGTGGACGTTCATTAAACAATTTACACATGGAAAATTTAGTTATTACAATTTTTTTTTGCATATGTTACAAATTTAAATTGTACAAGTCTCAAGTATGATCAGTGGTATGACTAGTGTGAAGCGATAGGGCTCCCTTAAGATCAAATATATGAAAATGTTAAAAAACGAAAAAGTTTTTTTAAACTGAAATTCGAAAAATAATTTAAACATTGTAGAGGAAAAAAAATACATTAAAAGCAAATCGAAACCTGTTCTTTATTATAAACAGAATTTTTTATACCGGTGACAATAAATAAAAAATAAATACAAACACTTATCTACAATAATAAAGCTGTGGTTGTGTATCGACAGATCGAATGCAAATGTATAGAGCTTTACGGTAAATTAGTTTTCAGTTTTTTACATTTTTAATGTTTGGCACCAACGTAATTTTTTTGTATATAATGAAGAATAATATAAATATTGAAATATACAAAAATATAAAATTTTATACTGTACAGTTGTTTTGTCTATTCGGTTTCATGTTTAGTAATCCTTGCAAAAATTCGAGAAAAATTTCAAAATTCTGAGTTTTTCCTGTTTTCCATAAGCGTAACAACCCTGATCTACAATTGCGAAAATTGCCGCATTTTCGTTACGCCCGACGTTAAGCACGCGATGTGAAACGCGAGCAAACAAAACTCAATCGCGAATAATGGCTCTTTCTATTCTAGTTTTCGACCTCAATCCCCTGGATCGACAATACGACACGTCGGACGAAGACTTCGAGCTGTTGGGTTGACGATGGGCTCGTGAAATATTTTTATCAACGTCGATTTGTCCAATGCTCATTCGCAGTTCGATTTTCTTCCGAGGTTAAACGATTTTACGAACCTCGAGCTAAATCGACATAACGAGATAACAAATCAATTTTACCAATGTACATAATGTATGAGTTAAAAATGTGATGAGGTTGGATGGAATTTTGCGATATTCATACAGTTACGTGTACCCCTTTTGCATTTTTGAAGCTCGATGTTTTTATCGGTTGATTAGCTGTCGCGGAAGTCTAGACTTAGACACAACCACGTGGATATTTATGACATACTTGAAATTTGAAGTTCGCGCAGCAAACCCAACGAAAATCGTAATCTCACTGACAAAAATTGTTCGGAGGGGAAAGTCGATACAAACATTTGTAAATACACCTGAATGTAAGCTTACGTTTTTACACATTATTATCGCTTTTATCAGATCGCACGTATCATTATTTGACGCTGAAATGTTATGGTGAGAAAGCGTATTGAAAATATCGGCGTTTTCTCTCCGGCGAGCTACTTGCTCCCGATCAAACGCTTGGAAATTGTATTACTGATGGAAGTTGCATAACTCCAATTTATTTCTTTAAACGTCTCGTTTCACGCGAATTCCTGGTTATCGATGTAGCTGAATATTTTGAAGGACTAACGAGTGAAACGGCTGCGTGACATCTGATCCGACGACAAAACATCCGATGACAAAATATCCTCATGACAAAACATCCGCGAGACAAAATCCTAAATCTCGTCAACCGCATCAACGGGGTCGCGCGAAAATCACCTTTGTGGGGTGTGTGGGATAGTGGGGTGGGGGCATAATACGAATTTCTTCATTGAACCCGAACAAACCCAAACAAACAAAACCGAAACAAACAAACAAACCCAAACATATCGGTCAGATATTAATAATTTTCCTCCTTTTTATGATGGAATAAATTTCAACGGCATGACTGTACACTTGACATGGAATAAATTTCAACGGCATGACTGTACACTTTAAACTGTATATAATATCGATATTTTGTCTTGCGGATATTTTGTCGAGGATATTTTGTCGTCGGGTCAAAACGCGTGTTACCAGTGAAACTCTACACAAACTCGGTACGACCAAGTCTCTGAACATTTTTTTCAATCTTTGTCGGGGGTTTTTTTTTAAATTTCTTTGAAATATTTTTAATTGAATCTATAAATTTTTTTAAAATCGTTAAACTAGCCATAATTTTCGCCAAAATTATTGATATGGGAATAAACGTTGTCTGGTATGTTGGCGAAAGCGAATCTTTCACAAACGGTTTGCTGCAACGTTTTTCGCCCTAGGCAATTTAAGGAGTTCATATGACTTGGGAAATCATGCTTGTTACGCATTATTGACTCAGAAATTCCCTTACCTTTCCACGTTTTGCAAATATTCCAGGGAGATTGGGGTCAAATAAATAACATATTTTTTTTTTAAGATCAACTATATGAAATTGTTAATTATTAAAATAAAAATAAAAATGAAAGCCGAAAAATGATCTAAACACTGTAAAGTGAAGAAAAAGACATTAAAAGCCAATACAGAAACTGTTCTTTATTATAAACAGAAATTTTCATGTCGTTGCCAATAAACCAAAAATAAATATAAACACTTATCTACAATAATAATTGTGTGGTTGTATATCGACAAAGCGAATGCGAATTTATAGACCTTTTGAGTAAATTAGATTTTGAAATTTCAAATGTTTGGCACTGACATAATTTTTTTGTATACAATGAAGAATCATTCAAATATTAAAAATATACAAAAATATTAATTTTTATACCTTTCGGTTTTTTTTAGTCGGTTTCATTTTTCGGACCTCTTGCAGAAAGTAAATTTTAGAGGAATTTCAGAGAATTTTCAAAATTCCCTGACTCTTCTCTGATTATTCCAGGAGGAAGGAGATTCCTGGGTTTGTCCTGTTTTTCATACGCGTAACAGCCATGGAAATAATACATCCGCATTTCGGCCAGTGCCGAATAAGTTTATCCCAAGAATGTAAGTTGAAACATTGCCGTTTGCGAACAACTTTTCGGTACTCCCCAAATCAGGAAAAATCAAATTGAAATACATCGATACTCTCATTTTCAGAGAGTATCATATTGTTATCATCGACCGTTTATTTGGCAATGGAAACAATCACCCTGGCACCTCGAAACTTTGCATTACTGGAAGAAAAATTGGTCAAGTATTATAAAAAATGTGTATAAGTGATTTGCGGCCGTACGTACCGGATGGATGCGATTGAAGTTTGCATCGTTGGAATCCAATGGAAAATGAATATTTCGCAATTGCTGAATTTCTTCCGTCAGAGTTTGCCCTCGAAAATCTCTCAACCATTTTCCAAGATACTTATTCCGAGATTTACAATATACAAAGTGCATTCAAAGTTCACATACGACAGTAAAAATGAGGAAATGATAATCCAAAATAAGGCGTTCGTTGCATTTCGACGATGCCAAGCATCAACACCATCCTGATGGCACAAAGACGAATCCAATATATTCATTGTAATCGTTACATTTGAGAATACTACTTTTATTTCATGTACTTTTCTCACATGGGATTTACGAGTTATTCACGCTGGTACATGAACCTTTGACGTTTCGAGATCTCCCTGTACCCGAGGCGTTAAAAAAAACCAAAAGTAGAGACTGAAGCGCGCTTGATAAGTGGCAGTAAACTAAGTTGACGAGTCGTTCGCGTATGGCTGCTATCTGCGAGAAATCCTAGTTCTATAGGAGGGTAATTCTTTAGATAAGTGACTTTTCAAAAAAAAATTGTTTGCTTTTTTCTCATTTATTAGGTTATAAATGAGGACATTCGGTCGAGGGCTCAAATTTTTCGTTAACCAATTGTTTACGAGCAAAAATTCGTAAAAAAAATTTCGAATTTTTCAAAAACCCAAACAAACCCAATATATCCATCGAAATGTTCAAAAATGCCCTATTTTATGGGGGGAGGGGGTGAATTTCAGCTTCCCCGGACTGACTTAAAAAAAAATTAGTTTCATTTTTTGGAAAAGTCACTTATCTAAAGAATTACCGAAAACCTCCCCAAAACGGTGTCAAGTGCTTAGCGGGTCCTTATGTTGAATAAATTGGTAAATGTGATTCAGATCAAGTAGTCAGAGAGCAATTAAGAACCCGTTCGAATGGTTTGGCTGTGGCGTGAATTTAATCTTTGCGAAATCGTGCCACAGTATGCTTTTCGGAATGAAATTCGTTCAATTCGCGCAAACCGTTGTCACGTGCGATCTTTTTCAACTCTTCGGTGAATTTCTTCTGCCCTTCCAGGCGCAAGTCCACCAAGAATTTGCGCGATTCCACTAAAACGTGAGCCCCTTTCTTGGCTAACGGTGCCAGATTTTCCAGCTGCTTCGTCAGATTGTTCGCTATCCAAATAACGTCGAATCTCCCGACGTAGTCAGCCTTGTTTTTGTAAGTACTCAGAGCTGAGACAGGATGAAACGTTATCTGAAAATCGTCCACATTTAACGTCAATTTCATTGATCAGGACATTTGGAATTGTCGATAGAGAAGTATGCGCTACGTCGAGAAACACTGGCAACGTAAAATAATTTAACTGTAGAATAATTATTTGTCTGTACGTTGGAAAATGATAATTTGACAGTGTAAGATTTTTTGTTTCTACAAGCGATTTTCCTTTGCCGCTTTTTCTCGATTAACGACCTCAATGACATGTGTAGAACCTTCGCTTCCGGCACATCCGTCCAAGCGATATCTTCTTTGTTGACTCTTATGTTGTTGCCCAGAATCCATGTTTCTTGCTCAATGTCCATTTCCGGCATCTCCGTGACCAACGTCCCATTCAAGATCGAAGAGTCTCGATGAGCGGCAACCGCCTCGTCGCACAGCGGTTCGTTTGTTCTAATCTCATGAATTGTTCGCATTACTTCACGCTCGGCCACGTCGGTTGCACGGAATTTTCTGTTCCAAATACAAATATCCTTCTGTGAAAAAATGCCCCGCTCTGCAATCCCATTCGAGCACGACTCGCGTCATTTTTATACAAAATGTTAGACAACGTTGAATTTCTATGCAACCTGAGAATTTTCATAGTTGTTACGCATTATTGACTCAGAAATTCCCTGGCTTGTCCAGGTTTTGCAAATATTCCGGGGAGATCAGGGTCAAATAAAGAACATGCTTTTTTAAAGAGAAAATATATGAAAATGTGAAATATTATAATCATTTTTTTCAACACTGAAATTCGAAAATTAAAAATTAAACATTAAGGTAAAAATATATTAAAAGCAAATACAGAACCTGTTCTTTCTTATAGACATTTTTATGTCGGTGACAATAAATTAAAAATTAATATGAACACTTATCTGCAACAATAATTGTGTGGTGGTGTATCGAAAAATCGAATGCAAATGTATAGAACTTTAGAGTAAAATATCTTTTAGTTTTTGAAATTTTCAATCGTTGGCACTGACACAACGTTTTTTTTTGTAGATAATGAAGAATAATATAAATATTAAAAATATACAAAAATATTTATTTTTATACTTTCCAGTTTTTTTTTATCAAGTACATTTCATTCTTCGTGAGTTGCAAAAAATAAATTCTGGATAAATTCCCGAGAATTTTTAAACTTTCCTGTCTTTTCTCTGATTATTTCAGAAGGAAAGAAATTCCCCGAGTTTTCCCGGTTTTCCCTGTTTTCCATGTGTCTAACAGCCATGCTTTTCCATAATGCTAAGGTACTTTCAATGCACATTATCTTGTTGACACTTTCGGCGGGCGTTACATTCGTAAGTCCTCTTAATCAAATTTTTTGCGTTTGCGGAAAATTCTTCAAAAACAATTGCTCGAATGAAAATTTCTCTAAAATAATTTCCCGAAAGATTTATTTCCCGAATGGACGAATTTTTTCAGGGTGAACGATCAATCCTAAATAAAGTGAATAACTTCAATTTTGAATTATTAATATTTGCATTAACATTGCGTTATTAATCGAGGCAAATACTTCGTGGAATGCATTTTTTACATTATTCATCCGTAAGATTTATTTCGCTGTATCGTTTTGCATTAAAAATCTTGCGATTTTTTTCAGTTTGAGTCACTGAAAAAAAAATGTATGAAACGTTAAATTATACCTTCGATTAGAAAAGTGCACATGTTAGTTAAGATAATAATTTAATAATAACAATGACAAAACTATTACAAAATTATGAAATTATTCAATCAATTATTTAATTACATTTGGGTTTGTTTGGGAAACGTTCATTCGGGAAATTGTCCATTCGAGGAATTGTTCATCCGAAAAATTGTCCATTCGGGAAATTGTTTATTCGCAAAATTGTCCATTTTGAAAATTGTTTATTCGGTAAATTGTATTCGGGGAATTGTTCCTTCGGAAAATGGTATTTGTGAAAATGTTTATTCGGGCAATTGTAATAGAAAAATTGTCATTTGGGCAATTGTTTTTCCAGGAACGTTCCCCAAAGCATCAATTCGATCCCCAAGAAGTATTGACAACAGGCTTTCAACGGATAGTCAAGTGCTTCAGTGTTTTTGCCAAAGTTGCCGCTATCCTTCGCGCTACTTACTTATTTCTGTTTTCTTCGTCCAGTGCCCAAGTGAAGTACGGACCGTTCGTGATGTCCTCGGTATAAGCGTAGTGCAAAAAACCAGCCCCGTGGGGCACAACGTTACTCAAGAGAGTTGGATTGCTGCGTGCCGGTTCTCCCTCCAACCACGTAAAAGCAATACCGTTCTGTCGCCAAAATTTGTACTCCTGAAGAGTCAGATTTGGAACGTCGCGGTCCTTCAGAACCATACTGAAGTCCCAGTCGAAAGCGCCGTCTTTGTAATCGTAACGAGTACCCAGCTGCTTTCTAACTCGGCGATCCCAGTATTCAATTATCGGCACACCGTCGCATATCGCTCGACTCCAAAATCTAATCAGTTAATGAGCCCAATCGAACAATATACAATACGCAATGTACGATACAAGTAAAATTACATACAGTTTCAAAGTCATGTTCGTTTTATATTTACAAACTTTGGGCGAGACACACGATATGTACAATTTCTGCTGTTCGGTATGAGAATTCTTTTCGCGATGACAAACATTCGACATTGTTATATGAAAGCTATTGAATTTTCACCAATTTCACATGTATTTGGACGCGGCGTATTTGTCGGTCGAAAATTTCGTCACTGATTTTCAGAACATTTTTTTGAAAACTTATCCTTTCGATAAAGTCGCTTTGTTTGGTATCGTTGTTATTATGTGCCTAGAGGACGCGCTGAAGTCCGAAAAATCATTGGACATATCCACTGTCGTCGAATATCCATAAATCGAATATCCGTAAGTGAGTATAGAGTAGAAATGAGTGCCAGAAATGGCGGGAGGTAGAGATAAGTGAATTTCTTTGGGTTTGGGTTTGTTTAAGTTCCCTCTAATACTCGGTTTTCCGCGACCTCCCGTCATTTCTGGCACTCATTTCTACTCTATACTCACTTAGGGATATTCGTACTTATGGATATTCGGCTATGGAAATTCGATTTATGGATACTCTACCCCAATCGGACATATCCGGTGTTGGCCGATAGGTGGGAAAAGTTCTCTTTAAGGGGTTACCCCCACTTGCGATTTTGAAAAAATGGATTTTTTTTATTGCATTTTTTTGAAGTATAATTATCTGAGAATATGTCCTGAAAATTTCAAGCCGTACCGAACAAAATTGACTGAGATATGAGCGTTGAAAGAGAAGAATCCGTTGTGCAAACGACCGGAAATTGAAACTTTAAACGCGTTTTTCTCAAAATGGCATTTCTGAAGTCGGTGACCAAGATTACTCGAACACCAATGAACCGATCTTCTTGAAATTTTGCAGGCTTATTTAATACATAAAAATGTAGTCTTTAAACGTTCGATTTTTTTTTTCGAAAAAAATGGCCGTTTTATAGCCAAAAACGGCCGTTTTTTTTCGTTAAAATCGAACCATTAACTTTGACTGTCCGCCATTTTGTGAAAAATGAATATTTTTTAAAATCCTTCGATTAAAGACTAGTTTATATTTATATTTGACTAAATCCATCCGCATTTTTTTTTCAGCTGATCCACTTCGCAGCAATGTTGGTCACCGCAAACCGTGTATATAAAAACATTATTTCATTGACGGCCATTTGCCACTAAACAATGTAATATTTTTCAATAAAACAATGACTGAAAGTTCTTCAAGATGTGTTCTTTAAGATGGTATATTGATCGATTAAAAAAGTTTTGTAGTTTTCTTTAAAAAAATTCATGAAAAAGGCCTTTTTTTTGCGCTGCAAGTGGGGGTAACGCCTTAAAATGCATTGACGTTCGGCAGGGTCGAGAGATTTTTCCGAAGATCTACGAAATCATTACGAAGCGGCCAGTTTGTTGCTTTGAAAATATACAGAATATCAGGCCAAACATTATTTTACAGCGCCAGTATTTTAAGCGAGCATTTTTTGTTTTCAGCGATGACGAAAAAATTTTGTATACCTACTTAAAAATGCCTTCTATAATATCACGATCCCTGTGCCTGAGCTTGTCCAAGTTGAGCCATGGGCATTCTATAGTCTTAGTGGGTACGTCGGCCAGTCTATGAATTCTTTTAGCCAGGTACTTCGCAGTTGCGGGTCTCAAGAGTGTATTTCCGTAAACTTCTAAGTAATATCGCGTTGATTCCTGCAACCCTTGAATTCGTACAATTTATACATTTTTATACATTCGTTGCAGCTCTGCAAATAAATGAGAAAAAAAAAACACGAAAAAACCCCCCCTTTGCGCTACCTCGTTGTATTTCGATGCACTCCATTGATAAAAAAAAATTGAAAATCAGAAACGTCGGTATTCTTCCAAAATAACGATACTGCAATTTTTTTCATCGATTTGACGGTGTAGAGTTTTCCAACGAGAAATTGAGAATATCATAAAACTGACTGGAGCGAACGAAAAAAAATCGGCCCACGTGGGACTATTGGGGAATGCGATACATATGCGATATTACGTACCCAATTTTTTTTCCAAGCAAATACTGAGTAGTAATATCGAGCGGGCAACCTGCTCGAGAGTTGGTTCAATAACGTGGAAGTTGGTCCTACGTTTTTCGTGATTGTAAAACGAGGCCAGAGTTTTCGCGATGTGTCGAGCATCTCCGGCACCGACGATCAAAAATTCCAACGTTTCCTCTGAATATCCGCTCAAATTTTCGTTTATCTCGCATCGTAAATCGAGGGGAGGACTGTAACCCCACCACATTTTGTTCCTTTAGCTCTTCGAGATCTCGTTTTTCCCCCGAGTGCCTGACGAAAGGACTGACGCAACGGTCATTATTCTCGAGACCTTCTGTTGATACGGTCGCCATAGAAACGCCGCAATCGCACCTTCAAGTACAATAATCTATGTTCAAAGATTTCGGAAACTTGTATTTTTATCCAGCAAACGTTTTTTTCTTTTTTCGTTTCTGTTCCGCTATTTAACTGCTGATCTTATAGCTATAAAATGTTCGTCTAAGGTCCTTTGGGAATGACAGTGTAAAATGTAGACTTTCAGCTATAAAATGTAAAAAATTCAGTATCAATTAGACGAGGCCGTCGCACGAGTATTCAAAGCTCAATAGATCGATAGCTCTGTTCGATATTTGCAATTAAAAAACAAAAAGTACGTGGGTTTGTTTTTCAAACGTTTTTTTTTCTTTCGTTTTACGAGGAAAGAATAAAGACTTTTTCGAGTATTTCCCGTCGACATGGAAACCCTGACCAATTCGTACGAATGCGGTGGCTCGCGGTGGTGCAAATGCCGCCGAAAAATTTGAAATAGTCAATGAAAGTGACGACAATCTTGTATATTAAAATAAAAACATCTCGGAGTCGTGTATAACAAAACTATATCGACGTGTTTAGCGACGGTCACGTCGTGTTATTTTTTTTTTGTTTAGACTTATAAAACCATTCATTTATTTGTGATAATATAGATTCTGTGACACAGATAAAAAATAACTCGCCCCTTCCTTCCTCTTTCCGACGCGAATCTTGCTTTCGTTATTCACAAGGATTTCCAATCCCCCAAACACGATATATCCCGATGAGATCGTTTCATTTGTCTCGCTTCTTCTGTGCCCGCTTGTTGCCACAACGTTGCAGAATATCCGTAACGTGTCCCTTGTGCTGGAATATTGTGACGAGCTGGGTTCTCGCTTCGTTCATGCCTTCGCTTATCAAATTACTACGTTGCATGTTTCCTTTGATTAATTCGTTGGCACGCTCGAGACCGTCGTCTTGACGGCCCTTGCCAAGCTGCTGCGACTCCAGCATCACCAAAGTCGTCTTCAGTTTCTCGTAAACCTGCAAACATCCGACGCGACTTCATCAATAACACCCAAACTGCGGTTTTTTAACTCGAATTGTCGAGATGAGGTAGAAACATTGGACAAAGTTGATTCAGTTTCAACCTCGTATCGGGGGGTTAGGCTACTGTGAAGTTTTTTGAAAAATCGATCGTCGCTTGAGGCAACTCAAATTGAAGAGGAAGGTCCATCATGTGGTGCAGGAATCGCAGGTTGAAGGTAAACTATGATTACGATAGGCCTGCTAGTTAAAAAAAAAACACTTTTTCATCGATATCTAATGGACGAACTGACTTGAAATTTGGAAACGAACTGACTTATTCAGTGTAATAGAAGTTTAGTCTTCCACGGCGTTTTTTCTTTTTAACATGTTCTTCATTAGTTATTTTCAGTAATGATGTAATTTTTGCTCGAATAAAACGAAATAAAAATTTCAAAATTTTCATTTCGATGATCGAAAGACGATAATAAAAAAAAGCTTGATCAAGTCTTATAAATATTGTCTATTTTAAGGTAGTACGAGCGCGCGCTCTTGATTTGTTTAGATTTTGACCAAATTTTAACCAGACATTGTTCATATAATAATGCATGTTTGAGTGAAGTTTCAGAAAAGTCGACTATTTAGATTGGGAGATAATGGGTTTTAAAATTGCAACTTTTAACACTGCAGGGTCTGCATTGAAATTTCAGAGGGAATAATTTTCCGTAAAAAATATTTGTCCCCTATAATAAGAAGACATATGGCGACACCGCATCGTTCCACGTATCCAATGACGTGAGCTTGCGCGGCATATTTCAAATAATACTGCAAAGCACATTTTTTTTTGAATTTAATTTTCAATCGAGCAAAGTTTTAAATTAGTTATGAATGATTCATAAATCCAACACTTTTATTTGATAATGAAGATAACATAAATAAGATAAAATATTAATATTTATAATGCAAATGTTTTATGGTAAAACCAATAACTTTAGGAAAACGATCATTATTTTTTTCTCGAAATATTGAACAATACTGTTCTGCGGTATTGCCATGTGTCTTCTTATTATAGGGGACAAATATTTTTTACGAATAATTATTCTGTCTTTACTGAACGTTTTTAGCAAACTGAATAGTAGAGGCAATCCAAACTTTTTTCACTCTTTCCCTAACTAGTTTGCTAACTGAACATAATTTTTATTCAAAATTTATAAACACAATAGAATGGTGCGACGAATTATACGACCTGACTTTCGGCCAATGCAGGCCCTACAGTGTTAAAAGTTGGATTTTCAAAACCCATTATCTCCCAATCTCAATAGTCGACTTTTCTGAAATTTCACTCAAACATGCATGATATAAACAATGTCTGTTTAAAACTTAAACGAACTCTATAGAAATCAAGAGCGCACGCTCGTTCTACTTTAAGGAAAAAAGCTCGTTTTTTTGTTTGAGATCGACCGGGTGGCCAAAGTCCTTCACGAGATTGCTTATAGATGTTTCAATTCATAATATTTTTAAATGAAATTTGGTACACAGCTATTTCAATGTACATATAAATAAATGTCTAAACGATGTTTCAATCATCTTACTCATTCCTTGAAAATTAATTTTCTCAACTAACCCGGATTTTCGGTTCGCCACAGTAGCTTAACGCCTTAACGTAGTTTTCGGCCGAATGCCTCTATCAATCGAATTTATAAGATTGTGTAGTGAGTGAAAACGGTTATGCCCGATTGTGAAAACCTTTAAAAATGTTCGAAACCCGCTAAATGAGTTTTTTTTCAAAGTCAAAACGTGTCTTAAGGGGTAAGGCCACTGTAAATTTTTTGAAAAATCGATTTTTTTTATTGGCTTAAAAAATAGTTTAAACCCTCTAGAATAAGAAAAAAGGCTTCTTCTTTCTTCTTCTTTTAATTTTTTCCAATAAAAAACTATTCGCAAAACTTTAAACGCGTTTTTCTCGAAACATGGTTTTTCAAAATGGCACGCAGCATAACTCGAACAATTTTCATTTTTTTTACTTGAAATTTTAACCAGATGTGAACATTTACATTATCTTGAGAATGTCGATCGGAATTTTCAAGAACTTTATTTATTGATTTTTTATGAACAAAAAACTTGCCGTTTTTTTCGTCAAAAATCAATTTTTTTTTTCAAACGCACGCCAAATCCACAAAAATTGATACTTTTTAAAATCCGATCGACATTCTCTAGCTATAGCCCTCTAGATTAATGGTTTTTTTTTTTGTTCTAGATTCAAAAGTGCACCAGTGGTGCTGCGTGCCGCGGAGCCCTGGAAGCAAAACATGTCCCGGGAAGATAGCTGTGGAACCGCCATTTTGTTTTTTTTTTTACTGTAAAAAAATTTTATAATAAAGTTTAATGTATGCCCGATAACACCATTAAAAGTTTTTTTTCAAATACCTTCAATTTCGGGAGCAAAAAATTAGTGAAAAAACCTTTTTTTTTGGGCCATTACAGTGGCCTTACCCCTTAAGGCGGGATATACATTTACAAAGATAAAAAAAATCGATTTCTTTTTTCTTTCTTTAAACGAGAGAACTATATATGTAGAATATTCTAATATTCTCCCAAAGTTTCAAAGCGAAATTCAAATAACTTCAAGGGTTACAGCCCGTCAACGCTGTGCCTCGCCGCTCGGATTCGGAGCGGGCGTAAACTCCAAACGCGTTTTAGGATTATTCAAAAACTATGAAGCCGGTTCAGTTGAAACTTGGTAGGAATATTAATAACATTGCTACCTTCTACTTGACGAGGATTGTTTTTGAAAAATTAGAAAAAAGAAACTACTTTTTAAGTTGAAATTTTATTGAAATTTTGCGTGAAATGTTGATTTCTATTTGTAAATACGTGCCATTCACTTAAATTTGTATTTTATTCTTTTTCATTACCGTCAAATAGATAATATGCATGTTCCAGGTGAAATAATGTTTGTTTTTTTTTTGCAAATTTAAACGGGAAGCCGGCTGCACGCCGATTTGCATCTCGCGCGGCAACCTTGCTGTAACACTCTGCCTCAGCTCCGCCATTTTGATGATAAATTAATTTAAAAAATTGTTTCGTATACTTAAATATACTATTAAAGTAACCTACAGTTTGATAAATGTAGAATAATTATTTTTTAGCTCAAAAAATCCATCAAAATTGCTTAATATTTCCCGTTTAAATGTATATCCCCCTTAAGCGCTTTCTCGCATTGGAAACGGGCAGAATTAGGATTTTTCATCAAAATCCTAACACCCGTTTTCGGGATAAAATAAAAAAAAATACAGAACTATACAGGAATTACGTATTCAGCACTATTCAAATTGGTCGAATGATGCGTTGCGATAGATATAAAAGAAGCGCGTATTCGAATAATATAAGCAACATAATTGGTTCGCTAAAATGTAGAGAGGAATAAAAAGTACTTGTTTCTCCAGTTCTGCCAAATCTTCCATTTGTGCAGTGAGATGGTAAACCTTCCAGCCATTTATTTTCTGGAGAACGTGCTTTTGTTGAGCGAGTTCAGCGACGGTCGGCCTTCTTTCTTCCCGTGGTCTCACATCACTGGGTCTTCTGTAGTGGTGAAGTCTGCCGCCCCATCGATTTTTCCACGACGACCCTAAAAAGTCGGAGAAAGAAACGTTTGCCGTGAAAACAAGTCTAACAATTCTGCAAATAGAAAATAAGACTTGATCGATTTTCTCAAAATATTTCAACATCCTTCACCATTAAGGCGTAGCACCAATGTATTAGGAGTACAACTTTGCAATGACCGTTTTACTTAGAGAGCCACTGCGGCCGAAGTAGTGGCCCTAGCTCAATAAAAAAGTGGCATTTTAAACTAGAGGCTCTGCCAATGTAAGAATTTAAAAAAGCTAACGGATACGTGTATGCATTATAAAGTTATTGGCACTCAAACATGGCAACCTACGAGCCGAATTCTCAGCATTTGCGGGAACTGCTCCAAAGACAACAAAGGAAGGGATTTTTGCACCGGATTGTGACTGGAGATGAAAAGTGGGTTTACTACGATAATCCTAAACGCCGAAAATCATGGGGACTGCCTGGTCATATTCCGTCATCGACGCCCAAGCCGAATATTCACGGATCCAAAGTGATGCTGTGTATCTGGTGGGACCAGCTGGGCGTTGTGTACTATGAGCTGCTCAAACCATCCGAAACCATCACAGGGGAACTCTACCGACGCCAGTTGATGCGCTTGAGTAAGGCACTCAAAGAGAAACGGCCACAATTCAACGAAAGACATGACAAGGTGATACTGCAGCATGACAATGCCCGACCCCATGTTGCAAATGTCGTGAAAAAGTACTTGGAAACGCTGAAATGGGAGGTTTTATCCCACCCGCCGTACTCTTCAGATATTTCCCCTTCCGACTATCACTTGTTCCGGTCAATGGCACACGATTTGGCTGACCAGCACTTCGGTACTTACGAAGAAGTCAAAAATTGGGTCGATTCCTGGATTGCCTCCAAGGACCAAGACTTTTATCGACGCGGGATTCGAATGCTACCTGAAAGATGGGCCGAGGTCGTAGCTAGCGATGGGCAGTACTTTGATTAAAAAATATGTAGCCACTCTTTTATAATAAAGCCTTAAACTTTTGAAAAAAAACGGTCACTGCAAAGTTGTACTCCCAATAGAATTTTCAAAAATGTGATTTTTTTCATTGGCTAAAGCCAACACAATACAAATACCATTGGCTGATACATTTTTACGAATGTTTCAAGGCAAACCGTGAAAAAATAAATGCCTCTACTTTTTTTTCCAGACACGATCACGTTTCCTTGCGCATAAATCCGAAAGCATCGTTCTTCTCTCATTGATAAAACAAATAACTAAAAAACGAATAAATATAGAGAATTTTTTTGTTTTATTGACCTTTACCCAATAGAGTCGGCGTAGGTCTCGTCCTCATAACAACGGCGGGTGCATGCGCGACGAGTCTTCCCTCGTGTTGTTGCAGATTCGAGATTTGTCGCCGTTCGACGCCAAATTTGTCTCTCGTTTCCTCTTTGATTTTCATCTTTTCTTCGGTTATGAATTGCATTTCTTCGTCGTGACACCGGGACTCGGTGAGCTCGACACCGGTCAGCTGTTGTTTTCGGGGCTTTTTTCTCGGTGACATCTCGACGGTTTGATTGATCGGTATTCGCGATTGTTCGGGCTCTTCGTCGAGACCTGGTGAGGAAGTTGCGGAAACCGTCGTTGAGCCTGAACTCTGACATCCACCGTCGCGTTCACCCCTCGGTGAACCAGGTGGACTAGAGGCGGAAGCGACTGACGGCAGGGCCGCGAGTACAGGTACCAAGTTTTTAGCTACGCCTGAAAATTTCGTTGGTCAATCAAATTCAATAAATCGGCTATTTGGCACGAATAAAATTCACTCGCGTATTATTGGCACATGTACGATCGGCCATCTTAAGGGATTCCTCTCACGAATACGAATATTTAACGATTAACTGATTTTCGTCTATAATCAAGTGAACAAAATACACCGCGGTATACTCGTAACATTTCAGGCCAATTTACTAAATTTTTAACGAAAAATTACGACTCTAAAAATCTCCTCATTTATACGACGCTTTGTGGAGATGACACCAACATTTATTTTTAATAATTTGAACACTAAATAACTCCAGAAGCATGACATAAACTGCCCACGCGTGTAAAAAAAATCTACTTTCGTATTTCTAAAAAAATCTAAAGATTCGAACTTTCGTAGCCGCGACTTCGCAGAAAAAAAAATATAAAAATGTGCTAATCTACTGAACTTCCGCGATTTTGTTTTAATTCCAGTTTATCGTTGGATGTAATAATTGATTGTGACTTATTTTTATTAAGGGGCTATACCAGCGTGACACTTTCAAAAAATCGTTTTTTTCCCCTTTTTCGACAGTTTATATTTTAAGAATATCCTGTAAAAATGTCAAAACCGTATCTCTAATACTCCCCGAATGGCAGCCTTCTAAAGAGCAACCGCTCGTAGGTATAAAATCGATAGTTAAATCTTTAACGGTGTTTTTCTCGGAATGGCATTTTTCAAATTTGCTGACATTGTAACTCAAAGAGCAATTAACCGATTGACTTGAAATGTGAACTGAGTACTCTTGAATATATTTACTCTACAATGACGTAGGATAGTTTTGATTGGATGCAAATGGACGATTTGGCATTGAACAAAACGACCATTTTATAGGCAACAAAACAGATTTTTTTCCATAACTACGCCATTTTGTTGGATTTTGATATTTTTCGAAAATCCTACGTTATTGTACAGGAAATACCTTCCAGTTTAAGGGGTTACCCCCACTTGCGATTTTGAAAAAATCGATTTTTTTTTATTGCATTTTTTTTTAAGTATAAGTATCTGAGAATATGTCCTGAAAATTTCAAGTCGATCCGAACAAAATTGACTGAGATATGAGCATTGAAAGAGAAGAATCCGTTGTGTAAACGACCGGAAATTGAAACTTCAAACGCGTTTTTCTCAAAATGGCATTTCTGAAGTCGGTGACCAAGATTACTCGAACACTAATGAACCGATCTTCTTGAAATTTTGCAGGCTTATTTAATACATAAAAATGTAGTCTTTAATCGTTCGATTCTTTTTTTCGAAAAAATGGCCGTTTTATAGCCAAAAAACGGCCGTTTTTTTTTTCGTTAAAATCGAACCATTAACTTTGACCGTCCGCCATTTTGTGAAAAATGAATATTTTTTAAAATCCTTCGATTAAAGACTAGTTTATACTTATATTTGACTAAATCCATCCGCATTTTTTTTTCAGATGATCCACTTCGCCGCAATGTTGGTCACCGCAAACCGAGTATATAAAAACATTATTTCATTGACGGCCATTTGCCACTAAACAATGTAATATTTTTCAATAAAAAAATTACTGAAAGTTCTTCAAGATGTGTTCTTTAAGATGGTATATTGATCGATTAAAAAAGTTTTGTAGTTTTCTTTAAAAAAATTCATGAAAAAGGCCTTTTTTGCGCTACAAGTGGGGGTAACGCCTTAACGACATTTTTTCCTTTTTCGGTTTGGGCTACTCAATCGACCGGAATCATGTCAGCAATGGATGAACTTTTTTTTGGCGCCTCCGAAGGCACCACATCAGTCGCTTGGATCTCAATATTTTTCTATGAAAAAATTATGTAATATAGGCCAATTATAGCCAAATATATTCTTAATTTTCCGAAACATTTAATTGAGTACTTTTCTTCCAAAAAATTCCCGAAAGTCACCTAAATTTTCAGCATTCACACTGGTATAGCCCCTTAAGCGTCACTGTAATTTACCAATGATGCAGAAGGGCCCTCCTTATGTCCCCCACAAAATACGGCCCTCCGCGAAAGGAATACCTTGATCGTTGGAAGAACGTACCTTTTGCCGGTGAGCTGTCGTGATCTCGTTTCCTAAGTATGCTCGGCCGTGGCGAGGCATTCGGCTTTGCGTGAGTTTCCTCGTAGCTCGTTGGTTCTACCAACAATCTCACTGGTTGCACCGTTGCCGGACGATATTGCGAATAAGCACCTGCGAAAAAGGCCAACGTTTACGAAAAAAAAAGTCACGATTTGGCAACTTTTCTGAATGTTGGGCGCCACAATGAACGCGAGAGTTGCAATAAACGGAGGCACGAGAACACAAATTTTGTTTCTTCAGCATTTTTGGTAACCGGAAGTCATTTAAAGATCAGTAAAACAAAAGGGTGGATGTGCTGAATATAATTCATCGAGTACATTAGTGTTTGTCGAATCCGATTCAAGACTCTTAAAGCTGGTCCTTGCAGCTTTGAAAAGCTTTAGTTAAACTTTCCACCCCATTTTTTTGACACAAATCGTACGGCTTGAAAATGCATATATTCCTGACGGAAATTGATTTTAATTTTGTGATTATCTCTAATTTGCGCAAAAGAATGATATTCAGCAATCGGTAAATATTAATTTGTTGCTCGAGATAACTCATTATCCAAGTTTGAACATCGAGATCGAATTTTCCGTGTATCTCAAATAGGAGAAAAAATGATCAGCCTCTACCAAGTAGATTTCACTTGCAGAGCCCAAATTTTCCATGAACTTGTATATCCAAAAATATTGTTTGAAGTGACAAAACGTGATTTTCTTCCTCGACACACCCTACCGTTCGTAAATTCTACTTGTTGAGTCTGTAACTTTCCTGTTGAATTGACTGCGACAGTCGATACAAAAGTGTCCATAATTTTATCATCGATTCGGGAAGACGTACAAGGAACATCGCTTAAGTGTCTGCCGTCGATTTTGTTTACACTCATATATGTGATAAAACATTGAAAACTATTAGATACGTGTTTTTTTTATCTGCGGAAAAACGGTTTTAAGGGAGAAAACCTCTCTTCGAAAAAAGGCGTATCGGGGGTGGTTTTGTAGTTTCACCCACAGGCAGTCCACTGATCTGAGTGAAACAAAAACCAAAATTCGTCTAATGTAAAGCGATAAAAAATCTGCTATAGAATAATTGAAAAAAATGGTTTTAAGGGCTTACATACACTTGGGTAGGTATAAAAGATCGATTTTTCAAAAAGGTGCTCATTGGAAAGTACTATCCTTTGAGTGTGTACCCTGAAAATTTCATAAGGAAATTCGCAGTAATGACGAAGTTATAACGTTTTCTAACTAACCGGGTGAGCAACGATTAACGGCCCGAGCAAACTTTAAACGCGCTTTACCCGCCACCGTGTTTTCAAAATCAGTACCAGAAATATCTCCGCAAATACTGGACCGATCGGGATCAAGCACAGCTATGCTTCACACAATAATCTAGTACTTATCGAGCCGTTTTTTCGATACCTGGCACAGTTTTTGTTTTCATCATAAGTACTGAACAATTTTGAAGCAAAAAATCGCCGGTTTTATCCCAGTCACTGTCATGACCCGAAAAAAATGAGATTTTTGAATTCCGGCTCGATAATTACTAGTTTTATCTATCTACTTCAAGAAACAAATTTTTTCAATATATATAAAAAGGCAGAGCCACGGCTGGTACCGCAAACGGTGTAAACAAAAACACGTCCCAGGAAACCAGGACTGTAACTTTTTTACCGTTTGAATTTGTTTAAACCAAATTTTCACACAATGTGGATAAAACGTCATACTTCAAAATGTATATCATGGTTGTTTAATAAAATTTGATTCAATACACAAAAAAAATTCTTGAACATAACCTCACTTTTAGCCGTCTCAGGTGTATGTAAGCCCTTAAGGGTTGACACGCCTTTCTTTGAGGGGACGTTTCCCCCCTCAAAAACGTTTCTCCTCAGATAAAAAAATACGTGTCTAATAGTTTTCAATGCTTTATCACATATATGAGTTTCAACAAAATCGAAGGCGGACACTTAAGTGATGTTCCTTGTTAGTTTTGAGTTGCAAATGTTTTTATATACCGAAGTATCAGATTGCAACTGTATTGTTCTCAAGTTCCTTAAAAAACGCTCCTCGTCCGTATACAACTTTCTCACAATGCACAGACTGCATGAAAAAGTACCTACAACGACAAACAATTCTACATTTTTACGTGGCAGTTCTCGCGTTCGATTTTCACAGCCAATGACACATTCTTTGAGTCTTTGCTTGGATCTTTTTTTACGTTATCGAATTATTGTAATTCGTCGAGACGATTTGAACCGCTAAAAAGATCAAATCAACCACTAATGGATATTTTTTATTTTATTCGTTGACAGGCAAGTTTCGCGTCAGCAGTGCAGCATACCCGGAGGTAATACGAGCGGCAATCGGACAACAAACACGTAGTTAAGGGGAGGTATCTGAGTAAACGGCGAGAAAAACGGGTAAACTTCGGGAATTTTTATCTCAAAAACTAATGTTTCGATTGAATCCGGTTTTTTTATTGGAAAATATGTACATTGAAGTATGTTTGGGAATTTTTAAAAATAAATTCGTTGACTGGAAGCGATTCAAACGCAATTATCTCGAAACATAGTTTTCAAAGTCGGTGCCAGATGTATCTCGAAAACGGCTTGTCCGATTTTGTCCAAATTCGGATACAATATTCTTCGATAGTTTTTCTCGTTCGCCACGTAGGGGTTTTTCATTTGATTGAAACATGGCTTTTTTATACAATGTGTATGCAATCCAAAATCGTCGGAAATTGCGAACGAAAAAACGAATGTTAAATTAAAACGGTCACAATTCCGTCAAAATTGAAAATTTCAAAAAAATCCTACGTGGCGTCCGTGAAAAACTATCCAAGATTATTGTACCCAAATTTGGACAAAATCGGACAAGCCGTTTTCGAGATGCATCTGGCACCGACTTTGAAAACTATGGTTCGAGTTTTTAACGAATTTATTTTGAAAAATTCCTAAACATACCTCAATGTACATATTTTCCAATTAAAAAAACGGATCCAATCGAAACATTAGTTTTTGAGATAAAAATTTCCGGAGTTAAGGGAGACTTTGTCCTTGAAATTGCAGCGGGAGATGTTAGCGGCTCAACATAAGCAGCTAGAAGAAGAGGAGGGATGCCTCTATGGACCAGGCATTGCCGATTAGCGGTAATTATAAACACATTTGTGTAAACACATTACAAAACTCTAAACGCGTTTTTCTCGAAAACACGTTTTTAAAAATGGCTGACATTCTCCTGACCGCTGTAATTGACATATCGACCTGAAATTTGGAGAGCATACTCAGAAAATATGTCTTCACGGAATGACGGATCGTTTTTTCGATAGATACATTTTTGCATTTATTATTTATCTTTTTATGCGAAAAAAAAACGCGAAAATTCGATTTTTTTTAAATTGCCGCCATTTTCCGAAATTTGTACTAAACGAAAAACCCATCCGTCATTCCATGACCAAAGGGTCACAGATTGATAATATGCTTTGAATTTGTGTTTCAGATCAACAAAGAGGGGGCAGTGATGTCAGCCGTTTACCTCCCACGATTTGAGGACCTGTTTTCGCGGAGCTGCAACGGCCGCCATTTTGGTTTTTTTTGTCAAAAAAAAAATATTTTAACGTTCTGTATATCACGAATAAAAGCAAGAAAAAAACCGCACTCAACAAGCTTTACGCGTTTCCTTTAAAAAAAAATAAAATGTAAACACCTGTAATATGGCACTCCAAGGACAAAGTCTCCCTTAACCTGTTTTTCTCTCCGTTTACTCAGGTACCTTCCCTTAATAGTTTTTCAGTGTAAAGCGACGATGCCATTTTGCTGATGACTATTAGCGAAAAATAAATTGGAAACGGGTGGATGTCCGACGACTCACCCGATGGTTCGACAGAATAATAAGTAGTAGTTGTTGTTTGAGGTGAATTCAAGTATAGACCTTGAACCGGTTGCGGAGGCCCGGCGACTATATTGTTGTTGCTACTGTTACTATTATTCGTTGGGGCCGTGGCATTGTTACTGCTGGCGCCGCTGCCGCTCGTGATGTTGGAATTTACGGGCGTTATTCGAATGCCCGTTGGTTGCTGCTGTTGGACGGGTTGTTTGGCGATTTGAACGGCTTGAGCTATGCTTTGCGCCGTTATTGTCTTCACTGGCGTCGGGGCCGTTCGAGTCGGCGTCAACGGCAAGGAATGCAACGCCATCCCGGTTATTCTGGCGACGGAAGGTGGAGCTGCTTGAGTAACGCGCGTCACTTGTGCCCCTGCGCTGGACGTCGTCGCTATCACACGTGGAACGGCGCCGAGATTCGCGAGCGACGTTACCGTTTGTACGACTCGAGGTGCACCCTGTGACTGGATCTGTTGTTGCACTTGTATCGGTGGCTGGAACACCCAAAGCAAAATTCTAACATCTTTCTAACTCCCGTTGTCAAGAACGACACATGGATCTTTTATCCTCCCGCGACATTCTCGCAAAAATGTCAATTCTTCTCAGAGTATGACTGACGATGGCCAAGATTACATTTTCGTCCCGTTTGAGGAAAATTCTTCGAAAACAATTGCCCGAATGACAATTTCTCTAATGCAATTTGCCGAAAGCTATTTCCCGGATGAACTTTTTCCCGAACACAGTTTAACGAACGGACAATTTCTCATGCACAATTTGCTGAATGAACAATTCCTCGAATACAATATCCCCAATGGACGACGTTGAAGTTTGCATCGTTGAAACGCAACGAAAATTCTTTTTTGATTCTTTTATTTACGCATTTTTTATTATTTTGCAATATTATAAAAATGGGAAAATGAAAACTCATTTATGATTTTTATTGCCTCATTTTTTATATTTTAGAAAATAATGAAAATGGGGTAATAAAAATATACAAAGAATTTTCGTTGCGTTCCAACGATGCAAACTTCAAGACCATCCGAATAGACAATTTCCCGAATCGACAAATTTTTTTTCACGGCGAACGATCAAATTATCAATAAATTCAATGACTTTAGTTTTAAATAATTAGTATTTGCATTTATATTGGATCATTAATCGAGGCAAATATTTCGTGGAAGGCATTTTTTGCGCTGGTCAATCGTAAGATTTATTTCGCTGTATTATTTTCCATTAAAAATTTTGCAATTTTTTTCAGTTTGTTTGGGTTTGTTGATTGCGAAAATTACACTCGAAAAAGTCGTCGAAAATATTTGTTCGGGAAATTGTTTATTCGGGAAATTGTTTATTCGAGGAATTGTCCATTCGGGAAATTGTTCATTCGGGAAATTGTCCATTTGGAGTACTGACCATTCGGAATATTGTATTTGAGAAATTGTTCATTTTGGAAATCGTTTATTCGGTAAATTGTATTAGGGGAATTGTTCTATCGGAAGATGTATTTGAGAAATTGTTTATTCGTGCAATTGTTTTTTGAGAAACTGTCCGCAAAGCTTTTCGTCCATTGCCTCGACTGACGGCTAATTTTATGAGAAACAAAAATACGAAAAATAAATTGGTTCTATTCCAAATACTAATAAAATATCCGTTCGTTTGTGGTGCGCGCTAAGGCAATTGTGAAATTGTCCGTTTAGACAACAGCAATTTTTTGGCTTTAAGGCGGGATATACATTTGGACAGCAAAAAAGCGATATTGAGGGATTTTTTAAACTAAGAAATAATTATTCTGCAATTATCAAACTTTAGGTATACTTTAATAGTATATTTAAGTATAGAAAACAATTTTTTAAAATTAATTCATCATCAAAAATGACGATTTTTTTATCGTTGTAAATGTATATCCCGCCTTAATGCCATGTATGGCGGATTTGGTCGGTGGAAACCCTGAGTTAGTTTTTTCACTGTTTGTGTGTTAAGGGCGGGGTAAAGTATTTAAATTTTTTTTCATTTTTTTTTTAAATTTTAAATGAATGCATAATATATCAAGAATATTGTGTTAAAATTTCAAGTCGATCGGAGTAAAATTGACGAAGTTATGAGTATTTGAGCGTCTATTGCTCCATGCCGTTCTCTTCTCTTCTGCGTTTTTCAAACCTGAGACTTGTCATATTTGAAGTCCGTGTGCACGATGACTCAAAATCTACTGGACCAATCGCTTTGAAATTTTGCACAGTACTTCTTCACATAATTCACCAGGTATTGTCGAGAGCTTTTTTGTTTTTTTAAATAATTACTAATTTTTCAACAACAAATTAGCCGATTTTTTTAACGAAAATCGGGTTTTTGGCTCCCAAGTGCTACGAAAAATCGAAAAATCGAAAAAAAAAATCCTCCCGTCATTACCTCGAAAAACATCTCCTTTAACAAATGCATTTTTATTTTTTTGTTTCAAATGATTCTGTTGCGAGTTATGGTGCACACCGCAAACCAACTTTTTTTCGAGGCGCCTCCGGGGTTTAATTTTCACTCGCTCAATTTTGAATATTTTGCAATGCAAATTTAGGAGAATGTTGTTCAAATGTTACTTTATTATATGTAAATTTTTCAATAAACGAACATTATTCGTTACGCCAAAAAAAAATCTTAAAAACATGCCTTTTTTTCGCCGAATTAACTTTACCCCGCCGTTAAGGATGTGGAGGGCATATCTTTTCCTCCTTCCGGAATATCGGTTGTTCAAGATAAATGGTGGAATCGCTATGACAGCTAAGCTCCCCGCACTCGAGGCTTCTCGGTCGGTGTGATACTTAGCCTTGAGGCTCCCAATATATGTCCTCGACGTATAGAGGCAATCACTCGTAAGTGGCATCATATGTAGACCAAGCCTCAAATTTCCGATTAAAAGTGTTTTTGAAAAAAAATGTTTTACCTGAATTTGTTTATTTTACTTTATTGAAGAAAATCTTTTGGAAGTGTGTAATATGTAATATGCCGGACCTCACGATAGCCGCAATTTTCAAGCTGCTTAGGTGTTTACAACACCGCCATACAGTTTCATAACTATGTATGGGAGAGCCAAACGAACGGATAAACATAATTTCAGCACGTTACAAATTCATTGCACTACATTCATATAGCAAACGATTGAGAAACTTTCCAAAAAGTTTCTTTCATACGTAACTCGCAGAATGAATCTACAAAATTCTGCACCACTCCATCATTCTGCTGGTATTTATCATATCAAAGTGTAAAACGTCCCATAAAGACGCATGCAAAACTACCGCGAATTTCAAGTGTTATAAATCTTGAATGGGTCATTGGATCGAGCCCAAATTGCGCATACAGGTTTAGCGCAAACAAAGTAATAATGCATTAAATTTCTATTGTTATGGTGGCACTTCTGTCAGACTCCCATTCATCCTTGAACGCTCAAGAACTTTGAGGATCCAAATTGATCGAACAATCGATTTCTCACTCAAGGATACGAAATTTAGAATTTGACATTCGTAGTAAACTCGCTTTGATATGCCTATGGCAGTTGTAACAATGATGAAGGGGGGAGATACCTGAAGGCGAGGAAAAAATATACTGATTTTCATGATTTTTTTTTTAAGAAAGAGTCCTTCACAGTTTGTGAGACTTAGGTTATGTTTTATTACTACTTTTGGCTGTTACATGGTATTTTTCAAATTAATCTTTAAAAATTAGGTATGGCACGCTATGCTGCTGACGTTTGCATCGTTGGAACGCAATGAATTTTTGTTTCATATTTTATTTTTCGTGCATTTATTATTATTGAAAAAAAAATTCTTATAGATTTACATTGTAGATTGGCAAATAAATAGCTCAAAAAACGGTTGAAGGTTTTTTGGAGGCATAATGTGCCAAAAGAAATTAAAGAAATTCAAAAATATTAATTTTCGTTGCACGCCAACGATGCAAACTTCAGCCTCATCGGCACGCTCTTCTAAAATGCATTTTCAATTTTATTGCCCAAAGCACGACCTTAAATGTTTATGAAATTTTTGTATTGCCAAATGTGGCCATTTTTCGGAAAATTCAATCTTTTTCTTTCAAAGCCTACCATTTCATCAATTTTCAACATTTCCCTCTTTTCTTGGCTGATATTCTGCGTATGAGTGTTAATGAAAGAAACATCTTCGTTGGTTTTTTTTCAGACTCATCCCGCCGACTGCAACCCTCTTAGAAGACCGTGCCATACCTCCGTCATTTTTAACAATTAATTTAAAAAATATCACGTAACAGCCAAAAGTAGTGATAAAACATACCCTAAGTGCAAAAATTGTGAAGAAATCTTTCCTTAAAACAAAATTCATGAAAATCAGCCATTTTTTCCCCACCTAAAGCCATCTGCCCCCTTAATCATATTCTCTTCTGTATATTCATCATTGACCCATTGAACCTTATGGCATTCGGGTAGCAGTATCGTAGTAACAAAGAAATCATGAATACGAACTTGTTGAGGAAGAACTATACGGCTGACTGTCGCAGTTGGCGCCCCCGTCGTTGGATTAATCGTCAACTGTCTGCCAACTGCAGGCTGCACGGTTACGGAGGTTGCACTGGTTATTCGATTCATCGGGCCCATAACCGGTGCGGATACCGCTATACGATTCACCGTTCCCGCCGCGGTCAGAGGCCTCGAAATTTGATTTGCCTGCCAAAAAATAAACCAGTAAACGGTCGAATTACTGCGAAGATGAATGGTGCTGTCATCTCTCAAGTATACAAACCAAACGCCTGTACAATGAGGGTAACGATCAGGCGCCTATCTGGCAATTTTGTACGTATTCGTTGTGTTTAAGGCAGTGTCCTGCTTTGGAAGGTCCGAAAAATCGTTTTCTATTGCTCAAATCGATAGATAAACTATCGATGATTATATTTACAAAGTTACAGAGGCCAATTCTAAGTATTTTCGAAGATTCAAAGCCGAAAGCAGAGAAGCGGCGAGCAGGTACGTGAGTGCTCCGCCGCTCGATCTTCTACTCCGAATTTCATATCTAAAAAAAGTTCAAGGGTCTTTCAAAACAATACTCAGAGTTCGTACTAGTGTCGTTCTTTGCGGAATCAGGAGGTCTACTATATGGACCAGGAATAGCTGATTAGATGGTGCTGAAGATTGCATCGTTGGAATGCAACGAAAATTCTGGCTCGATTTTTTCATTCCGTTATTTTTATTATTATCTGAACCTTTTATTTTCCGCTATTGATTAGAAATGTTGAATAAAGATTCTCAAAAATGTTTCAGTGACTTATGTAGCTTAAATGTGCAAAAAAAATCGGGAGTACGAAATAGATTTTCGTTGAACTCCGACGATGCAAACTTCAATACCATCTGATTAGTAGATCATTAGTGCAAGTTATAAAAAATTTATATTTTCTCCTATTGAAAACTTTGAAGTGCGATTTCTCCAGTTTTCATTTTCACGATTTTTCTACATTGGTGGACGTGGTAACAAAAATAAACGACCTATTAAATGGAATCAAAGTTTTCTCTCTTCAGTATTAAATTCTCTTCTAAGTGAAATAAAAGAATCGTTGAAAAAAGTACTTTTAAATAACTATTGTAACACATTAAAGTGGTTTATAAAAAAATTCTAAACACTTTTTGTCAAACCTGACAAAAGTGATAATTTCACAACTTTTCCAGCTTTTTATTAGTTTACCAAGTAGAAAAAAATATATGATGATTGAAATTTTGTTTTGTTTTTTGTTTCAGTCAAGAATTACGAGCTGCAGCTACTCCGCCGATTGGGCACTGCAATGGCAAGGCCCAATCGGCGGAGTTCACGCAAACAAATGTTCACGCAACATTTCTGTAAAATGTGGATTAAAAAAGTCGTTTTTTTTTCGAATTTTGTGAAAACAATTTTCGTCAAGTAGAAAGTACCAATATTATCAATATTTCTACCAAGTTTCAACACAATCGGCTTAACCCTCCGTCTGTACACCGGGTCTTTGAAGGCAGAAGCCAAATCGAATATCTCTGGATTTTGGAATGGGGGGAGTCGGGTCCCGTCCGTAAAAAAAACTAGATAGTGGGGGTAAATCGTACCCACAGGGGCGCCACGATTGATCATTTTGTGTCTGAACAGCAGGAAGTGAGTTTCGAGCGTGCCGTGGAAGACCCAGTGTACAGACGGCGACGGTATTTTGTGTAAGTAAGTAAAATTAAATTTATGCTCTTTTTCGACTTTTATAATAATTTTAACCTTCCTAAAGTTCTTTTTATCGCATGTATATGTATTAGACTAATTCAAAAGCGACAATATTTTTTACTCGAAATTCCCTATTTAAAATTAAGTAATTAACAAACTGCCGAAAACTAAAATGGAGAAACGCAAAAGGCGCTCAATATGTCTTTACACAGACGATAAGAAAACAATGTTTCGCTGTGCGCTGTGTGGTGTGCCCGTGTGCGAAGAACATCGCACGTGTTTGTGCATCCAGTGCGCGAACAAAAATTTCCCGCAGTAATACTGCATCTTTTTCCATTGTATTCACTTAATTACTTATATTTACTTGGCTACTACGATTATGTAATAAAAAAACATTTGGATTTGTAATAAAAAAACTAAAAATATTATTTGCTCTGACTTTTGTATATTAAAAAAGCGACCTTTTTGGTAGTGAAAATAAATATACTTTTTGAAAGTAGCACATTCAATGTATTTTTTTCCTAATAGTGCATGTATTCAGCTATACAACCCCGAAAGAATTTTATTTTTACAGGAAAGTTTGTCTTAGTTATGATTTTTTTATGAAAATCGATTTTTCCTCCATTTTTGGTTACGTTTATTGTTGTAAAAATGTTCATTTACAATAAATGGGTAAATAAATGATCGGATCGTGGAACGAAATATTGCAAAAGTAATTCAGAATTTCTTCAGATGTTTTCGACGTTTTTATCTTTAAAAAAAAACATTAGCATGACTTTTACGACCCAGTGTACAGACGGTGTCCCAAAATTAAAGTACACAGACGGAAAGTTAATAGTTTTTGAGTAATCCTGCACGCCAATTTCGATAATGCAGTTTTGAGAAAATCGCGTTCGAAGTTCACGCCCGCTCCGAATCGGAGCGATGAGGCACAGCGTTGACGGGCTGTAACGTTTGATGTTTTCGAATTTCGCATTGAAACTTTGGGAAAATATTCTACATATATAGTTCTATCGTTAAAAGAAGAAAAAAAAATCGATTTTTTGATCGTTGTAAATGTATATCGGGCCTAAACTGCGAGCACGTAACTCTATCAAATTTCACTTCCTCGTGGGCAAAGCTCTAAGAATGCAAAATATAAAACAGTCACACGCACGTTTTTTTTTTCAATTCGTTTATATGCTATTCGAGGTCTAAGGAGCCTTCAAAAGCCTGTTTGGCGAGCCTGGTACTTCAGAATTGGGTAAAGAATTCTCATTTTAACGCAACCAGTAACCAATTATGGATGGATATGAACTATGGATGATTATATCTATTTTTTTTGTTTTTAACGTTTTTCCGCATGCTTCTAGGAGCTTTTCGGTCGACTAACTGTTTCTTCGGCGAACCCAAAATCGGTAAGACAATGTATCAATTGTGTGCAAAATCTCGACCTTGTCATGCCAATACCCTAACAGGAAAAAAAATATTGAAAATCAACCGGGTTTTTGGGCCCCAAGCTTAGGCAAACCCGTTGATACGACATGACCACGAAATCCATTCCTGACATACCAGGGTGTCTAATTTTGACCAGAACAGAAAATGCATGACATTTAAGGACTTTTAAGGCAACGAATGGGGATTTTTTCATGACTCTTAGTATGACTTTCTGGCATAGAAGTATACTTAATGATTCTACAGTGCGACCGATTTTCTAAATTTTTATATTTTTATTTTGCTCTTTCAAACAGATGTGTGTTGTATGCCAATAAAAAGTATACGGAATAAACGAAAAGTCACCAAACTGTACAATTCCATATGTAGTAAAAAATGGGAGACAAACATAATTTCAAGATTGCTACAAAGAAATATATTTTGTGAACATCTAGAAAAATATTACATACATTTAGGAACTTTGAGTAATATCATCTAGTCGCTTTACACGAATAACAAAGAAAACCTAATACGTTGAGATAACGCAACATTTTCTTTTACTTTCTTCTATTTTATTTTCTATCGATTCGATATTCGCGTCTCTATCGGCAAGTACCGCAAAGTTAGTTCATATTGAATATAGACTCAACGATAATTTAGTAGGGTATAGTAATTCAGGTAGACTGGTAATTTTTCATGACATTTCATGACTTTTTCAGGGTCGAGTGTAATTTCATGACATTTGAGATTTTTCATGACTTTTCAGGTCGGTAGACACCCTGTGCATACAACTGGAATCAAATATCCGCCACAACGCAAGCGAGGTCGCGGTCGAAAGCTAGTAGATTGTGAAATCTTCAGCTCCGTATTTACAGAGGATATCTATGTAAATTAGGCGAGAGTTCGCAGGTGTTAAGTTGTTTACCTGGAGTGGTTGGTTCAGCGATCGTCCGGGCTGAACGGTAGTAGTTATACTGGAAACTTGGGGCGTCGGAGGCAGAGCTGCTACGGGTATACGAGCCAAGTTGTTCGTCGGTAGCACCGGTGCTATGAGCCTCGAGGGTTGTCCCTGCACGCCAGTCACCATAGTCGCTTGCACGGGCCTCCCTTGCACCGGCGTTACCAAACGAGGTTGTTGACCGCTGTAGACTGCGGTCAACGGTCTCGTCGTTATCCGACTTACCGGTGGCACCGTGTGCCTCTGCGGCTGTGCGTAAACGACCGACGTTTTCTTCGACGGCCATTGTGGATTCGTCGAACTGGTATTCAAACTGAGAAAGGAATTTCGTATATTGTACACAAATTATTGGGAGACTCGATCCTTAACGGGCTACGTCTGCCTAGGTGAGTCAAAAAATTGCATTTTCCAAAAATATTTTTATTCTATATTACCTTTTAGCTATATTTACTGAAAATTCCCGCGAAATATTCCTAAAATTGAATGAGCCACAGCTTCTAACAATCCGCCGGCCGAACGGTGGCAGCATCATACTTCAAACTTTAAACGCGTTTTTCTCGAAACGGTTTTTTTTTGCTCGAGATTAAATTCGTCACGTTGTTAAAGAAAACGATTTTAAAAATCGACGTTTCTCAACGACACGTATTTATTGTTAACGTGAATAATACGTTTGGTTTTTAGATTTAACATTGACCGTTCAAGCTGGAGTGTCCTGCGGTAAACGTCGCGAAAAAAATGTCATCATTTACCGGCGGCCATATTTTTGTTGTCTTTCTGTATTTTTTTTTTTTAGATCTTAATATATGATCTGTGTGTTTAAAAAAATGCAATTCTTTTTTCACCAACCGATTCCCAGATTTTTTTTCTCGAAATTTGGTCATTTTTTTCGGGACTCCAGGGAGATGAAGCTCCTGAAATTATCGCGAGGATTTGAAACGACAGTACGCCGGCTCGGCTTTAGCGATCTCTCATGTCGAGCACCATTGGCCTGGGCCAATACTTGGATGGGTGACCGCGTAGCCGCTCGCGCGCTGATCGATTGGTAGTTTCATAGAGTTTCGAGGCAAATGCGATAGAGTGGTGCGTCAAGAGGAGTAACAGTCGTCAACAGTCTGGAGGTCTGTTGGGGACTGGAAATTGTGGCAGGTGTAGGGTAAACGTCAACGGGATGCGAACGTAAAATCCCCCAAGGGCATAAGTAGAGAACATCAAACGAATATCGACATATGGATATTGTGCGTATCGACTTTGCATGAATAATTTGTTTGGACGAAAAATGAATAAATCAAGGGACGAGGCAGAGTCTCGATGTCGAGTAATTCAGGAGGTTGCGATCGATTGATCGAAGAACGATGCAGCAAAGGCCGACTAATTTTTTCCTCTTATCCAAGTATTACACAAAAAAATCATATTACGATCGATGAAACTGAATCTTTTCGACGAATCAATACTCTCTCGAGTGATCGGTACCAGGGTTGCAAATAACGCATTCATTTTTGTAATACATTCGCGTTTTCATTACTTTAAATTACATTAAATTTCCATTACTCATTACATTGAGTTTTGTAATGTAAACAATTACCATTACTCATTACATTGAATTTTGTAATGTAACCAATTTTCATTACTCATTACATTACATTTTGTAATGTGAAATACTTTATTACATTGTAATGGGTAATGGAATTTTTTTTCATTACGAAGTCCAATGTCATGAGTAATGGAAATATTTTGTATTACAAAATGTAATGTAATGCGTAAAGGATTTTCTTTACATTACAAAGTGCAATGTAAGGAGCAATGGAATTTTTTTACATTACAAAATATAAGGTAATGAGTATTGGAATTTGTTTACATTACTAATGCAATGCAATGTAAAAAATCTCCATTACTTATTACGGTGTAATGAGGATTATTATTCGTTTCCCATTAGGGGCAGCGGTTTTTGCACGGGGTCGATCTGGCCCGATGAGAAACGAATAATAATCCATATTACCTTGTAATGGGCAACGGAGATTTTTTTACATTACATCAGCAATGTGAACAAATTCTCTTAATCACTACCTTATATTTTGTAATGTAAAAAATTCCATTACTAATTACATTAAATTTTGTAATGTAAAAAATTTCCATTATATATGCAATTACACTTTGTAACGTATAAAAAATCCATTACCCATTACATTGAACTTTGTAATGTAAAAAATGTCCATTGCCCATTACAATGTATTGTGTAATGAAATTTTTTGTCATTACACATTACATTGCATTTTGTAATGATAATGTTTCACATTAGAAAATGTAATGTAATGGGTAATGGACATTTTTTACATTACAAAATGTAATGTAATGAGTAACGGAAATTGTTTACATTGCAAAATATAATGTAATGAGTAACGGATTTTTTTTTCATGACTGAATGTAATGTAGTGGATAATGAAATATTTTTTCATTACTCATTAAAAAGGTAATGAATAACGCATTGCTTTTTCATTACAAAATTCGCAACCCCGATCGGTAGCTTGAAAACGCACACAATTACGGCTCTCGATGTCTGTTCAGTAGAAAATCAAAGCCTCAAAGTTCACAACTTCGGGCGGTAATACGATGAAACTTTCGTTTATACTCGAAAAGAATGTCGAGCCGATCGTCACGTCGTTTTGTACACGGTAATGAGGACTTTAAGCGTTTAATATGTACCCTGGTCTCGATATCGGCACAGCTTGTCCTGCACAAGCTCTAACGATCGGCGTCGCCACCGTTGACCTCGGTGCTGAGATATTAGCGACAGCGGCCGGTCCCCTCGGCACGTGATACGTCGCCGGTATACTCGTCACTATTTGCTGCGCCGGCTGCGCCTGTTGCTGTACCTGCGGTTGCGCCTGACGGTCCATCGTGCTCAACATTCCCGGTGAAATTATTCTCACTGTAGAACCCATAGAACAGAGCTGCAATGTGTGCCGTATACATGAAACAGACGTACACGAAAATTATTATTATTATCACACGTGTAGCAATAGAACTGTATGCGATGAACACACAAAGAAAGAACAGACGGAAAATATATGGTTTTTCGTGTAAAAAGTCGAAAGAATTGTATAAAATCGATCAAACCTTGAATTAGTGCGTAAAAAGTGAAATCGATGAACTTTTCGAAGCTCGTTCGTCGAACAAAAATTCATATCTTACGCCTGCAAGAATTATTATTAGGTATGAAGTAATTTCATCGTAAATTTGAGCTCTCCGACTCTCAAGTCTCAGCGGCAGTGCTCGAAATGTTTTTCCCCATTTTATTTGCATGAAAAATTCGCGCTTCATGTTGATTAACACAACGAGTGATCAATATTTGCAGAAAACGTTTGAAAATTATTGATTGTCATAGCTTTCGGACGCTCATTTACAGATCTCGATATAATTATTTTTACACAAATTATAGCTATTCGGAAAGTGTGTATTTTTATAAAAAATTAAGGAAAGGTCTCTTTCAAATACCGATCATTTGTGTGAAAGTAATAATATCTACATTTTCTGAAAGTCTAAGGGTAAGAGTTAGCTTTAAATATCTTCAACAGGATTCGACAAATATTAATTTGTCGAATTCAATAATAATATTTCAATAGTAATAATTCAAGTTTGAATGAATACAGCGAACTTTCTGTGTAAATCAAATGGGGAAAAAATTACCAGGTGTTATCACTCAAGTTTAACTTGGAGAGCTCAAATTTTGCATCAATTGGTTGTATCTAATGATATTGTTCGAAGAGGTAAGAGTTGATTTCTTTTCCAGCTATTCATAAATCGTATTTCTTAGGATCTTAACCGTTCCGTGTGAAATTTACTGTGAAAAACGAAACAACTCGATACAGAGGAACAAGTTGGGTCGCCTATATGATATTAATACTGCATTGTTTTTGAAGTCCTTTGAAAAGCAACCTGTTTTCGGACGTAACGTTGTCATCATGAGTTTACTCTGTGAGCATGTACATACAACACTTTTTTTTCATTCTCATCTGGAAGTTCACATGTTCCAAGTTTTACCGCCAATAAAAATGTTCAATCTCTGCTTGGATTACCCTCACCGCGTCTTAACAAGTGTAAATGTGGCAAAAAGTGACATCCACGGATTCAAGACTCCTTACAGATCTTGTACATTGTCCGACAGTGATAATATTCCCAACACACACGTTTCAACCTTTCGTATCCTCACTGTTTTCTTTTTTTTTTCACGCCATTGAATAATCGAAAGACACACATATACTTGCGATAACGCGATATAAAATTAATCAAACACAATGAATTTTACTTTTCGTGCCAAACGAACGAAATTCCAAAGTCGAACCAAAACATTGAACCGTCTTTACCGTAGTCGTTATTTTGCTGGTTTCCGTAGACGATGCGATGCCACTTTGAACGATGGGCTTCATCAGGGATAATTTTGGATTGAGATCCAACGATACAGATTTGCCGACGAGAGTGCCGCTCGTCGAGACGGTGCCAATAACGCTCTGTACCGGCTGGATAGTCTGGACGTTTGTCTGTACGATATTCTGGACTTTTTGAACACTCTGCATGTTTTGTATAGTCGTCATTGTATGAGACGCGATCGGAACACCCGTCTCAGGCAGACGTTTATCTCCTTCTCCCTCCATCGAATTCACATTCGCGTTCATTCTTGGGAAACTGCTGAACAATACAATTAGCGAATTATAACGTTGAATGCGTACAGCCAGAATACAAACGTGCACCAAACATCGATAATAGTAAATATAAAAACAAGCGGTGATGGCGGTATTCGGCGCACGTTGCTTACAATGCTTTGGCAATCGCTCGTCGTTGTTTAAGTACTCGAAAATCACTATGCTAAAGGTATTTTCGTGGCAACGTCTACTCGGCTTCCCTGTTATTTTGTTCCTTTCTTGTTACGAAGGTAAACGTAGTTACGGGTACTTAATTCTTGCTCTTCAACCGGTAACTATCTTGATTCCTATGACGTTGAAGCTTGCATTGTTGAAATACAACGAAAATGATTTTTTTGTTAATTTTCCAATTTTCCGTTGGCAGATTTGGGCTACAAAAATTGAGCAAACATTTTTTAGGATTCTTATTTAGCGATCTAGAACAATTATGCAAAATATGATTTGGATACTGACGAAAATAAAAAATTGAAACGAATTGTTGTTGGTTTCGACGATGCGCTCTTCAACTCTATTAATTCCCAATGTTTTGCACCCTACACTTTCTCGAATGCCGGCTATCCCGCCCTGATACGAAACGTTGGAAAATTGCTCCGTGGCAATTGTGTATGCGCCACGGTGCTTTGGGAACCGGTTTTTATCGTCATATCGAAACTTTCGGATTTTAGTATCCACGATATCGAAGGTACCACAATATTACACACATTACTCAGGGAAAATAGCAATTTGTTTCACAGAGAAATTGCTCCAAAAAACACCCGCAGCACAGAACGTCTATGCCGACGTCGAGTCGACCAAAATGTTTTTTCTCCATGGGCCTCATATTTACAGGACCGATCGATCGGTCAGAAACAACTACAGAGCCGATGAAAAAAATTGTTTCGTTTGTAAAGTTATTAATACGCATTTATAAAGACGCTCCCGAATATATTTGAGGAAATTCACAGAAGCGTATTTTGTCTCGAACGGGCAGGAGAGGCGGCATAATTGTTTCCGTATTGACGCGCCTCGGGTTTTTATTTTTTCTCAGAGGAGGCATCGAGTTTCAAAACGTCGTTGAGGTTACTGAAAAGGAGCGAAAATTTCGATACTTCGTCCGCACTAGACCGAATTCAATTCGAGCACGAAAGGAAAAACGTTATCAACAACTTTTCCACCGCGATATTTCGATAAGCGTAACTTTGTGGCAACAAGTATGGAATAACTTGGTGTATTGTTTCGTTCCTTTTTTTTTACTTTTTCTCTGACAGCAACACGGTTCGAAAACGATTGAAATTTGTTAGTTCAAACTTCAGAACGAACCTCTCAACACATTTGTCTCTGATACCCGCACTGTTCGTTGCTTTCTTTCTCCGGATCACCGAAATATCACGGAATTATCGAAATTCATTAAAAGCACAGGAAAAAACATCTTTCCAACAAGAACAATGGATCACAGATCGTCGCAGAAGCTTGCAACTGCTCGTACTGGCAACTGGCATAATGCAAACAGTGCATTGCGAGGGCTACCTTCGTTGCTATTGCGCAACCTACGACGCGCAGCTGTACCGTCTCCTGGTGGGGGCATTGTTTCCTCTTTATACTTGTGTTTCACGAGCTTTACACGTTAAACGGTGTACGATACGTTGGGAATCTTCTTCAACCATTGTGAAGAGGGTTTCAACGTTATTAGCAATATCCGAGTAAACGGTGTAAACTTCGCGCTATGGTGTGATTGCTTAATAATCAAGTTATTGGTGCGACGCTCCGTTTGAAATCCTTCCGACGTCGCCGCTTTGGGGTAACAGCGACATCTGGCGAGGCACGACGGAACGGTGATCGTATAAATTTCATCTCTCACGAGTCGCTAACGATTATACGAAACGGGCCCTTCTCAGTAATCACACCAGCTGAACGATGAAACGTCGATTGAAGGATATCATTTTTTTTTCTCTTCAAACAGACACGTTTTATCAAATGTATATGAAAAGATTCGCCATGGAAAATTGAGGGAGCGTACATAAAAATCCCATATGGCTGACGGTCTAGCAGTTTTTTTATCCTTGATTGCGTACTCCAGGGATCAGTGTAGAATCCGTATGTTTATTCGAGCACTAAAAATGAAAATATGAAACCCGCTTCGGAACGTTAAATATTTATTCTCTACCGTTCCATCCAAGAGCATTGTATCGTTCGTCTATTTGACTTTAATAAATTTATGAACAATTCGCGCGGTACACAAGCTTTTCGTTTAACAAGTAAAGCGCATGCGCGTCCAACCGGATGTGCCTGAACGCTCACCCAACCGTGGATATTCCAGCGCGCATAATCGGAACTCACGACAGGTGGCGCTGTCCCTCATCCAGACGATCTTCAGGCCGGAAGCTCGTCTCGAATGCTCGTCTCTGAGTTCGTGGTTCTTTTAGACCGTTGATACAATGGGTGAGTGTGATGAAAATTTTCACGTCTATTCTTATCGTATTTCATCCGAATAATTGGCCGACAAATGGATAAAATAATCACACCGATCGATAGAGCAAATATCGCTCTGTCGAACGAGACTAATATGCTTCGACTAATTCCACGAAAAAACTCGCGAAAATAGCTCCGATTGTTGACGTGCTAGTGTTCGCGTTCCTTGACCGCGTATAACCTCGCGCGGTTATTTCGACTCGTGCCGACTTCAAAACACGTTTTCTTTTTGTCTCGACACCGACCAATATTCGCCGTGCTTCGAAATTATTACGTGCACGGCAATCGGATGGAAAATGTTTCGAAACTGTAACTTGACCGTGTCGTCGATTGGGAATCCATTTTTCTGAGCTTCATCGTATTTTGCAGGTATCTCACGCGACCACTGGCATAAGAGACGCGCCACCGGAGGCAAGAGGAAGCCCCTCCGCAAGAAGAGGAAGTTCGAGTTAGGACGTCCCGCCGCCAATACCAAACTAGGACCTCAACGTATCCACACTGTAAGTTTTTGCTTTGCGCTACCAATTGTGCAATGTTGTTGAACTATCTTGAGGCAAAGTATCACACAACCCAGTCACGGATCTTTTATTTAGTCTCATGCAACTGATATTTTGGAAAAACAGTTATATCCTCTGTTGGGTCAGGAGAATGAAAGATTCTGTTTACTCGTTCGCTTAGACTGTTATCCGTATCGGAGAAAACTTTGATGCAGCATTTTTACCAGCAAAAAGTAGGATACCTTGCCTCGAACAAGATAATTGAGTGGAAACTGAAGGATTCTCTATTGCTTAAGGCTTTGCCACAAACGAAGTTGCAGTTCATTAATATGTAGAATGTGGGAAATGTGTTTTTAAATATTTTTCTTATCGAAAGGATTTACTTTTTTCGTGAAGCAAGAGAGGAAAATTCAGTTCCAACTACTTATTTTCATGACAGTAACAAATTATTCCCAAAATACTGATTTGATACAGGCGTTTTCCTTCTGAGCGATTTTTTCAGGATTAGAATAGGACGACCCATACAATTATTATTTTAGGTGGCAATAGATTATATTGAACCTTGGAATTTTTATTCTGCTTTTTCATTCTTAATAACTGGATTCTGGAAACGGAAAAAAAAGTACATTGTAATGAAATGAAGTACAACTCTAGTCGTTTCACTTGCTGTATCCTCGATGCCACTATTGATCTCACACCTGTATTTTTATATCATCTCACCGGGTCTGCATAAGCTTGGGGCCTGAAAAACAGCTTCATTTCCAATCTTTTTTCCTCGCGAGAGTATTTGATTAATAAAATTGAGATCTTACACACAATTAATATGAAGGCTTGCCAAGTTGTAAAACTCAAAAGAAGAAAAATAAAAAAATTTACTTTCAGTATACTAATACAGGGTGTTTACCGACCTGAAAAGTCATGAAAAATCTTAAATGTCATGAAATTACACTCGACCCTGAAAAAGTCATGAAATGTCATGAAAAATGACCAGTCTACCTGAATTATTATACCCTACTAAATTATCGTTGAGTCTATATTCAATATGAACTAACTTTGCGGTACTTGTCGATAGAGAAACGAATATCGAATCGATAGAAAATAAAATAGAAGAAAATAAAAGAAAATGATGCGTTATCTCAACATATATTAGTTTTTCTTTGTTATTCGTGTAAAGCGACTAGATGATATTACTCAAAATTCCTAAATGTATGTAATATTTTTCTAGATGTTCTCAAAATATATTTTTTCACAGAAATCTTGAAATTATGTTTGTCTCACATTTTTTACTACATATGGAATTGTACAGTTTGGTGACTTTTCGTTTGTTCCGTATACTTTTTATTGGCATACAACACACGTCTGTTTGAAAGAGCAAAATAAAAATATAAAAATTTAGAGAATCGGTCACACTGTAGAATCATTAAGTATACTTCTATGCCAGAAAGTCATACTAAGAGTCATGACAAAATCCCCATTCTTTGCCTTAAAAATCCTTAAATGTCATGCAATTTTAGTTCTGGTCACAATCAGACACTCTGTAATATAACTTTCGTATGACCGAATACTTGTTCGAAATTTTTTAAATTACGAATATGGCAAGCTATAAAAAAAGTATAGTCGTGGCCTTAAAAAACTACTTCAATCATCTGCTATTAACAAATGGGTAAAGATATCAGAATAGCATTTGGTTATGAAGTAGATAATGTTACGAACTCCATTCGAATTTACCCCTTTGCGGCATAGTGTAACACTGGTGTTACACCTAATTCTATTCAGATTTTGACGATTCAAAAGTTTTTTCAATTAAATATGGCGGTTGTAAATGCGTTCCAAGGTTCCTAGGACTTCAATAACTACTAAAACCTACCGATTAAATGTTCATTTTTCACGTAGCGGGTGTTATCAATAACGAAAGTGCAAAAAAACGCGCATGTAAAGAAAAATGTATGCTTCAAAGGGTTAAAGTAAATCCGACAAATAGATTTTGAGGTACGACTTACACCGTTTCATGAAACGTAGTTTCGTGAAAACCGCTAAAGAAGGAAGGGTAGTAAAAGTAGCTGGGCAGTTTGCCAAAGTGCAGTGACCCTTCACTAAAATCGTCGAAACTCAATTGATTTTTTTTTTTCATTTCTATTAAATCTTTGTTACAAATTAAAGACCCCAGATGATAAAACTAGACAATAAAGCAATAGTATGTTAAGAATTTCGAGCCTATCCAGATCTCTCAAGGCCATGCATCACACGCTCCGACCACTTCAAAAGTTTGAAACCTTATTTCGAGCAAACGATACAATCAATTGGGATGATATTTACTGGCTGCATGCGATATTGTTGTAGAAAGAGCCTGACGATCTACGTTTGTCCAAATTTTGAAGAGAAACACTTCACAGATTGTAGTTACCGTAGGATAAATTGTGAATTACTAACTGATGCACCGAATTCATGCATATTTTAAGACCGTTAGGCTCTTGACATTAGAAAAAACCTTTTGACCGTTGGTACGACTGAATTTATGGAAAAATGACGAAGAAATTGGGGTTGAGTTTTTTTACATAAAAGTAGCAACATTGTAAACGAAGCTCAAAATATCGTCGACAATCTTGAAAATCTACCGCATCAGTTTTCTGACTGGGAGCGATCTCGCATGGTCAACGTGCATACATGTACACGCATCACACACGAACTTGCAATAACTGTCGCCCATTGAGCCTCTGCTCTTTGCTGTAGTGTGAGTAGCAAACCCTTGCTGCGACATCTGGCGGTAGTTTACGGTAGCTCTCAGCCAAAAACTGAATTCTCCAATACTGCCGTGACCGCATCAAAATTTCGCGGCGTGCGATATCCGGCCTTAAGGGCCTATACCAGTGTGAACGCTGAAAATTTGGGTGATTTTCGGGAATTTTTTGGAAGACAAGTACTCAATTAAATGTTTCGGAAAATTAAGAATATATTTGTCTATATTTGACCTCTATTACATAATTTTTTCATAGAAAAATATTGAGATCCAAGCGACTTATGCGCTGCCTTCGGAGGCGCCAAAACAAAAGTTCATCCACTGCTGACATGATTCCGGCCGATTGAGTAGCTGAAACCGAAAAAGAAAAAAATGTTAAACTGGAAGGTATTTGCTGTACAATGACGTAGGATTTTCGAAAAATATCGAAATCTAACAAAATCGCGTAGGTATGAAAAAAAATCTATTTTCTTGCCTATAAAATGGTCGTTTTTTTCAATGCCAAATCGTCAATTTTCATCCAATTAAAAGTATTCTACGCCATTGGAGAGTAAATATATTCAAAAGTACTCAGTTCAAACTTCAAGTCAATCAGATAATTGCTCTTTGAGTTACAATGTCAGCAAATTTAAAAAATCTCGTTTCGAATAAAACGCGTTTAAAGATTTAACTATCGATCTTTGCAAGATAAAATGATATTGATATAAATGATGATATTCTTGAAAGTATAAACTGTCGAAAAAGGCAAAAAAATCGATTTTTTTAAAGTGTCACGCTGGTATAGCCCCTTAAGTCGAAATCACACACGAATGTTGCCAGTAACGAAATCCATTGGAGATTTTTAGAACTTTCCTTGAAACGCTTGAACGGAACGACTAGAAATGTTCACAGTTGAGGTCTAATTGCTAAAGAAAGAGCCTCTCCGACATTCATGGTTTTTTAATTAAATTACGGATTCACTTACCACAGAAAACTGTATTCAAAATACGTTAGAAAATGTTCTTGCGGTTGCAAATCGAAGGCAAGTAGCTCCATACTAGAAGCACACATTTTAACATTTAAACCATTGCATACTGTGCAGAGGGGAAAAAACGGAAACATGTGTGTGTATGCTCACTCACATAGAGCGTGTAATATATGTTACTGTCCGAAAATATAAAGCCTCCAGATCCAAATGATGATCACCCTTACCTACTCTGAATGCCATGATGACATTCCCACAGCGTTCTGAATATAAAGCTAATTAGTAAACAGTGCCAGTTGCCGATTTCGCCTTTGCGAACTTCATCCGTTTCTTCTTGCGTTTGTTGGAATACCAAGGTTCGAACCCGCGGAGGAAACAAGAAATACAGGGCGCTGCGTCTTGATGCTGGCAACTTCTCGTGGGGTTCGGAATGCTCCACCCGAAAGACCCGCATCATCGACGTCGTGTACAACGCGTCGAACAACGAGTTGGTTCGAACCAAGACTCTGGTCAAGAACGCCATAGTCACTATTGATGCCACACCTTTCCGACAGTGGTACGAGAGTCACTACATTCTTCCGTTGGGACGTAAACGTGGTGCTAAATTGGTGAGTCGCTCGTGGGTTCCAGCCACGATTCCATCTTTTCCCTTCTCCCTTTCAACAGCTCATATGTAAACGTGCGCTTTTTTTTCTCGCAAAACAGACCGAAGTTGAAGAGGAAATCCTGAACAAGAAGAGATCCAAGAAGACCGAAGCTAAGTACAAGGCGAGACAACGTTTCGCCAAAGTCGAACAAGCTCTAGAAGAGCAATTCGCGACCGGCCGCGTATTAGGTAAATATTCGAAGAATTCTTATCCGAAAATTCAAATCGAACAACGATAAATGATGAGTCAAATTGTTCATCCCGAAAGCCGTGACGACAAATTCCCACAGCGTACTGAAGATCGTTCGAGCTACTTTGACCCATTTTATACCGATATTCGTTTTACGGATATCACCACATAATTACATTTCGTTTTGCAGCGTGCGTTGCCAGCCGACCCGGGCAATGTGGCCGAGCTGACGGCTATATCCTCGAGGGCAAAGAACTCGAGTTCTACATGAGAAAGATTAAGAGCAAAAAGGCCAAGTAAACCTTGTAATGGCGCGAGTTGGGTGAAATAAAAAAAGCATAAAAAAACTGTATTCCACGAATCTTTTGCCTGCTACTTCTTTCGAAAGTACGAAAGTACAATACAGAATGAATTATTATTGGACAACTCCTAATATTGTTGGCAAATATTTCTGAGCCGGTACATGGCTCTAATAGTTGTAATTTTTGCGATGAAATATAAATGTCTTACAATTTTATTCAAGAAAAAAGAACCGATGCACTTGGGAACAGCGAAAGTTTCTGCCATTAGCACGACTGACTATTGCTAAAGGGGTGAGATGCAGTCAGAGGCGTGAAAAAACGAGCATTTTTAATTTTTTAAAAATAGTAATTAAGTTTTACAAAAGTGGTTACACAGACTTTTTATGTTATATTTCAACTTGACTTGTACAAATGTTCAAAGGAAAATATTGATTATTTCTAAAAGTATCGCCATCTTTGTCGGACCCCCTTCGGCATGTAGTGCTTTGCGGTGACCATAAAATTTTACTGGATCATCTGAAATTAAAAAAGCCAAAAAATCATTAGTTTAATAATAAATCTAGTCCTTAATCGGAGCTTTTCCTTTTTCAATTAACAAAATGGCGGCTTCCGAACGATAACTTTCTATTTTCGAACAAAAAATTGCTCGTTTATTGTTAAACAAAAATATTAATTTTGCAATAAAAATGAAAATCCTTCGATTAAGGACTAGTTTTTGATACTATCAATAAAGCACCAAATTCATCAAAATCCATCGAGTGGTTTTTGAACTATAGTGGTCGCCGGCTTGAAAAACATAGTTACGACAAAAACCCGTTTACAGTTTTTCGATGTTGATACGGTATTATATGTTCGTCAAATGTTGAGCTCGATGGATGAATCTAAACTTTTTTTTATGTATTTTGATCCGCTGAATCCGAATATCACAATTTTGCCGAAAAGTCGAGCATTCAATTGTTTATAGCCAATTGTAGGAACAATTTTTCAAAAAATTAACGTTTTCCGGGATAAATAATTATATTATTAACATTTTGGGCAATTTTGTCACGAAAGTATTCTTTATAAGATTTTGCTAAAGTTCATAGTTTTTTAGTAATACGTTTTTGAAAATTTCTGAAAGAGTTTTCCAGTTTTACACTTGACTTATGTATAGAAATACTAATTAAAAAATTACATCGAATCATCAATTCCTGGCCTAGGCAATAGGGCTTCTGCCTATTTGGAAGCTTCCAAAATATCAATTTGTTGTTGTCTTCGAAGCATTCTGCCTTTCCGGGTATTATCGTTTGCGCGTTTGTCAGCCGCTACCTGCCATGGGGACCCGACGCCCCTTCACTAATTGTGGGATATCCCGGAAACTATTCGTCGGATTGACTTGAAATTTTCAGGGAATATTTTCGAAACACTTGAAGAAAATGTAAATAAAAGAAAATCAATTTTTTGAAAATTCTGACTGCATCTCTGCATTAAGCGTCGTCGGCTGTAACATGTGATTTTTCATTACCATTATGAATTTTGCAATAGTCGCCAGTCAATACCACGGTCTCACATACAGGTCTGGACACTCCTAGGGTGGGGAGTGACTCATAATGAGGCAAACGGGCAGTTCTCGCTTCTGCCACCCGAAGCGCTGCTAGGTAGAAGTTAGCCAATCAAACGCAGGTCCGAATTGCTGTCCTAAGGCGCAGATTTTTCAAAATAAACATAGTCTGTTCGGTTTAGCTACACTTCCTATAATTCCAATAGATACCGTAATAGAAAGTCCTCAGAAGGCATAAAAAGTGTAGCCAAAACGAACAGACCCAATTTGTAAAAGCGATATAAATGGAAAATGATTATTTTTTCACTCCTGAACCCCCGGGCAGAATGAGAATTATTATTTCAGTAGACTGTATTTCTCGTATGTTCGAACTTCTGTAATATTTTTATCTGGTCTTTCGCCGTTTGAGTAGATGGGGTATGAACAAATTTGTACGGTCTAGATTTTTGTTCCTTATAATTAATAATCATTCTTAGTATATTGCATTGCTTGTGTGTCTTTACAATCTTCATTTTTGCTTTTGCTTTTTTTAGTGTTAATGAGAACCTGAAAATAAATATAATGGAAGAGGAATAAAAAAAAGAAAAGAACGCATTGTGTATGTTTAAAAACCACCGTTGTTATTGATTTATCAGTTTGGCGAGTTTGTTGTTTACAAAAAATTGTTTTTGCGGTCTTTGGTTTTGTTGATAGGCGAACTGGCGCATCCTCAATCGAATATAATAAAATATAACGAAGGATAAGGCCGGGTCCACACTCTGCGGTTCTACCGGAGCGTTTCAGGTAGTTTAGATTTCTATAAACGTGAACACGTGTATAAGCTGTCAGGTCATTTTTCCATTGCTGTGTATCTATATCTACAAGACTACTTCTAGTTGACAGCGCTTCCAATGTATAAATGAGGAACTACATTTTTGCCTCACTAACGATGGCACTGCCCACCATGCAAAAAACGCCGGAGTTTCGAGACCTGTATGTAAGATCGTGGTCGATGCTCACTGTGAGTGGCTCAGTTTACAGAGCCAGTTAAGGCGGGACGATTTACAACGATCAAAAAATCCATTTCTTTTTTTTTCTCTTTGAACGATGGAATTTTCTATATATGTAGAAAATTTTCCTAACGTTTCAAAGCGAAATTCGAAAAACTTTAATCGTTACAGCCCGTCAACGCTGTGCCTCACCGCTTGGATTCGGAGCGGGCGTGAACTTCAAACGCGTTTTTCTCAACACTGGATTATCTAATTTGGCGTGGAGGATTACTCAAAGACTATTAAGCCGATTGAGTTTCAACTTGGTAGAAATATTAATTATATTGGTACCTTCTACTTGACGAAAATTGTTTTTGAAAAATTGAAGAAAAACTACTTTTATAATCCACATTTTACAGCAATGTTCATTTTTTTTATTGTAAACGCGTGCCATTTTCTCAAATTTGCATTTTCTTTATTTTAATTACCGTCACATAGAAACTATACATGTTCTAACTGAAAAAAACGTTTGCACTTTTTTGCAAATCGAAGTCTACGGGAAGCTAGACTGCACGCGGATTTGTAACTCCCGCGGCGACCTTGCTGTAACACTCTGCCACAGCTCCGTCATTTTGATGATGAATTAGTTAAAAAAAAATAGTTTTGTATATTTAAATATACTATTAAAGTATACTTGAAGTTTGATAATTGTAGAATAATTATTTCTTAGTTTAAAAGATCCTTCGATGTTGCTTATTTTTTCCTGCCTAAATGTATATCCCGCCTTAACGCGGTGCTGTTACGATTAACCTACAAATTTCGTTACTATCTAAAAACATACCGTACGAGCTCAAAATTCGCATCTTTTTTCTAGTAATAAACGGCCCAGATTATGACCCCGACGGCCAAGTTTTGACTGCCATAAATATTTTTTGTGGAATAATAATTAAATTATCGGCTAATTGAAGAGCGTTTTTCACTTTTAATTATTCAACAAACACACTTTTTTCATGAAATATTTTATAATAGAAATTGGCCAGTAAACAGTGTAACACGCGTCTCAGTGGCTCCGCAGCGGCCGTGCTCGACGCTGATAGCACGTGCGACGATCTACGTAAATCGGAAATTTGTTCGTCCTATAAGTATAAAACGACATAAAAATGGTATCGACATATTCAGCAGGAACCAAACTGTCGATGAGATAAAAAATAATTTAACTTTTGGTGAGATATTTGGTTAAATCCGTGGTGTCAATAACTACGTCACATAATTGAGGCTATGTTGCAGTTGTTGACCCTCGACTTGTCACCTGCTGCGTCGAACCATTTTTTGTTTATTTATTCTAATCTGCCGTGACAACAGATTAATTAAATTATTAATTATTATTAAATTATTAACAAATTATTAAAAATTTTGGAAATCTAGTATTCAAAATATTTTCTTACTTAATGCTGCTGATATTTTTTTGCATAGTTCAATGTTTATAATATAATGTTAATAATTGTGAATGTTGATAGGCAGAAAAAAAAGTTTATCCCTCAAGACTGCGTCGAAGATAAAATAGTTGTGCACTAATTGAATGTTTTTACTGTTTATACTTGTGTGTGTGCGTGCGTGCGTGCGTGTGTGCGTGTGTGTGTGTGTGTGTGTGTGTGTGTGTGTGTGTGTGTGTGTGTGTGTGTGTGTGTGTGTTAAATTAAAACAATTGTTATATTAATAAATATTAATTATTTCACTTGTTTAATAGGTGAATCTCATTCAGGGGGCCTTAACGCACGTGTTAAAACCTTTACTTTTCATTTTAGCTATATCGCGCGTCAATGAATGGTCAAATTCCTACACCGCTGCTCTTGAAGTGCCAGTAACTGGGCCGTTTCTTATTATTAATGTATAAAATGGAGAAACCACTTAATTTTGCAATACGACATTCCTTACGCTATAATCATGGTGTCTTCGGTTTTTTTAAATTTTAATATTTTAGTCCCCACGCCCCAATAACTAGTTTTTGCGAGGTGTCATGTCTATTATCATATAGATAAAGGCTCAACTTGAACATTAGAAGACTCCGAAACTATGTTGTCACACCGATTGATTTTTAGACAATGAATGCACCATAAATTAATCTCTCGGTGATAAATATAAATTGCAATCGAAATTGAATATTTCGATTTTAGTTTCGCAACTCCTGAACGACATAGCTCACATGCTCGATCGGTAAAAAGCCTACGGTCCAGTTTTCTCCTAGACGGATCTCATTTCGGGCATATGAAGAAAAGACGTTGATTAGTCGACAAAACGGTTCCTTTACTTCTTCGAAATATCAGCCGTCGCCGAGGACACTGGGAATCTGCAGGTCAACTGTCTCTCTCGCACTCATGGCCGCTCGGTCGGAGTGACATTTCGGCTCAAGGTAGTTAAGGCGTTACCCCCACTTGTAGCGCAAAAAAAGGCCTTTTTCATGATTTTTTAAAAAGAAAACTACAAAACTTTTTTAATCGATCAATATACCATCTTAAAGAACACATCTTGAAGAACTTTCAGTAATTTTTTTATTGAAAAATATTACATTGTTTAGTGGCATATAGCCATCAATGAAATAATGTTTTTATATACACGGTTTGCGGTGACCAACATTGCGGCGAAGTGGATCATCTGAAAAAAAAATGCGGATGGATTTAGTCAAATATAAGTATAAACTAGCCTTTAATCGAAGGATTTTAAAAAATATTCATTTTTCACAAAGTGGCGGACAGTCAAAATTAATGGTTCGATTTTAACGAAAAAAAACGGCCGTTTTTTGGCTATAAAACGGCCACTTTTTTCGAAAAAAAAAATCGAACGATTGAAGACTACATTCTTATGTATTAAATAAGCCTGCAAAATTTCATGAAGATCGGTTCATTAGTGTTCGAGTAATCTTGGTCACCGACTTCAGAAATGCCATTTTAAGAAAAACGCGTTTAAAGTTTCAATTTCCGGTCGTTTACACAACGGATTCTTCTCTTTCAACGCTCATATCTCAGTCAATTTTGTTCGGATCGACTTGAAATTTTCAGGACATATTCTCAGATACTTATACTTCAAATCGCAAGTGGGGGTAACCCCTTAAAGCAGGCCGAAATACTACCACTGAGCTGAATTTTGGATAAGGTTCCGAAAGGCCCCCCCCCCCCTCTGATCGAGCTGAAATTTTGCACAGACCTCCCTTTCTATATTCCAAGAGAACCCCCAACAGGATTTTTGGCTACTAGCAATACTTTTCGAGATATCGAATTTTGAAAGTTTTTCATTTTACTGCGTTCCTACTATATCTACACCGACGAGGCTCAGTTCTGGCTATACCTATATATGTGATCGCGCTCTCCGATTTGTTTGGATTCTTCGTCTATGATAATGTAATGTAAAGCATTCGCGGAAAAATCCATTTTCAGAGCTATTGAAGAACATAAAGTGCGCTTATCCAAGTAAGTAAAGTGTTTCAACCTCCCCCCCCCCCCCCCCACAGAGCAGCCATCGGAACGAATTAGGGAATACAAATAAGAAGTGTGGATAGTAAAACAACTATCCGAAAACCCAAAAAAAGTTTTTATTACAAAAGAACGATAAAATATAAATTATTTTAAAACCTCAAAAAAATGTTAATTAAAAAAAAATCAAACTTTCAAAAACTCAACTACAAAAAACCGAAATAAAATTACAAATTGAAAAACATTGAACTCTCAAAAAAAATGTAAACGTACAATCAACTGTACGAAAAAAATCCCACCCACGTTTCTGGGTCTGTCTCAAGATTCCACGGACCTCACGATTTCACACGCACACTCGGGGCACAATAAAAATGTAAATTTTACCATGCAGCATGATCGATTAGTATCGAAGACAATTTGTACAGATTGTACGTTCCATCCATGGTAAAAAACTTCAGCGAAGGACCATGCAAGATTACCGCAGACAGAAGAAATAAAAAGTAAACGCTAAGTCGAGTAGCGAAACTCCTAGTAAGCTTGGTGACCAGCCCCGTAGCGATAATAAGTACAGTAAGCGTAAGATCGTAACGTAAGCGATGAGAGAGCTATCGCGTTAGCTAAACCATGGATGGCCAACGTTTTCAGCATGCGAGCCAAATATCAGAAACAATATTTGCCATACTCCCATAGTAATGGTATATGACACGAACGCTTGATGATGTAATGTTCTTTTGGTGATATGTCAAATAAAAGTTAACATTTGTTCACTTGACCCAGCTCCGCGGGTCACAACACGACCCCCGGCAGGCCGCGGGTTGGCCGCCCATGAGCTAGACAAAGATCCGCACAAAGCACAGCGCGCGTTACACATATGGGTATAGCCAGAGCTGAGCCTCTTCGATATAGATATAGTAGGAGCATAGTGAAATAAATAATTTAAAAAATTCGATATCGCGAAAACTATTGCTAGTCGCCAAAAATCCTTTTAGGGGTTTTTTCAGAACAGCGGTTATCAAACTTTTTTGGCGGCGGAACCCTTAAACACTAAATATTTTACAGAACCCTAAAATAAGCAAAACCTGCTTTTATGTTTATTTTTTAATGAAAATCATCCAAAGATAGGTACTTTACAGAACAATGTATTAATTCTACTGTAAATTGATGAAATTGTTTCCATTTATTGGTAGGTATGAAGTTGTTTTTTTTTTCGGTGGAACCCTAGCTGAGTCCTTGCGGAGACCCAGGGCTCCGCGGAGCACACTTTGCGTATGGCGGTCTTGGAATATTCAAAGGAAGGTTTGTGCAAAATTTCAGCTCGATCAGTGGGGGAAGCTTTTCGGAATCTTGCCAGCATTTTTTTCTGGTAGTTTATAATCCCCTTGCTAAACGTCCTTTGTAATTTGGATACAATCCGCAGTACCGTTTTTTGGGGAAAAACATCGGAAACAATGTATTTCGTGGGCTAATTACATTGCGCTTATGGAAAATTTCCGACCATTTTTCAGTACATTATTAATATCTGCTAAGAAAATGCTGCCACGGAACTGAAAAAATAGGTACGGTTCGACTCATTGCCCTTGGTAGCGTGATCCGAAAATGGGGGTTCGCAGCACTGTTATAAAATTATTAATGTTTTTTGTAGCGAATTTGTCCGAAAATGAAGCACACAAAATATTAGTCTGTGCAATCATGGCAACGTCGTAGACGGCACAAATGCTACCTATCTTATCCATATTCGTTAATTATGCCCGGATACCTCAAACTACTTGGTCAGGATAATTATTAACGAACATTATTTGTTCTTAGTCTCTTAATTAGTAATATTGACTCAGTATTGATTTGATATCTATGTTCAGACATTATAATTTCCTAGACATTTTTATGCAAAGACAAAATATAGCGCAATTTTTTTTGGGCATACATTTTTTTAATATCGGAAAATTTTCAAACTTTTTAATTTCTTCTATCCATTTAATTTCACCAATTAATTAGTCGGCCATTGTCCAATTCGCGCCGGAGCGGCCTATAATCAGGCCGTATTCAAAGCGCTATAACTTTGTAAATATGGGGAATTTCGACCTTTTCTTTCGGGAAATATGTTGTTAAGAAGGTTGGAGCGATTCAGTTGAGTCAAATGACTGTTTATTCATTTTTCTTTCATTGAACCTCAAAAAATGCATACGAGGTACAGATTTATTCTGTATATGCTAATTTTTTCAAATATATATTTAAAGGGCAAAATTATGCATTTTAATATTTTATTACGTAAAGTAGAAAAACTTTTGTGTTACTACCAACTTGAAAAAGTATAACATTATCGATGATTATAATGAAAAAAGTGCGATAACGAATGTTTTATACAATTCACGATGAAATTTTGAGTTGTTTATAATTATGCCTATTCATATTTACGTCACGAAATTATTGGCCCATGGTTTACGATGGACAAGATGAGGATTTTCTTTTTCTAAATGTTTACAAAGGTTCAGTTTGCGTTAATCCGTTGTTAGAAATGGTTTATCTTGGTACTACATAACAAAAAAAATTACATAACCTTTGGTGTGAAAGTCTTGCCCATCTAACCGCACGTTAAATTACATAAGTACATTAAACTATTCTTTATCTCTGGTGTTTTGTGGTGAAAAAAGTACAAAAAATTCGTGAAGACTCAGTATAGTCTAAACAATAACATGTATTTTTTTATTCCATTTAACCTTGGATTGTGGCTGACGCTCCAACCTCCTTAAAAGTCTATACTTTAAACAAATATCCAGAAAATTGATTTTTTTAATTTCTAGACTACAGTACTGCCTTCAGATAAAATATATTCGCATGTCTATTAATCCTCCATGAAAATGAACAAATAGGAAAATGAAAAAGGTATGATCATGTACTTTTGTACGTTTGTTTCCAACGGTGCGTGGGAAACGGCGTAATTGGCGACCAGTGTTGTGGACGTTGAACGAATCCGAAAAAAAAATAATTCTTCATCTGTATGAGTATCTGTATCTGTATGAGTGATGTTTGTGCCAGATTCAGAGAAAACAATCATAAAATAGCGGCATGCTAAACCTTGATTACCAATTTTTCCTGTTTTTTTAATGATTCTTGAATTGACGTGAAAAAAATTATTTCGACTCAACTCGGCTACCAATATTCATGTTTTGTACCAGACTCAGAGAAAACAAATTATAAAATAGCGGCATGTTAAACCTTGATTGTCAATTTTTCCTGTTTTTTTAAAAATGATTCTTGAATTGATGTGAAAAAAATTATTCCGACCCAACTCGGCTACCAATATTGAAAGAGTCTACTGAAGGTGTATATAGAATCTGAGTTCAGGCGGGTAATTGGTTATCAAAATATGGCGAGTGACAATTTAAAGGATAGTTTCGGGAAAACCGCTTTTGAAGTTGCGACACGCAGGCTATTCTTCTTTTGAAGTTGCGACACGCATTCATATTTTTACTGTCTTGCCAACAAACTAATTTCTCTTGCAGTGATTTTTTTCACGATCTTCGCAATCGGTATTCTGTTGCCCCCTTAGTATGCTAGCAAAAAGTTAAAAAAATTGTCTGTTCGTTTATATTATAAATCAAATCACGTTCATTTTCGAAATTAAAGAAAACCATATTTGCAAGAAATGGCTTACATTCTGGTTATAAGTCGACAATGTATTTGTGTGAAATGTGCATAGAGGTAAAGACGATTATCAGTAGTTTCTACAATAACACCTCTGGAATAAACGCTCGGACTACGTGAGTCTCTACCAATTCACTGCTTATTGTTAGAACACGGACAAGCGACGAAGAAATTAATTATTATTCGCACAAAGGTGAAAATTCATATGCTATGACTTCGGACCTTGAGTTATTCATATTTGCCTACCCAAGTCGTAGCAAAGTTTCACATCGACCGAGTCGTTTCCTCGCGCCATTCTTCCGAAGCACGATTGTACGAGGGTTAAATGCACAGATGCATCGATATAGAAAATTACATTCTTCTCAAAGGCAATTAAAAAAATCACTCACATTATCCTTTTGACCTGGGCCAAAAAAGTTTCTATGAAAATACTACAATTTCTATATATTGAGACGTATAGGTACGTCTCAGGTGCGAGCGCTCCCGAAACGCGAAGGCCAACAATGTTATTGCGGGCGGTCATTGCCTTCGTGCGATCCTCGATCTCTCGGTGGGCATATTGAAAATCGAAAAGAGTCAAGTGGGGGGAAAAAGATTCGAGAAAATTCGACGAATGACCAAGACACTTGAGAAGGGGAGTAAAAACGCGGCAAAAGAGGAGTATAAAAGAGCCGTTCTGGGGCCACAAAAAGGGGTCTTCTGTTTTCGACCTCCAACCCTGACGCAAGTAGCGAAAGAAGGTATCGGTACGAGCTGCAAAGCGAGGAAGATATCGGAGTAAGGAAAGCGTCAGGGGAAAGAGGAAGGAAAAGGAGCGAAGTAAAAGAGACATTATTGGTTGACATTTCACTGCTCATTGCGGCATTAATAGTGAAAAGGCAGCGTTCAATAATCCCGATTAAGGAACGTGTGATTAGGCGCAAGTAGCGAAAGGGAGTCCTAACGGATACCCGATTAAGGAACGTGCCAATTAACACAAGTAGCGAAAGGGAGAGGTGAATGCGCCTGATTAACGAAAATGCTGCGATAAAGAGGGAAATAAAGACGGAGGTGTCATAGAATAATAAAAAGAAAAGAGATAGAAAAGAAGTAGAGAATTTAAAATCGCGAGGATTCAAAACAAATCCAGCTGACGAGAGTCAGAAACGTCGAAGCAAGGAAAGAAAGAGAGGGATATAACTGCCGGCTCGCACCGAGAGATAGAGAGAGAGAAACAAACAACACATGGGCAATGGCCGCGGCAGGTCTATCCGTCGAATGTGACAGATCCGCGCGCGAAACATGCGAAAACACACAAATACTCTTGTGCTTGAATTTCCTCTATCGTATCAAAACGGTGTCCCCGAGCGATCTTTTGAGCTTGCTGAACAGCCAGAAGTCGCACGGCGCCAAAAACTCAACCCATATCGTTCCGCAACCACCGTATTCACCTGATCTGGCGCCGTGCGACTTCTGGCTGTTCAGCAAGCTCAAAAGATCGCTCCGGGGACACCGTTTTGATAAGATAGAGGAGATTCAAACCGCAGCGAAGACGGAACTAAAGGCCATCCCGGAAAGTGACTACAATCAGTGTTTCGAAGATTGGAAAATCCGTTGGCATAAGTGCATTGCATCGGGAGGGGATTACTTTGAAGGGGATGAAATTGATTTGGAAAAATAAATAAAGAATTTTCGAAATAAATACAATGTCACCTTATTTTTTGGACACAGTAATACTTCTATGGTTACTTATACAGAAATTGTCTATAAGTCTAATATATATATATAAATTGTATATTTATAAATGAGTATACTTGTACTGATACTACCCGCATTTCACTGGCTGGCCTATTTTAATGTAGCAAATGCACACCCCAAATAATTGGTGAAAATAAATATGACTGGAAAAACGTTTCCTGTAAAAGCTTGAGAATTTCGAGAGATACAATCTATGACGATATTAACATTTTCGACGATGCGACGCGCTAAGTAGATTCCGCTGTAAAATTCAATACCTTGAATTAGAACAAACAGTTTTAATTGCCTCGAAGTAGGGGGGGGGGGGGGAAATAACGCTCTCAGATTTAAAAAACCCGGAAGTTATGGCACTCCACAAATCTTGAAATAACACATGCATTCGAATCGCCAAGCGTGTACCGTCTCAGGCTATGGCTAACATTGTTATGACACGATATACGAAAGATATGCGCATTGTCACAAAAAATAATTCTGGAAAACTACATATACGAATGTGTGTGGAGCGTTGTTCGAATGTAAATGACGAATCGTAAAACGGAAAAATGTAAAAATCACGATCTGAGGCCTTCTCACCGATTAGTATAACGAAACTTACAGGTGCATGCAAAATTCATGGCCACTACCAGTGATTATTAGACAGATCGATTATACTGCAACGCCGGGACAGAGGATCATACACCTACAGAAAAATTCTACTGATATTAACTAGATGCCTCTACTTGATTTTTAGAATTTGCATCAACTAGATTTTTCGTCAAATCAATTTTTTTCTGTTGCGTTCCATTATTGGAGTGATCTATTTTAAACATAATTATTTATTCAAATCAAGATCTATTCAATATCCTCTAATAACTAAATATTTCATTTATTCCTAATAAGTGTGTGATTCGGATCCATTTTTTTTTAACTATTCGGTTGAATCCACTGAATGTATCTATTTCATTTTTTAAATTTAAAGCAAAGAGAATTTTATATATATCGAGGTTATGTTTCTCATAACCTATATTGTTATATTATATATGACATAACCTATTATGTCATAAATCTATATATATATATATATAATTCCATTACCTCCCACCCCTTTGATGTGCGTATTGCAATAAAGACAGACCATTAAGGCTAAATAGAAAATTTTTGGACAGTACGAAAATTCTATTTAACTTAATTTTTTTCAAATTCTGTAGATACATTTAATGGATTCGACTAAATCCTTTTTTGAACAAATCAAAACCGAATCGCCGATTCATTAGGAATAGATAAAATATTTAGTTATTCGACGATTTCAAATAGATCTTGGTTCGAAAAAATAAATACATAAAAAAGAGATAATTGCAATAATGGAATGCAATGAGAAAAATTTTCTTTCACGAAAAATCTAGAAAATCCAAATAAACAAAAATCATATAGACACATCTAGTTAATATGAATAGAAGTTATCTGCCAGTGTAGGCCAATATATACAACTCACGATACGAAATCATAGCATATGCGTTTTCACCTTGGTGCGAATAATTATTCACTTCTTTGTCGCTTGGCCGTGTTCTAACAATGGGCAGTGAATTGGTAGAAAGTCACGTAGTCCAGGCATTCATTCGAGACTAGTTATCGTAAAAACGCTCTTACCTCCACCTACCTACCTGTGTGTATGTGTGTGTGTGTGTGTGTGTGTGTGTGTGTGTGTGTGAAATTACATATATTTCCATTTAACCCGTTTTCATAGGGATATTTGGAAGGGTCAGGAATACGCATAGGTGTCATGAATTGTGCCAAGGGGGTCATAAATCGGGTGCACGTAGAGGTCACAAACTGCGTCAAGGGGGCATGAATCGGGTACACGTAGGGGTCACATACTACGACATGGATGTTTCTCTAGTGTCAGGAACCCCGGCAGCAGAGAAGCGATATTAAAACAATTATTATATTAATGAATATTAATTATTTCACTTGTTTTATAGGTGAATCTCATTCAGGGGACCTTAACGCACGTGTTAAAACCTTCACTTTTCATTTAACTATATCGCGCGTCAATGAATGGTAAAAATCCGACACCGCTGCTCTTGAAGTGTCAGTAACTGGGCCGTTTCTTATTATTAATAAACAAAATGGAGAAACCACTTAATTTTGCAATGCGACATTCCTTACACTATAATCATGGTGTGTTCGGTTTTTTTTTAAATTTAATATTTTAGTTCCCACACCCCAATAACTAGTTTTTGCGAGGTGTCATGTCTATTATTATATAGATAAAGGTTCAACTTGAACATTAGAAGACTCCGAAACTATGTTGTGAAACCGATTGATTTTTAGACAATGAATGCACCATAAATTAATCTCTCGGTGATAAATATAAATTGCAATCGAAATTGAAAATTTCGATTTTAGTTTCGCAACTCCTTAAGGACATAGCTCACATGCCCGATCGGTAAGAAGCCTACGGTCCAGTTTTCTCCTAGACGGATCACATTTCGGGCATATGAAGAAAAAGACGTTGATCATTCGACAAAACGGTACCTTTTTTTCTTCGAATTATCAGCCGTCGCCGAGGACACTGGGAGTCTGCAGGTCAACTGTCTCTCTCCGCACTCATGGCCGCTCGGTCGGTGTGACATTTTGCCTCAAGGTAGTGATGGGATCAGGCCGAAATACTACCACTGAGCTGAATTTTGGATAAGGTTCCGAAAAGCCCCCCCCTCTGATCGAGCTCAAATTCTGCAGACTTCCCTTTCTATATTCCAAGAGAACCCCCAAAAGGATTTTTGGCTACTAGCAATACTTTTCGAGATATCGAATTTTGAAAGTTATTTATTTTACTGCGTTCCTACTATATCTACACCGACGAGGCTCAGTTCTGGCTATACCTATATATGTGATCGCGCTCTCCGATTTGTTTGGATTCTTCGTCTATGATAATTTAATGTAAAGCATTCGCAGAAAGAACCATTTTCAGAGCTATTGATGAACATAAAGTGCGCTTATCCAAGTAAGTAAAGTGTTTCAACCCCCCACAGAGCAGCCATCGGAACAAATTAGGGAATACAAATAAGAAGTGTATGGATAGTAAAACAACTATCCGAAAACCCAAAAAAAGTTTTTATCACAAAAGAACGATAAAATATAAATTATTTTAAAACCTCAAAAAAATGATAATTACAAAAAAAAATCAAACTTTCAAAAACTCAACTACAAAAAACCGAAATAAAATTACAAATTGAAAAACATTGAACTCCAAAAAAATGTAAACGTACAATCAGCTGTACGAAAAAAATCCCACCCACGTTTCTGGGTCTGTCTCAAGATTCCACGGACCTCACGATTTCACACGCACACTCGGGGCACAATAGAAATGTAAATTTTACCATGCAACATGATCGATTAGTATCGAAGACAATTTGTACAAATTGTACGTTCCATCCATGGTAAAAAACTTCAGCGAAGGGCCATGCAAGATTACCGCATACAGAACAAATAAAAAGTAAACGCTAAGTCGAGTAGCGAAACTCCTAGTAAGCTTGGTGACCGGCCTCGTAGCGATGATAAGTACAGTAACGTCAGCGATGAGAGAGCTATCGCGTTAGCTAAACCACGGGTGGCCAAAGTTTTCAGCATGCGAGCCAAATATCAGAAACAATATTTGCCATAATCCCATAGTAATGGTATATGACACGAACGCCTGATGATGTAATGTTCTTTTGGTGATATGTAAAATAAAAGTTAACATTTATGTTTATTTGACCCAGCTCCGTGGGCCACAACACGACCCCCGGCAGGCTGCCGGTTGGCTGCCCATGAGCTAGACAAAGATCCGCATAAAGCAGAGAACGCGTTTACACATATGGGTATGGCCAGAACTGGGCCTCTTCGATATAGATATAGTAGGAGCATAGTAAAATAAATAATTTTAAAAATTCGATATCTCGAAAACTATTGCTAGTCGCCAAAAATCTTTTTAGGAGTTTTTTCAGAACAGCGGTTCTCAAACTTTTTTAGCGGCGGAACCCTTAAACACTAAATATTTTACAGAACCCTAAAATAAGCAAAACCTGCTTTTACGTTTATTTTTTAATGAAAATCATCCAAAAATAGGTACTTTACAGAACAATGTATTAATGCTACTGTAAATTGATGAAATTGTTTCCATTTATTGGGAGGTATGAAGTTGTTTTTTTTTCGGTGGAACCCTAGCTGAGTCCTTGCAGAGACCCAGGGCTCCGCGGAGCACACTTTGAGTATGGCGGCCTTGGAATATTCAAAGGAAGGTCTGTGCAAAATTTCAGCTCGTTCAGTAGGGGGAAGCTTTTCGGAATCTTGCCAGAATTTTTTTCTGGTAGTTTATAATCCCCTTGCTAAACGTCCTTTGTAGTTTGGATACAATCCGCAATCCGTGTTTTGGGAAAAAAATCGGAAACAACGTATTTCGTGGGCTAATTACATTGCGCTTATGGAAAATTTCCGATCATTTTTCAGTACATTATTAATATCTGCTAAGAAAATGCTGCCACGGAACTGAAAAAATAGGTACGGTTCGACTCATTGCCCTTGGTACCGTGATCCGAAAATGGGGGTTCGCAGCACTGTTATAAAATTATTAATGTTTTTTGTAGCGAATTTGTCCGAAAATGAAGCACACAAGATATTAGTCTGTGCAATCATGGCAACGTTGTAGACGGCACAAATGCTACCTATCTTACCCATATTCGTTAATTATGCCCGGATACCTTAAACTACTTGGTCAGGATAATTATTAACGAACATTATTTGTTCTTACTCTCTTAATTAGTAATATTGACTCAATACTGATTTGATATCTATGTTCAGACATTATAATTTCCTAGACGTTTTTATGCAAAGACAAAATATAGCGCAATTTTTTTTGGGCATACATTTTTTTAATATCGGAAAATTTTCAAACTTTTTAATTTCTTCTATCCATTTAATTTCACCAATTAATTAGTCAGCCATTGTCATCGTGTTGAGTGTGCACGCGCTGTAAGGACCGGGAGTGAAATCGAAAGAAACCGAGAGGTGAAAAGTGAGAAAACGAGATAGTAAAAGGTGATAAAGAAAGGTCAGGTGAAGAGGAACAAAAAGTGATAATGGAGGAGGTGAGAATCAGTGAGGGCGGTGAGATATGTGGAAACAAAAATGAGCCAAGAAAGGAAGAGGTTAGGAACGAAGCAGTTAGAGGAGAGAGGGGGGCGGATGAGAGCGGAAGCTGGGCAGGAGAGAATGAGCAGCAGCAGCGCAGTGGTGCAGGCGAGTACTTCCAGGCAGAAGCGACCGATAAGGTAGAGCGCGGAGTTAGAGAGACGGAAAAAAGGAAGAGAGGGCGCCCAAAGAAGAAAGAGACGAACAGAGACGTGAGGGAGTTCTTCGGATCGCTTGGAAATCTAGAGGGAGCAAGTGAGGTACAGTCGCCGCCGATGAAGAAAGGTAAATGTACCGATAATAATAACTCCGGAGAAGAGGAAGAAGAGCAAGGGGAAGGGAGGCAAGAAAAAGGGGAAAACAACGGCGGCGTGTACAACTGGATGAGCGGAATTCAGGAAGCGGAAATAAGAATGAGAGGGACGTTAAGGAATAGTTTGACAGAACTGGAAATAAAAATGAAACAGTGGTGGAGGGAAGAATTAAAGCAAATTCAAGAAGAATATGAGAGGGATGGTGAAGTTGAGTGCGAGGGGTGCGAGGAAAGCCGACGAAAAATAGAAGAATACGAAAACACCATAAGGGAAATGAAGAAGGAGGCGGAACGAGACAAAACGAAGTGGGGGGAGGAGCGAAGCCTGTTGCTCAAGATCATCAGCAGGCTTGAAAGTAGGAAGGAAGGACACGAAAAGGATGAAACGAAGGGAAAGGATCCAGAGGATCGGAACGGCAGGCTGAAGGTAGTCAGGGGGGCATCGGGCAAGATAGCAGAAACAGATCGAAGAGGGGATGGGATAGATGGAGCCAGCGGTCAAGAGGAGGTGGGGAGGAATTCCAAGGAAACGGGACGTGGAATGGGAGAAGCGAGAGGAGGTTGGCAAGAAGTGAGAAGAGAGAGAAGAACGGGGAAGACAGATGGGAACAATAATCACATGAGTGTTATTGAAAACGAGAGAAAGAGGGAAATAGGGAGAAGGAAGCCGGTGCCGATAGGTGAACGAGAGTGGAAAGAAGAAAGAAATAGAAGAGAAACCAGAAGAAACAATATAAATGTCTCATTCCGGGAGAGTGAAGAGAATAAAAAAGAATCGGTGCTGAAGAAGATAGAAGAAAGGTGCAGACAAGAGATAAGAAGACAAACAATTACAAAGCATGTGAGCAGGGGCGAGATGGTCTTAAAATTTAAAAACTGGACAGAGAAATTGGAGATCATGAGGAAAAGAAAGGAGCTGAAAGGTACGGGCATTTGGATAAAAGACGACCTATCAAGAAGGGAAAAAGAGATCCAAAATTGGCTCCGAGATGTAGCGGAAAACGAAAGGAGAAGGGGCAGACAAGCGGAAGTGAAATATATGAAAATCTGGATGGAAGATATGTGGTGGAGATGGAACGAGAGGAAAGGTGACATCGAAATTTGGAGATACGCGGAGGAATCGAGGCAGCCCTTTCGGAACGAGCAGGGAGGACAGCGATAAGGACGTCGGGGAGAAAGAAGAAAGAAGAGAGAAGAGAGAAGATTCGGCGGAGACGAGCGAAGGAAGGCGGAATAAGAAAGAACAAGAGACTGAAAATAAGGAATTTAAGATAGTCGTATGGAATGTTGCAGGGATATTTAAAATTGGCGAAGCGTGGGAATTTTTGGATGAGGCGGATATGGTGATCTTACAGGAAACGTGGGTGGAAAGAAAAGATGAGTTAAAGGCAAGCTCATACATGAGCGCTAATTTTAGCTGGAATTTTAAAGCTGCGTATAAGGAAAGAGGGGTTAAGAAGGGAAGGGCGAAAGGTGGACAAGCAATCGGGATAAAAAAGAAATTTGAAGAAAGCTGGGTGATAAATGAATGGAAATGCGGGCTGATACTGAGCAATAATAGAATAGAAACAAAAACGGCAATAATTACGATATATAACAATGTCAAGATAAGAAAAATCGAAAAAGAGCTCAGAGAAATAATAATGGATGAAGCCCGAAAAAAAGAGAGAGTTTTAATTGTTGGGGATATGAATGCAAGAATAGGAGAGGAGCAAGCAATGAATGAGGAGGGGATGGATGAAAAAGACGAGGAAATAAGAAAGTCACAAGACAAAATAATAAACGCGGAAGGTAGAAGATTGTTAGAGCTGTGCGAGGAATTGGGATTGAAAGTGATGAATGGAAGAATGAAAGGGGACAAGGAGGGCAAAATGACTTTTGTAGGGGGGGGGAGAGGAATGCTGTGGATCGGTAATAGATTATGTTATAGCATTGGACAGGGGGGGAACAAAAGAAATTAAATGGATGGAGGTGGTAGACAGAATAGAATCCGATCACCTGCCAATTATGTTTGCGATTTGGGGAAGTGAAATGGCAAGAGAGGAAGAAGAAGAAGAAGAAGAAGAAGACGATCAAGAAAAAATGAGGTTGATCTGGAAAGAAGATAAGGCTAAAAGATTCATAGAGGAAATTGAAAAAGAAAAAGAAATCGAAAAAGGAGAAGAAGAATGGGAGGGTGTAAAAGAAAAAATACTAAGGGCAGCGGAAAAAGCCGGGTTAAGAAAAAAATGGAAAAAAACAAAACGAGCAAGAAAGCTGCCAAGATGGTTTAATGAAGAGTGCAAGGAGCAGCGAGGGGTAGTATGGGAAAAATTAAAAGCATTCACGAAACAAAGAAGCCTGGAGAAAAAACGACAATTGGCAGAGGAAAGAAAGAAATTGAAAGAGACATATAAGGAGGCAAAAGAAAAATGGCGGTACAAAATTTGGGAAGAGGTAGGAAAAGCGAAAAATATGCCAGATTGGTGGAAGGCAATTAATACATATAGGAATAGGGGAAGGGGAACAGTAGGTAGAAAAATAACGAAGAAACAATGGAAAAAACATTTCGAAAAATTATTGAATGGAGAGGAGAAACAGGAAGAAGAAGAGGAAGTAGGAGCGGAAGAAAAAAGGGTTTGGGATAGAGAAGAAAGAGAAATAGGTGTAGAAGAAAGAGAAGAAAAACGGGAATTCTATGAGGAATTCAATAAAAAAGAAATGGAAGGGGCGTTCAAAAAATTGGGAAATAGAAAAGCAGCGGGGGAAGATGGAATTAGTGCGGAGTTTTTTAAGGCGCTGCCAAAGACGCAAAGGGAAGAATTGAGAAAGGCTTTAAATAAAATATGGCTGGGAGGAGAAATTGCGAAAGGGTGGGAAACGGCAAGAATCGTGCCAATATACAAGGAAGGGGAAAAGGACAAAGCAGAAAATTATAGGGGGGTATCATTATTGGATGTGGGTTATAAATTGTTAACGAAAATGATGACAGAGAGGTTAGGCAAGTGGATAGAGAAGAACAAAAAATTAAGGGAAAGTCAGGCAGGTTTCAGAAAAGGAAGAGGAACGAGAGACCAGATATTTACGTTGAATGCAGTTATTAATAAGAAACTAAAGAAAAAAGGAGGGAAGTTGTATGTAGCGTTTGTCGACTTTAAAGCCGCATTTGATAGAGTATGGAGGGAAAGAATGATTATAAAATTAAAAGAGAAGGGAATAGAAGGAAGAATGTTGGATACAATAAAGAAAATATACAGGGAAACAAGAGCAGAGGTGCAAGCACAAGGGAAAATCACAGAGAGTTTTAGAACAAGACAAGGGGTAAGACAAGGATGCGCGCTTAGTGCGGTATTATTCGATTTATACATAGATGATTTGGAGGAAAAGTGGGAAAGGAAAAATGAGGGCGGAGTTGTGATAGGAAAGGAAAAGATTTTCGCAATAAAATATGCAGACGATGTAGCGGCGATTGCAGAGACGGCGGAAGGGTTAAAAAGTATAATAAAGGATCTAGAGGGATGGGCGCAGGAAAATAAGATGGAAATAAATGCAAAGAAAACAAAAATCATGATTTTCAGTAACGGAGGAAAAGTTAAGAAGGAGGAAAAATGGGAAATTAAGAGTGAAGAAGTACAAATAGTAAAAGAATTTAAATATCTCGGATATTGGTTCACGTGTAAAAACTCAATTTGGGCACATGGAAAAAAGGTAACAGGGAAAACGCAAAAGGCAACGAATATGGTGTGGGGAATTTGGAAGAGGGCGGGGAGAGATATGATGGAGGAGAGACTCTATTTATTAGATTCAATCGTAAAAGCAGGAGCAATGTATGGAGTGGAGATATGGGGAATGGGAGAAATAAGCGTATTTGAAAAAATACAGAGCAGGTATTGTAAGATGGCGTTAGGGGTGGACAGAACGACGCCAAATTATATGTGGAGGAGAGAGCTAGGTGTGTTTACTATGGAATATGTGATAAGGGAAAGAGCGACGAGATATATTAGAGAAGTGATGAGAATGGATGAGACAAGGTGGCCAAAAATTTGTTTACTAGACGAAATTAGAGCGATAACAAACGGTGACCCGTCAAAATGGGGGAAAAACCTGGTAAAGGTAGTAAGAGATATGGAAATCGAAGATGTAATAACAATGATAAGGGAGCGAAAAGAAGTAAAAAAAATAGACGAAAGGATAGAAGAGGGACTGGAAAACTTAAAAAACAGAATCTTAAGGAGGGAAGAAGAAAAAATTATAAAATCGACGTATAACGACAAGTATAAATATATTATAGAAAAGGACGAGATGCCATGGAAATATTGGTCAGATGAGGGAGTAAAGGGTAGGGACAAGGAAATATGGGCGAGGCTAAGATGTGGCAACATAGGAAGGGCTGGAAAGAAAGGGGAAAAGGATTGGAGGTGCAGGATATGTAAAGAAAAAAATGAGACATTGGAACATCTAATGATATGTAAAAAAGGTAGGGAGTTAGTATCAGAGAAAGCAAGGAAGAAAGCAGAGGAGTGGATGGAAGGAATGGATGATTTGGCAGTAAAGGGGGAAATCATAAATATGCTGGGAGGAAAAATTCAAACAGGGATATGCGAGTATTTTAGGGAAATAGAGGAATTATGTAGAAAGATGAGTAAGGAACATGGAGGAGGAGAGATCGACAACGGGGACGAATAAATGAAGAAAGGGAGAATGTAAAAATAATGCGGAATGTAGGAATGTAGGGAGTAGATAATAAGTGAAAAATTCGTTTGTAAAACTGTCATATTTTGTAAAAAACTTTGCAAAAAAGTTGTGCAAATAAAACTCGATACTACTACTACTAGTCAGCCATTGTCCAATTCGCGCCGGAGCGGCCTATAATCAGGCCGTATTCAAATCGCTATAACTTTGTAAATATGGGGAATTTCGACCTTTTCTTTTGGGAAATATGTTGTTAAGGATGTTGGAGCGATTCAGTTGAGTCAAATGACTGTTTATTCATTTTTCTTTCAATGAACCTCAAAAAATGCATACGAGGTACAGATTTATTCTGTATATGCTAATTTTTTCAAATATATAATTAAAGGGCAAAATTATGCATTTTAATATTTTATTACGTAAAGTAGAAAAACTTTTGTGTTACTACCAACTTGAAAAAGTATACCATTATCGATGATTATAATGAAAAAACTGCGACAACGAATGTTTTATACAATTCACGATGAAATTTTGAGTAGTTTATAATTATGCCTATTCATATTTACGTCACGAGATTATTGGCGCATGGTTTACGATGGACAATATGAGGATTTTCTTTTTGTGAATGTTTACAAAGGTTCAGTTTGCGTTAATCCGTTGTTAGAAATGGTTTATCTTGGTACTACATGACAAAAAAAATTATATAACCTTTAGTGTGAAAGTCTTGCCCATCTAACCGCACGTTAAATTACATAAGGTGAATGTCCCAATTATTGAACAGGTCACAATTATTGAACACTCTTGTATTTTTATTATTTCTCATTCACCTACATGCATTTACTTATTTATAAAAATTTCATTACATATATAGAACTTTTAGCTATCGAAATGTTATCTTACTGGGGCAAAAAAAAATTTATTAATAGAGAAAACAATTATTTAATCAGCAACGGTGACCCGATTTGACGTCTTGTGGTAACTGCTTAGGGGCCATCCATATATTACGTCATCGATTTTTGCTGATTTTCGACCCCCCCCCCCCCCCAAAATCATGCTATTCTTCCTATCGTCATAATCCAATTATCGTTACCGTCATCCAGCGACCAGACCCCCCCCCCCCCCCCATTTTGAAATGACGTAATTTATGGACAGCCCCTTATCGTTTTTGCTAAAACGCGCCGCTTCATGCGTAAGGGCATAAAAAATTCAAAAACTGTCGCATCTCAAAAAGTATGGGCGTTTCACGTTCCTCAGAAAAATTCTTACAAATAATAATTCAAAATTATTTTTTAAATTAATTATTTGTAAAAAAATACGGTGTTCGGTCAATGGGACATAGAAAATGCAGTGTGTCCCAATTATTGAACACTCGAATTCTCCAAGATGGCGTCATTAAACCCATCAAAACATCGAAACAGTGTTAACGTGTGACAGATCGTGTGAATAAATCCGTTGAATAAATCCGAATGAAAATTTTGTTTGTTAATAACTCTAAGATCGTCAAATATATTTTTATTTGTATTTTCGTGCAATAAACACAAAAAGAAAAGTAAAAAGAGAATATAACCTAAATGTAACCTAAAAATACGAATGCAATGATCAATATTTTTTGCTCTCCGATATTTCAGGGAGCCAAGCTGCGACAAAATCAAACAAAAACAGAACATAAAAACGAGGAAGCTGAAAAGAAAAATAAAAGAAAGTTCGAGTTGAAAAGCAAAAATAAACCAAATGCGAATGAACCAAAAACCTGTCAAAAGAGACTAAATATATATTTTTGTATTTTTACATGATTAATAAAAGATTATTTAGGTGTTTGATTTTGCTTTTATTTCTTAATATTGTACCCAAAATAATATTTTCAGAACGGAAAAAGAATTCTCGAGAGTGTTCAATAACTGGGACATGCCTGTTCAACATTAGGGCATAGGCACTTCCAGTGTTCAATAATTGGGACATTTGCATGCTTCACATTGTTATTCTTTTTTTTTCATTTGAAGTCATTTAAAAATAATTTAAAGGGTGATTTTTCGCCCTTCAATATCAAAATACCATTTGAACATGGGAGCGATGGTTTTTTCTTGATTTTATATTTTTTTCTCACCAAATTCAATTCCCCAGATCCTTAGCTGTTCAATAATTGGGACATTTACCTTACATTAAACTATTTTTTATCTCTGGTGTTTTGTAGTGAAAAAAGTTTTAAAAATTCGTAAAAACTCAGTATAGTCTAAACAATACCACGTATTTTTTTTATTCAATTTGACCTTGGATTGTGGCTGACGCTCCACCCTCCTTAAGAGTCTATACTTTAAACAAATATCCAGAAAATCGATTTTTTAAATTTCTAGACTACAGTACTGCCTTAAGACAAAATATATTCGTATGTCTATTAATCCTTCATGAATATGAACAAATAGGAAAATGAAACGGTATTACCATGTACTTTTGTACGTTTGTTTCCAACGGTGCGTGGGAAACGGGGTAATTGGCGACCAGTGTTGTAGACGTTGAACGAATCCGAAAAAAAAAAATTCTTCACCTGTACGAGTATCTGTATCTGTATGAATGATGTTTGTGCCAGATTCAGAGAAAACAATCATAAAATAGCGGCATGCTAAACCTTGATTATCAATTTTTCCTGTTTCTTTAATGATTCTTGAATTGACGTGAAAAAAATTATTTCGACTCAACTCGGCTACCAATATTCATGTTTTGTACCAGATTCAGAGAAAACAAATTATAAAATAGCGGCATGCTAAACGTTGATTATCAATTTTTCCTGTTGTTTAAAAATAATTCTTGAATTGATGTGAAAAAAATTATTTCGACCCAACTCGGCTACCAATATTGAAAGAGTCTACTGAAGGTGTATGTAGAATCTGAGTTCAGGCAGCTAATTGGTTATCAAAATATGGCGATTGGCAATTTAAAGGATAGTTTCGGGAAAACCGCTTTTGAAGTTGCGACACACATTCATATTTTTACTGTCTTGCCAACAAACTAATTTCCCTTGCAGTGATTTTTTTTACGATCTTCGCAATCGGTATTCTGTTGCCCCCTTAGTATGCTAGCAAAAAGTTAAAAAAATTGTTCGTTTACATTATAAATCAAATCACGTTCATTTTCGAAATTAAAGAAAACCATATTTGCAAGAAATGGCTTACATTCCGGTTATAAATCGACAATGTATTTGTGTAAAATATGCATAGAGGTAAGGAAGATTATCGGTAGTTTCTACAATAACACCTCTGGAATAAACGCTCGGACTACGTCTCTACCAATTCACTGCTCATTGTTAGAACACGGACAAGCGACGAAGAAATTAATTATTATTCGCACAAAGGTGAAAATTCATATGCTATGACTTCGGACCTTGAGTTATTCATATTTGCCTACACAAGTCGTAGCAAAGTTTCACATCGACCGAGTCGTTTCCTCGCGCCATTCTTCCGAAGCACGATTGTACGAGGGTTAAATGCACAGATGCATCGATATAGAAAATTACATTCTTCTGAAAGGCAATTTAAAAAAAATCACTCACATTATCCTTTTGACCTGGGCCAAAAAAGTTTCTATGAAAATACTACAATTTCTATATATGTATACTTATATGGTTACTTATACAGAAATTGTCTATAAGTCTAACATATATATATAGATATATATAAATTGTATATTTATAAATGAGTATACTTGTACTGATACTACCCACATTTCACTGGCTGGCCCATTCTAATGTAACAAATGCACACCCCAAATAATTCGTGAAAATAAATATGACTGGAAAAACGTTTCCTGTAAAAGCTTGAGAATTTCGAGAGATACAATCTATGACGATATTAACATTTTCGACGATGCGACGCGCTAAGTAGATTCCGCTGTAAAATTCAGTACCTTAAATTAGAACAAACAGTTTTAATTGCCTCGAAGTAGAGGGGGAAAAAAATAACGCTCTCAGATTTAAAAAAACCCAGAAGTTATGGCACTCCACAAATCTTGAAATAACACATGCATTCGAATCGCCAAGCGTGTACCGTCTCAGGCTATGGCTAATATTGTTATGACACGATATACGAAAGATATGCGCATTGTCACAAAAAATAATTCTCGAAAACTACATATACGAATGTGTGTGGAGCGTTGTTCGAATGTAAATGACGAATCGTAAAACGGAAAAATGTAAAAATCACGATCTGAGGCCTTCTCACCGATTAGTATAACGAAACTTACAGGTGCATGCAAAATTCATGGCCACTACCATTGATTATTAGACAGATAAATTATACTGCAACGCCGGGACAGAGGATCATACACCTACAGAAAAATTCTACTGATATTAATTAGATGCGTCTACTTGATTTTTAGAATTTGCATCAACTAGATTTTTCGTCAAATCAATTTTTTCTATTGCGTTCCATTATTGGAGTGATCTATTTTAAACATATTTATTTATTCAAATCAAGATCTATTCAATATCCTCTAATAACTAAATATTTCATTTATTCCTAATAAGTGTGTGATTCGGATCCTTTTTTTTAAAACTATTCGGTTGAATCCACTACATGTATCTATTTCATTTTTTAAATTTAAAGCAAAGAGAATTTTATATATATCGAGGTTATGTTTCTCATAACCTATATTGTTATATTATATATGACAACCTATTATGTCATACATATATATATATATATATATATATATATATATATATATATATATAATTCCATTACCTCCCACCCCTTTGATGTGCGTATTGCAATAAAGACAGACCATTAAGGCTAAATAGAAAATTTTTGGACAGTGCGAAAATTCTATTTAACTTAATTTTTTTCAAATTCTGTAGATACATTTAATGGATTCGACTAAATCGTTTTTTGAACAAATCAAAACCGAATCACAGATTCATTAGGAATAGATCAAATATTTAGTTATTAGACGATTTCAAATAGATCTTGGTTCGAAAAAATAAATATATAAAAAATAGATAATTGCAATAATGGAATGCAATGAAAACATTTTATTTCACGAAAAATCGAGAAAATCCAAATAAACAAAAATCATATAGACACATCTAGTTAATATCAATAGAATTTATCTGCCAGTGTAGGCCAATATATACAACTCACGATACGAAATCATAGCATATGCATTTTCACCTTGGTGCGAATAATTATTCACTTCTTTGTCGCTTGCCCATGTTCTAACAATGGGCAGTGAATTGGTAGAAAGTCACGTAGTCCAGGCGTTCATTCGAGAGTAGTTATCGTAAAAACGCTCTTACCTCCACCCAAATAGATTGTCGCCTTATAACTGGTATGTAAGCGAATTCTTAGAAATGTGCTTTTTTTTTCGAAAGTGAACTCAATTTTATTTATAATGTAAACGAAAATAGACATTTTTTTAATACTTATTGCTAGTAGTACATTATTGGCACAACAGAATACCGATTGCAAAGATCGTGATAAAAATCACTGCATGAGATATTGCCTGGTTAGTTAAGAATTTTTTTTAAAAATAATTCGACCTACCGATAATAACTTAAATGTAATTAGTGTATTACGATCAATTATTTAGTATATTTACGAAAATAGCATCACCGTTAGCATCCAGAGACGCGGCAGCGTCCTGACGCTAGGTGATTAAAAAAAAATTCGACGCCACTGACAATGCCACCGATCTCGACGTCATTGACTGACTGACGACATGCCGCGACTCTTTATACAGTAAGATGGACTTTTAGGCAACGACTTTTAACTTTGTCTCCACATATTCTACACACGATAATAAGTGAAAGATATATGCGCGCGAAGACATATTAAGGCCTTGGGCCACAGTAACGGGTATAAAATCATGTGCGAATTTAACAAATTTTTTTCGTATGAAAAAGTGATTCACTCATAAAATTAATTACACCTCTATTTAGTATGAATGTCAAGCTTTTAGAAAAAATATATATACATTTTTTTCGATGTACAAAATGGCCGTCCACTAATATTTTCTTGTGTTATCTTGTTTTTGGCGCTCCGCGACGTGACATTTAGCATCCACAATTTTTTACCTAGAACAAAAAACAAAAATTCTCATCAAATCTACATTAGAATACCTGGTGAAGTACGTACGGAATTAAAAAAATATTGTTTTGTTAACAAATTGTAGGTATTTGAACTTGAGAAATAAATTTTCAGTGAAAAATTTCGTTTTAACTGCTCGTAAACTGCTCGTAAAATGAAAAGTTTTTGATTAATCAGAAATTCCGTACGTACTTCTCTGCGAAATGCAATTAGGAACATAACTTTTTAATTTGAAGTAAATCGAGGGAAAATTGATGAGGTTATTTGTCACCCCAATTGGATCAAAGGTGTTTCGAGAAGTTTCGAGTAGTCGGCCATTTTGTACATCGAAAAAATATATGTATATTTTCTAACAGCTTGATATTCATATTAAATACATGTGTAATTAATTTTATGAGTGAATCACTTTTTCACATGAAAAAAAATTGTTAAATTCGTACATGATTTTATACACGTTACTGTGGCCTAAGGCCTTAAAGGGTCTGCATGAGTTTGGGTCTATAAAACAGGTCGATTGTCAATATTATTTTATGCGGAGAGTATCAACATGACGATGTCGGGATTTAACACACAATTGATACGTTTGAATTTTTTTTCAAATGAAAAATATTCAACAAGAATAAAGTTATTATCATATTAGCAAAGCACCGCCGTTGCTGCATGACCAAACCGAGCAAGGTACCGCAAAGTGTATACAAAAACCCGAGCAAAAATGAATATATATAAACATATATAATTGTATATTAATTGACCATATACAATTGTATACAAAAATTGGCCCGATAGAATTTTATATATTTGTATATAAATGTATACAATTGTATATACTAATATACAGTTATGAACGATAGTATATGAATATATACAATTGTACACGTTTATATACAAATATATAAAATTCTATCGGGCCAATTTTTGTATGCAATTGTATATGATCAAATAATATACAATTATATATGTTTATATATATTCATTTTTGCTCAGGTAGATATAATATCATATACAGTTATATATAATTCAATATAGTGTTGTATATAATTATATATATACGTGAAACTTTTATTTACGGTTTATATAATTACCCGAGTAAAAATGAAAATATATAAACATATATAATTGTATATTAATTGATCATATACAATTAATATACAATTAATTGTATACAAATTAATTTGTATACAAGTTTGATTGTATACAATTAATATGCCCGATACAAAATTGTATGCCCCAATTTTGTATCGGGCATACAAAAATTCGCCCGATAGAATTTTATATATTTATATATAAACGTGTACAATTGTATATATTCATATACTATCGTACATAACTGTATATTAGTATATACAATTGCATACGTTTATATACAAGTAAATAAAATTCTATCGGGCCAATTTTTGTATACAATTGTATATGATCAGTTAATATAAAATTATATATGTTTATATATATTCATTTTTACTCGGGATTACTTTTTTCTTGATATTTTACTAACAAAATATGATTGCTTTCTTCGACTGGTATAATATGTGTCACCATAGCTTGTTTATTAAATTGTTTATTAAAAGTTAACAAATTATGTATTGATGCAATATATTGCATCAATAGATAATTTGTTAACTTTTAATAAGCAATCTTTTGATTTACCTGCTTCCATACGCGAATAAAACCAAAGAAAACTTTTTCTATATCTAATCATATATGAAGCCATATAAAGATATATACAGTTATATGTCTTTGAAAAGAAAATAAAAGTACTCATATACAGTCATATACAGTCATATACAATTTTATATACCGTAAATAAAAGTTTCACGTATATACATAATTGTATGCAACACTATATTGAATTATATATAACTGTATATGATATTATATCTAATTATATAAACTCCCTATAAAAATAGTATATCCATATATCATTATATACAGAACTATGTATAATTTTATCAAATCAAATTTGATGAATGTACATTTATATCGGACTATGTATACGAATGTATACAGTTATATACAATTATATATAATCCTATATAGAAATATATATGATTGTCTATCTCTTTTATATAATTGTACACTGGGTCGTTTTGATTTTTGATTTTGATGCCCAGTGATTTTTTCGTGTAAGTACGCATTTTTCAACGTATACCCCACTTTGAACGAATGTTTTGGCATTTAATTTTCGTTTTCGTCAAAAAATAAATTTAGAGCCATAAAATATGGATAGCTCACTACAAAAAACGTCTCTACAAAAAAAAAAAAAAAATGCATATTTACCGAAATACAACGATTTGAAAAACGCCTTGGGTCAGATTGACCCAAGATGCACTTATAGGTTGGCGGCGAAAGTGTGCCCTCGAAGGGTTAAATCCCGACCTCGTCATCCCGATACTCTCAGCATAAAAAAAGATTGAAAATCGACTTGTTCTATAAGCCTCAAGCTCATGCAGACCCCTTAATATGCCTTCGCGCGTAGATCTTTTACCTATTATCGTGTATAGAATATTATAAATAGATGCTAACCTTGATGCTGTTTTCGTAAATATACTAAGCAATTGATTGGAATACACTAATATCGAAGCTATTATCGGTAGGTCGAATTATTCTCAAAATCATTGCTAGATAAATTGGGAAATATCTCTTGAAGTGATTTTTTTTCATGATCTTTGCAATCGGTATTCCGTTGTCCCATCTGTGTACTAGCAATAAGTAAAAAAAAACAATTAGGCCTATTTTTGTTTACATTATAAATAAAATTGCGTTTATTTACGAAATATAAAAATCCACATTTCGAAGCATTCGCTTATATGGCGGTTATGGAGCGACAATCTATTTGGGTAAAATATGCATAGAGGTAGGAGCGATAAGCAGTGTTTACGAGAACTCCTTTCGAAGAAACGCCCGGACTACGTGACAATATGCCAGCTCACGGCTTATACTCAGAACACGGACAAGCGACGAAGTGAATAATTATTCGCACAAAGCTGACAATTCATATGCAATCCTTCGTGATGCATATGTGTTTGCCTATATAAATCTGAGCAAAGTTTAAAATTCAGACATTATCCTCTTATTCCGTCTCGTACCATCAACGTTGGCAGCCGCCAAGCGGAGCAAGTGCATCCGAAGCACGATCGTACCGTAGGCATGCGGATACGACTATAAAAAAATCGGTAAGTCAACATTCTTATCAAATGGCAATTTGGAAACTATAATTACCCAGACTATCGTTTTAACCTTAATTGAAAGAGTTCCCGAATTAAAATTTTCAATTATATATGTATAAGTTATACTTGGGCTTATACTAACCACAGTTTACTGGCCTGACAATCTTAATATACCTATACTTTTATTGTCTATCCAACGAGCTCTTTATCTTCATATCTATTTTCACCACGGGAACTTGAGAACACCATAGATGTTCACCCTCAATGTATATGACCAATTTCAATGTCCAACTGATTCAACTCAGCGAATTTGATCTATTGTTAACGGCGGGGTAAAGTTAATTCGGCGCAAAAAAGGCATGTTTTTAAGATTTTTTTTTGGCGTAACGAATAGTGTTCGATTATTGAAAAATTTACATATAATAAAGTAACGTTTGAACAACATTCTCCTAAATTTGCATTGCAAAATATTCAAAATTGAGCGAGTGAAAATTAAACCCCGGAGGCGCCTCGAAAAAAAGTTGGTTTGCGGTGTGCACCATAACTCGCAACAGAATCATTTGAAACAAAAAAATCAAAATGCATTTGTTGAAGGAGATGTTTCTCGAGGTAATGACGGGAGGATTTTTTTTTTTCGATTTTTCGATTTTTCGTAGAACTTGGGAGCCAAAAACGCGATTTTCGCTAAAAAAATCGGCTAATTTGTTGTTGAAAAATTAGTAATTATTAAAAAAAAAAAAAAAAAAAGCTCTCGACAATACCTGGTGAATTATGTGAAGAAGTACTGTGCAAAATTTCAAAGCGATTGGTCCAGTAGATTTTGAGTTATCGTGCACACGGACTTCAAATATGACAAGTCTCAGAAAAACGGGTTGAAAAACGCAGAAGAGAAGAGAACGGCATGGACCAATAGACGCTCAAATACTCATAACTTCGTCAATTTTACTCCGATCGACTTGAAATTTTAACACAATATTCTTGATATATTATGCATTCATTTAAAAAATGAAAAAAAAAATGAAAAAAAAAATTTAAATACTTTACCCCGCCCTTAAATGTTTTCAAACGCATTGTCATAAACTCATCGAACTGGGCAGTTATTGAGTACTTCAAGTAATCCTCGTACTTTTAATTGCAATTTTTATTTGCTCTGGTGCATAAATTTGACAATGGAATTTTTTTGGAATACTTTTAGGTGTACGTTTGCGGGCGCATTGCATTTTTCGGAGGCTGGCCATCATGAAAATCATCTTGTTATTCGTGTGTCTCGCAAATGACGGTGAGTACATTCAACACGAGTCTCGACGAGACTCACGTTCAAAATTGAAATTAGAATGTAGAATCTTCTTGGACAATTTATTATGACTTTCTGAACGAATGACCATTCGTAAAGCCAATACAAGGAGCGTCGAGTTCAGAACTACATTAATGAATGAAAGAATTATCAAATAACAGAAGCTCGCAATTATCGAATGATTATTTCTCACAATTGGTACTTATAACGTAATGTAAGCATAAGAAAGGGGTAACCTTGCATACGTTATATTGATCGTTTGACGTTTGCAACCACGTCCGTTAGCATTTTTGTAAATCCAAACATTTGGCGCGCTAAAAAAACGCCACTAATTGTTTCAGCACGGCTCTAGTTTACAATCCTATTGCACTCTTCAAATGCTGGCCCTGCCGGATTTTCAATATTTTCGATATCGTTTCCCCGAATGCATGTACTTTTTAATCGACATCTTAACGGCAATCATTGTAATTGGAACATTCTTTCGCTATTGGATGGTAGGAGATCCGTGTCCGGGTGAAGCGATTGTCAAAGGGTTTTTCTTCCGAGTCTGATGCCTCTGTGATAAAGATCTCACTTGTCGATTTTTCGAAAGAGGATATTCATTTTATCTCGAAACTAAAATAACGGTTATTTTCAAGATGAAATGAATATCCTCTTTCGAAAAATCGTTAAGTGAGATCTTTATTACGGTTATCGCAATTTGCGTATACGTAGCGTAGTCCGTATAATTAGTAAGAAATTCACTATTTTTCGAGTCAATGTGGTCGCAAAGAAAAGCCATAATATCAATTTGCTTCGAAAGCATTCGCGCTACTGATCAGTAAAGAGTTGATAAATACCAACAAATTATGCTCGCAGGTATTGTCGTAGAAACAATAGATGCCCGTCTGAAGCATGCAAGTGGTGGAAACCACAACACAAATTGAACTGGCACCTTTTTCGTGTCGTCAACACGGCAGGGACTTTATGTGTGCAGTGGCGCATTCATAAGCACACAGCACGTTCTTACCACGGCGCACTGTATTTTGGATGGATAATTTAGACACCTGTATAACACAATGGTGATAAGCGGTACGGATAAAAAATATGGACAAAGTGTTCAAAGGCCGACAACAGACATTGCTCGATACGAAGGCTTTCTACAAAGACGGTTCGCTTGCGACATCACTGTTATCACGGTACGAAAACAAAACATATTTATTTCACTCACTTTGTCAATTTGATTTATCAGTCTGAATCCGTACGTCATCGGAATTCCTAATATATCGAAACACTGGATTATTCAATCATGGTCGTCGCATAAACCTAACCGGCTGAACGTTATACCCGTTTTTTTTCCCAATACATTGCAGGTATCAGCGCACGTCGAATGTAACGAAAAACGAACTACATCGCAGGATGGGGAACATATATCCATGTTGCAGAGTTGCAGACGACGACGTTTCGCCGTCTATGAATTTACGGATGGACGTTCCAAGTTTGCAGACATCTTCTTTCCCATGGATTCGATTATGAAAGTTCCGAGTTTTAAGACGTTTACGAAGTACAGGGCATAAAGATTGTCTACAGGCCTCGCCGAAGCTACTCGTACGATGTTCCCTTCATATACCAGTGGTCCACCGCAATCGGCCTCCAATAAGAGGCGTATAAAGCAAGTTTTCACAAGTACATGTACACTATGGCTGCTTTAGTACCCCTAGACAGGCAAATAAGTAGGCGGAATCTAATCTCAGACACCCCTATAAGATTTTTGGGCAGTGAAATCCAAGCGATGATGTTGATACCATGAAGATATAAGTATCTATCGCAACAGAAGCGCAATCGAAAACTCGTACTGTAGAAATAATCGGGCACAAACATCTCATTTTTTCTCATCTCAAATGTCATAGAACAAATTGTATTCCGTAATTGAGGTACTTTTTGTGACGTTAGAAATGATGCTGTTGGTCTACGAGGTACAAAAACCAACTTTTCCTTTAATTGCTCTAGACAGCCTCGATTATTATTGTTTTTAAGGTACTTGATCTTGATCATCTACAGATACAACGATGGCTTTGTTTGTTTGGGTTGAATTTATCTCATCTGCTTGTGAACAAACACCCGCCGGTAGATATTCTTTGTGGCCACGTGTGTTATAGTGTCGAATGATAATGACTCTGATCCGTTCTTTCTCAGCGTTTCTGCATTCGAGCATTGAACAGAAACATCCCACGTAAAATAGATAAAAAATGATTTACTTGATCAGTACGGGAACAGATTACCCAGCGTAAGTAGACACGTTGCTATTCCTTGGGGTCGTGTTAACGTTCTATAAAAGACCTGATCATAATCGTCAGTATTGTTGACAGTTGGGATGATAGGGTATATTTTTACCCTTAATAGTTGCAGATCAATGTTCGTGTATCCAGACGTATAAAGTTAAAACTGTAAATGTATTCGGAGAAAACTTTGTAAAACATTCAGGCTTTGTTTGGTTTATGCGAGGACCATGATTTAACCCTTTGAAGCATAATGACATACTGGTATGTCACCTACTTCCACTCTGTTTTTCTTGAGTAAAACATTTTTTTAGCGCAATTGTTCAATTGTTCCTACAATATCACTATTAAGGGCTTATGTTCCACTTAGTGGATGTTGATCATCACTACAGTACAAAAAAACACGTTTTTTAGACAATTAATGTAATTGTGCCTAATCTAGCACGTAAACCATACACAAAAAATGAATTCAGAGACGTTTTTTGGGTCGCGGATTACGAATTCGAGCTCAAAATCCAGAAATCCAAAATGGCGAATCCAATATGGCGGACCAAAACCGGAGATTTTACTGGAATTACTAAAACATCGGAGTTGCTCAATATGTTAATTCTGTTATACTGAATTTCTAATAGAATTATGCTTTTAGCATTACCCGGAGCTAACGGCGAGGACGTAGCCAGTTTCTAGCTCCATATTCTTTTTATTTATTTTTGGCTTTTTTGTTTTATATATTTTTTATACTATATATTATTATAATATATTATAAAAATATATTTACATGTTAATTATAATATATAAATAATTTTATATATTATTATAACCCAAATAAACAATTGTTGCATTTGTGGTCCGCCGAATTGGATCCGCCATCTTGAATTTTCCAATTTTGAGTGCATATTTGTAATCAGCGAGCCCGAAAACCCCCGATTACCAAATTTCGCTTTCATCAAACGATTTTTGCATTTATGGTCCGCCGTATTGGATCCGCCATCTTGAATTTCCAAATTTTTCGTGCAGATTTGTAATCAGCGACCCCGAAAACCCCCGAGTACAACGTTTTGAGCTGATTGCACGTAAGGAAAAATATATGCTTCAAAGGATTAAAGAGTAGCCATAGTGATTTATTAGGAGTTGCGATGACGTACAGATTCAGGCTCATAAATCAAATTGACAGAGCGCGTGAAATAAGTATTTTTCTTTTTCGTACCGTGATAACAGCGATGTCGCAACCGAACCGTCTCTGTAGAAAGCCTTCGTGTGGAGAAATGTCTTTTGTCGGCCCTTGAACACTTTGTTTATATTTTTTATCCGTACCGCTTATCACCCTTGTGTTATAAAGGTGTCTAAATTATCCATCCAAAACACAGTGCGCCGCGGTAAGAACGTGTTGTGTGCTTATGAATGCACCACTGCATACATAACGTCCCTACCGTGTTGACGACACGAAATAGGTGCCAGTTCAATTTGTTGTTGGTTTCCACCACTTGCACGTTTCAGACGGGTACCTATTGTTTCTACGACAATACCTACGAGCATAATTTGTTGGTATTTATCAACTCTTTACTGATTATTCGGTGTTTATGAAGGGCAATATTTTGAACGCTTTCGGAGCAAATTAGTTGGGGCTCTTCTGTACGGCTACATTGAATCAAAAAATGGTGAATTTCTTACTAGTTTTACGGAATATGTGCCTATACACCAATTGCGATAACCGCTAACTATTATTTGCGAGATAAAATGAAAATCCTCTTCCGAAAAATCGTTAAATGAGATCTTTATTACAAAGGCATCAAACTCGTAAGAAAAATACTTTAACAATCGCTTCATGCAGACACAGATTTCTTACCATCCAATAGTAAGAAAATATGTTTCAATAAGAATTATTGCCGTTAAGATGTTGATTTAAAAACACATGCATTTGAGGAAACAACAAAGCAAATATTGAAAACCCTGCAAGGCAAGCATTTGAGGAATGCAATGGGATTGTAATTGAGAGCCGTGCTGAAACAATTAGTAACGATTTTTTAGCAGTCCAAATGATTGCATTTACAAAAATGCTGACGGACGTGATCGCTAACGTCAAACGATCAATATAACGTATGCAAGGTATCTCCTCTCTTATGCTTACATTACGTTATAAGTATCAATTGTGAGAAATAATCATTCAATAATTGCGAGCCTCTATTATTTTATCATTAATGTATTGCTGGTCTTAAAGCTCCTTGTATTGACTTAACGAATAACCGTTCATGCAGGAAGTCATAATAATTGTCCAAGAAGATTGCCACTCTACCTCACAAAACTCATTTTGAATGTACTTACCGCCAATTGCGAGGCACACGAATAACAAGATGATCTTCATGACGGCCAGTCTTCGAAAAATGCAATGCGCCCGCAAAGGTACACCTAAAAGTATTTTCGTCAAGAAATTCCATTGTCAAACTTATGTACCAGAGCAAATAAAAATTTATTAACTTTTTATTACAGCCACGTAAGACAATACCCATGCGCGCATATCGCTATCTCTCTCTCTCTCTCTCTCTCTCTCTCTCTCTCTCTCTCTCTCTCACACACACACACATTTCTGCCTCCGGGATGGGTGGCACCTCACGCTTTTGCGGCCAGTTTAGCAAAGAATAGGCATGTCTTTCCGTCGCACTTTTTAATGCACAGAGCAAGAAGACTAGAGGTAAGGAGTACGAACGCAGTGTTGAAGAAAAGTCCATGGAAATCCAGTTGAGAATGGTGGCGCTGCTCTCCTAGCGAACCGAATTGAAGTCAGCAACGAACCAGTGTCGTACAATATGCCGAAAGCACCCGTTGCTACTTCATATTCAGCAATAATTTCATGGAGCCTAGATACCAGGAGGCTCAGCGGCACTGCAAATGCGCTGAAAAAAGCGTCCCCGAATGTGTGCCGAAGTGATGGCGCTGGGGTACAGCGGCACCTACATATATAGTAATAAATTGGTCAACGAGGTGAAAGTGATCGGATGAGGTTCTAACCTCACAACGGACCGATCGTGACATCAAACGTCGAAATATCCGCCGATTCTTAATTTCCTCATGACGGTTCGGAAAAAACGCAAAAGCGAGAAAAGATTTCAAACTCGAACTCAAAATGGTGGCGATACAGCCCATCTAGAAAAACGTGTTTTTTTTTACAAATAGCTCTTCCGGAGAACGGTTCTCTCGTAAAATATAAGACTTGAAACAAAAACCAAAAAAATAATAATTTATATATTATTAGGTATGAGACTACCTAGAAATTTGCTTTCAAATTCCGAAAAAATAGCGCACTTTGAAGGAAATAAATCGATTTTTTGCCAAAAACAGTAAATTATTTATGAATAAAAAGGTTAACATTTAATTTTAAAAAACGGGTACGTACTCCCATAGAGAATGTAATTGTGAAGCTGCTATCAAAATTTCAAATCGATGCATGCAAAGGTGGTCGAGTAATCCGTCTTCCGAGATTGAAAAAAGTGGTTTCGAGAGAAACGCATTTTGAATGCGTTTTTCTCGAAATTAAGTTAATATGCTTTTTTCGTTGCGCAAGCAGTAACAAACAAGATTTGATTCTAGATAGAAGAAAATTCATGAAAATTTTCAATCCAGACAAAACTTTTACAAATTATCACTTATATTCACATATATACTCTTAACAGATAAAGAATAATAATGAAATACAGAAATTAAGTCAAGTTTCTAGAAATCTAAACTACCTGAAACGCTCTGGTAGAACCGCATAGTGTGGACCCGGCCTTATCCTGTGCTAGATTTTATCATATTCGATTGCGGATGCGCTAGTTCGCCTATCAACAAAACCAAAAGCGGCAAAAACAATGTTTTGTAAACAACAAACTCGCTAAACTGACAAATCAATAAAAGCAGTGCCTTTTAAACATACACAACGCGTTAATTTTTTAATTCTTCCATGATATTCATTTTCGAGTTCTTATTATCATTGTTAAAAAAGCAAAAGCAATCATAAAAGTTGTAGAAACAAACAAGCAATGCAATATACTAAGAATAAACATTCATTATGAGGAACAAAAATTTAGACCGCACAAATTTGTTCATACCCCATCTACTCAAATGGCGAAAGACCAAATAAAAATATTACAGAAGTTCGAACATACGAGAAATAATAATTCTCGTTCTGCCCGGGGGTTCAGGACTGAAAAAAATACTCAATCATTTTCTATTTATATCGCTCTTACAAATATTGGATCTTTTCGTTTTGGCTACACTTTTCGACACTTCTTACGCCTTCTGAGGACTTTCTATTATTGTATGTATTGAAATTGTAGAAAGTGTAGCTAAATTGAACAGACTGTTTATTTCGAAAAATCTGCGTCTTAGCACAGCTGTTCGGACCTGCGTTGGATTGGCTAACTTCTACCTAGCAACGCTTCGGGTGGCAGAAGGGAGAACTGCCTGTTTGCCTCATTATCTGTCACTCCCACGGTCGTACATACAGGTCTTGAAACGTCGCGAATTTCCTACAGCGTGGTTTGGCTCGCTTGTTTTCCTCGTTTTTACTACCGGGGCGCGGCGCTGTGATCTAGGGATGGACAAAGGTGGGGATGGAAATGCGTTACGTATGACTACGACCGTGCGTATGACGCACAAGCCATGATTTTCGCACCGTTTTACACTGTTGAGCTGCACCGCGCATGTGCTGATTTCCATCCCTAGATCACAGCGCTACCCTGGTGGTCACAAGGTGAGATAATTTAGCGCCCGTGAAATGAACCATCCCCACCGGCTCCGTTTCAAGACCTGTATGTACGACCATGGTCACTTCCCACCCTAGGAGTTCCCAGACCTGTATGTAAGACCGTGTGCAATACCCACCGCAATCGAACCAATCAGATCAACCACAAGCACGTCACGAACACTGTAATGGCCTCTGCACACTGCGCGCAATTTGCAATGAGCGATGAGCGATATCCAATGGGAGCTCAGGTATTCCAGAAACCCCCTCGGACAGTAAATCTGCCATTGAATATCGCCCATCGCTCGTCGCAAATCGCACGCAGTGTGCAGAGGCCATAAGCGCAATTCGGACCGCGGCTTTCTGTCGTGCGGGCCCCTGACACTGGCCTACTATTCCTATACGATGAACGAAAACGCGTTTTGTCCCGGCTTTTTAGTTTTTGAAATCGCCAGTGCCTAGCGTTGTCTGTTGTGTGACAGCCTTCGGCTCTAAATACTCCGATCAGCTGAACGATTCAATACTTTCGTGGCTTTCATCTGTTATCGTTATGGCGACGTTATTTATTGTGTTCAAATGGAAAATCATTAGAACGGAAAGTCATTTCAAATATATCTATAACTTTTGTACATGTAAGACATTCGAAACACCGGCGCAACATACATATCTATGCATGCCTGTCACACGACTACTAGCGCCAAAGTGCGGCAAGGACATTTTGCGAACAGCATTTATCTACCAGTGTCAGGGGGCTGCTGTCGTGTCGGTGTGACAGATTGCTTAAGGCCCCACATCACGGTAAAAAAATGGTTTTGTAATTTTTTTCATTTTCTGAAAGATACATTTGTTAAGAATGCTTGCACCAAATTTTTAAATAAAATTTGTAAAATTAGCGTCGATACAGCATTTTATGTGAAACCGTTCGAAGCGCACGACCGCGCCGAGCGGCAGAAGTGCGGCTGTCGAATGGGTCTGCGACCTGGCGACCCTTTGTTGGCCTCTATGCACCCTGATTCTTGGAATATATTTCGATTAAGGTATTGTATTTGTTAGTAGTGGAGAGGTGGGAAATTCCCGTTCCTGAATTTAATAGAAACCCGTTAACCAAGTGTGGAAGAATTCCACACGAATGAGTTGATTTCCGGCAGTCGTATGGTTCGTATCTATCATTCGATTCGTATCGTGTATTCTGCGTATCGTGATGGATGAGAACTCAAAAAAGATGTCGGGGAATAAACAGGAAGGGGTGATAGGAAACGGAATAGTCGCGTTCACCTAATAGATATGAAGTGGAGAGGGAAGAGCCGAGAGCTAGAAGGTCTGCGAGAAAGTTAAGCAGTGGCCAACTACATTCCGTTACAATAAATCCAAGTGTCGGGTACAGACTGATAAATTTCATTGCTGTTTTTACAGCAATAAGTGAGCAAGTAAAATGTCAATTGTGTGAAAGTAATTTAGAATTTTGCGAATCTAGTCGAAGAGGACTTGGATTTAAAATCGTGATAAACTGCAAGTCCTGTACGCCAAAAGAAATCACGTCATGCCCGTTAAGGGGGTAAACCACATTAAGAGGTTAAAAAAATCCGATTTTTTTTAAATTGCATAAATCGGATTGTGCTGGAATCGCAGATTAATCGGTAAGCATTTTACATTACTGTTAACTTCCTTGAATTTCTAGTTTCCGAGAATTTATTTTTCAAACGCGTTTATATCGAAATGACTTTTTTCACATTTGCGTGCAGTCTAACTCAAAAAGTATAGAACCGATCATTATGAAAATTGATAGTATGATTCTTTATAAAATTACGAATTATATGAACCAACTTGTGAGATGATATAATGATTTTAAGGGTATTTTTCTTTGCATAATTAGAGAAAAAAATCGTGCAAATCGAAGTAAATTGTTCCAACGCCTGCAAAATTTTTAATTTTCATTATTTTCACCTACATTGAGGTTCATATTCTCAGAAAAGAAATTATTAACGTAAAATCAAAACCTTTTTGATTTCAGATGAAAATCGGAATGGCTACACTGCACGCAATTGGAGAACTATACTCACAACCTTCAGCGGACATCACAGCGTAACTTTGTTATTTTTGGCTGAAATTATTCATAAAAATTCACAAAAACTGTTCGAAATATGAATGAAATGATATCAAAATGTGATTAAATTCTAATGAATTCTTCCCACCCAAAAAAAAATCCCAAAAAATCAGTGTCAAACAGCCTCCCAATGTGGTTTCCCCCCTTAATCCAAAATGCGAAGTTAATCGTCGATTTATTTTTGCGATGCGATTGCTTGGAGTGTCATTGGCTGGAGCAGAAAAATGTTGTGCGTGAAACATGAACAAAATTATGAGTCTCTGGATGCTGAGAAGCTGTTGTATGGTCCAGCAATAGCTGACTAACGGTGAGAAACAAAAAAAAGACAAATAAAAAATTTAGTTTGTATGTTGAATTATCTTTCAGTAAAACTTTGAACGCGTTTTTCTCGAAACTACGTTTTTCAACCTGGTTGACAACACATTTAAAAAATTATTCATTCGATTTGCATGCGCCAAGTCTTAAAGTGTTCGAAAATCCAGCCTCTAGGGCACCACGAAGGGATTTTTTTAAATAAAGGGCTGCCTTCTATTTTTTTTTATGAACGATGAAAATTTTCCATTAAAATCGGAAATAAAATTCGCTGGTCCGCCATTTTTTTTTTTAGATATTGAAATTCCCCTACGTGATGCTGTAAACCCATATGTCTAGTTTCTAAATACATTTTTATTTTATTTTCAGATGAACCGTATGGCTTAATCGCTGACAACCGCCGAGCAGCAATTTCGTCGGAGTGTCCTCTTGAAAGCGGCGTAAACCGCAAACTATATTTTAGATTGGAGTACAAAAATTTGTACACAGTCTTCCATATGTATGTATTGACTACGAGTATTAATAAAAAAAATTCCATTCATCGTTCGATTGAAAATAATTACCTTAAGGGGTAAGGCCACTGTACATTTTTTGAAAAATCAATTTTTTTTTATTGGCTTAAAAAATAGTTTAAACCCTCTAGAATAAGAAAAAAAAGGTCCTGTGCGACCCAAACAAACCCAAACAAACCCAAACAAACTATTCGCAAAACTTTAAACGCGTTTTTCTCGCAACATGGTTTTTCAAAATGGCACGCAGCATAACTCGAACAATTTTCATTTTTTTTACTTGAAATTTTAACCAGATGTGAACATTTACATTATCTTGAGAATGTCGATCGGAATTTTCAAGAACTTTATTTATTGATTTTTTATTAACAAAAAACTTGCCGTTTTTTTCGTCAAAAATCAATTTTTTTTTTCAAACGCACGCCAAATCCCCAAAAATTGATACTTTTTAAAATCCGATCGACATTCTCTAGCTATAGCCCTCTAGATTAATGGTTTTTTTTTTGTTCTAGATTCAAAAGTGCACCAGTGGTGCTGCGTGCCGCGGAGCCCTGGAAGCAAAACATGTCCCGGGAAGATAGCTGTGGAACCGCCATTTTGTTTTTTTTTTACTGTAAAAAAATTTTATAATAAAGTTTAATGTATGCCCGATAACACCATTAAAAGTTTTTTTTCAAATACCTTCAATTTCGGGAGCAAAAAATTAGTGAAAAAACCTTTTTTTTTGGGCCGTTACAGTGGCCTTACCCCTTAAGAGATAGAGGGGAAACAATAATTTAAAAAAACGTTTCAGCTGCAAATTGCAGGCTTGATCGACACGTTTTACCTTACGCCTAGAACCTAATTTGAGAATTACAATTTTGTTATACTTCTGCCTGCGCTTGTGTCCCATCCACCCTCAACCGAAACAAATGTTCCACATTAACCTCTGCCCGGAAACGAATTCGTTTTCATCAACGTTACGAACGTCGCTGAATTACGTGGTCATCCAAGTACCGTTCCAAGCATTGCTATTTCGAGGAGAAAGGGACGAGGAAATCCGTTTAAAGCCGTTGAAGAAAACAACGAGGATCTTAAGAAATGATTTGTATTGTCGCAATACATAAAATTATTAGCTCGCAGCATCGCTATAGAATTATTCGATATATGAACCCGAGTGAGTGCCCGAAATCCCGATGAATGAGTGAAGCTGATTCTACGATACAAGAGTAAAATTACTGTACAACGTTTTTTTTCTTTCTATACACTTATTTACACCGAGTCGGATGAATGATTTTTCATTTTTGTTTGTCGTTTGTTTCGTATTTTCTCGTGATTTGAACTTGTCAGGTGGATGGTTTTGAATATGTGTGATCCTCGTCAATCCTAAGTCTCATGTATGAACCGGGAAGTAGCGTTGACCGCTACGGGATCTTCAGATTTTTCGTTATTACGTTCGGCGACAGGAAACCGGTTCTCGATACCGATACATCGATCGCTCCGGCGCCGGTATTACCCTTATCGCTGACGCTACCTTTCTGAAAAATCATATCCAAAATTAGAATGGCAAAAGCCGCTCGAACAATCCGTATGGAGGGTGAAATTTTCTCAGCACGTTTTTTTTTTTCTTCGAAGGGTCCAGAGCATAGTAGTGTAAGTCAAGTGTCAATAAGGAATTCGTATGGATCCGGATTATAAGTCGTCTCTGTCGAACCGGTACTTGCAGACGGATTGGGCAAAAACATCTCAACATTTTACTTGTCACAAATACTGTATCTTTATTTCGTTTCATTTTGTTTTTTCGTAAAAAAAGTTTCCCTTTATCGAGTAAATCGATACACATTCTTCCCCGTACAAATACTTGAAAAAATTACGCAATTTTGAGTGTCCCAAATATAAATTTATATATAAATATTCGTTGAGTATGAATATATCTATATATATATAAATATGTATGTATACAGGGTGTCCTATTTCAATGTCACATCCCAAATAAATCGTGAAAATGAAGTCGAACGAAAAAAAATGTTCTACAAAGGATTAACAGTTTCGAAAGGGATAATCGATAACGATATAAACATTTTCGTCGAACCATTTGTCAAATCTCGTGATAACCCGCATTATATTAAATCTGACCGTACAGTATTTAGGTCCTGAAACAATAGTGAGTTTTGAAGCGAATCTAACGAAAAAAATGTCCGTTTTAGCACTAAGGAAACACGAAACTTTCGGAAGTAAAATTTGCGTAGGTAACGTTTTTTGATCCGACTTCGTTTTCGCTATTAATTCGCGGTGTTTAATGAAAATGAGACGCACTGTGCATATATGTATTTATATATATGACGAGTATTTTGTCGAAATAAGTTACAACTTTGCATCACGATCAAGTTTTACATAACGTGCATTGGACTCCAGGGACTTACACCAATTGACTCTAGGCCCCTCTACGAGCTTGGGCATCACCTGCTGCTGTTTATTGCCAGAGTCAGCCGGTGAATTGGTCACGTTCGAAGGTTTTTGAGCGCACTTTCTCTGATGCGACTGCCAGTGAGCCTGTTGACAAAGATGATCGCAGTAAGCTGTGTTCCAGCAGCAATAGAAGAGAGCCTCGCGACCGCACTGCGAGCACCACTGTTTCGACTTTGTGTCGTCGATGCAGCGGGCTTTGTCCTCCTCGGCTTCCTTTCGAACCTCTTCGATAGCTCGCAATCTCTCGGCCTCCAGGCTCGCTCTCATTTCTCGCAATGTTCGATCTGGAAACGCCAATTTCATCATTCGCATGCTTATTACGCATTATTGACACAGAAATTCCCTGACTTTTTTCACCCAGGTTTTGCAAACATTCGATGGAGATTGGGGCCAAGTAAAGAACAGCATTTTTTTAAGATCAAGTATATGATAATGTTAAATATTCCAAATTTTTAAATCTGGAATTCGAAAAATAATTTAAACACTGCAAAGTAAAAGAAAAATACATTAAAAGTGAACACAGAACCTGTTCTTCATTATGAACACAAATTTTAATGTCGGTGCCATCTAATAAAAAATAAATGTAAACATTAATGTACAATAATAAGTATGTGGTTGTGTATCGCGAAATCGAATGCAAATGTATATAGAGCTTTAGGGTGAATTAGTTTTTAGTTTTTGAAATTTTCAATGTCCGGCACTGACAACTTTTTTTATAAATAATGAAGAATAATATAAATATTTAAAAAATACAATATTTATTTCTATATTTTTAGTTTTTTTTTTCACGTCGGTTTCATTTTTCGTCATTTTTGCAAAAAATAAATGCTGGTAAGATTCCGGAGTTTTCAAAATTCCCTGACTTTTCCATGATTATTCCAGGAGGAAAGAAATTCCCCGAGTTTTCCCTGTTTTCCATATGCGTAACAGCCATGATTCGTCATTTGAAAGTGTTCGTGACGACCATATTGTTTCGTACGAACGAACGATAAAATTAACCAGCTTCAGAATTTGTCTCAAATTATTAATATTTATCATTTCGACTCGGTATCGCAATGTCGTGAATTTGTTTTTATATTTTACTTTGTTGATAGCATAATATTCAACATATTCGATAATGTTGAATTAATTCATCATATTTTATAATGTTAATAATAAAAGATTTAAAGTTTTAAAAATTAATAAGAGATTTAAATGTTGTTATAAATAAAAGAACTGTCTATGCGGACACGTTTATGCCGTGCAGTATTCTCGTGAGTAACGATCGTGCAACGTTGCACAGCCAATTTGAATCGACCATGTACACGCAGTTCTATCTCTGTTCAGTAATCCTATCGGTTTTTAGATGTGAAAAATCGGGAAACGCCAAGTCGATTGCGTATTAAAGAAACTCAAGTAAACGAGTTTTCGTGTTATTGCAATATTGGCTAGACATATACAGAATAATTCAAATTGCTACTATTCTATTCGTCTACGTGTCTAGCCATTGGTACCGTATTATCTTGTGCATGATTGTGAAAACAATACGGTCCATAATTGTTTACCTCATTCGGACAATAGTCACGTAACGTCAGACTTTTTTGATACGAGAATATATGATCGCGTTTACTCGTAAGATTAAGGAGTTAGGCTACTGTGAAAATAACGAACGCTCGTTCGTCGCTTGTGGCAACTCAAATTGGAGAGCAAGGTCCAAGGTGCAAAAATCGCAGAATAAAGGTAAACTTATGATTACAACGATAGAACTGCTAGTCAAACTTTGAACGCGTTTTCCATGAAACTTTTCTAAAACGGTGTACACGATTTCTGTACATCTTATGAACGGATTGACTTGAAATTTGATACACTTATTCAGTGTAATAGTAGTTTAGTCTTGACTGACGTTTTCCTTTTTGACATCTATTTTCATTAGTTATTAACAATAATGAAAATCGATTTTTTTTCTTCGGTGATTGGAACACGATAACAAAAAAGCTCGGGCAAGTCGTAGCCAATATTATCTATTTGAGAAAAAAAAAAACTCTTTTTTTTGTTTCAGATCAACCGCGTGGCCACAATTAGGTACACCGTTGAGTACCCATCACGCTCAAAGGTCTTTCACGAGATTGTTTATAACTCCTTTAATTATCAATATATTAAAAAGAAATTTGGTACGCAACTTTGCTAATGTACATACAAATAAATGTCAAAACGATTTTTCAATCACCTTACTTATTTCTTCAAAATGAAAAATAAAACAATCCTGATTTTCGGGTCGTCACAGTATCCTAAACCCTTCAAAGAATAATGACAGCATCAGCATTTCATGCGATTATTATTTGATATGAAATATCAAAGTTAGTTTTTTTTCAAGCTTCCATCTACACAGGGTCCTTCCCCCTTAATACATTCCCCACCATATTTCACTTTATATCCCCACCTTGCAGCCGCAGCCAACTTCCCCTTTTGTATCGCATTCACCATGACATTCCTGCCATGGGTATAGGGAAATTGCGAAAAACACATACCAATACAGCCGATCGGACCAGTACACCGGGCCTTATATTTTATATTATATTATATTATTATATTGTATTATATTACGTCTGCGCGACGGTAAAATGAGCTGCGTGTACGATTTATTTACATTGTTTATGTTCTTATTTTCATCGTGAATATTAATTATATACTATTTTCTCAATAAACGAAGGGAAAAAAATACGAGAACCCTCGCAAAAATTGTTTTGCATTCCCATTGACGTTTTCCGTATTATCACCATTTTCATATCCCAAAATAAATATACTTTTTCAACGGAACATAGTTCAACTATTTTTTTCAGTAAGCTCAACCAACCTCCTCTAAAACGCAGTGCGATATTTGAGGAACTAAGGTAAATGTCCCAATTATTGAACAGCTAAGGATCTGGGGGAATGAATTCGGTGAGAAAAAAATATAAAATCAAGAAAAAACCATCGCTTTCAGGTTCAAATGATACTTTGATATTTTAACTTTCGAAAAATCAGCCTTTAAATTATTTTTAAATGATTTCAAATGAACAAAAGGAATAACAATGTGAAAAATGCAAATGTCCCAATTATTGAACACTCTCGAGAATTCTTTTTCTGTTCTAAAAATATTATTTTATACAATATTAAGAAATAAAAGCAAAATCAAACACTTAAATAATCTTTTGTTAATCATGTAAAAATACAAAAATATATATTTAGTCTCTTTTGACAGGTTTTTGGTCCATTCGCATTTGGTTTATTTTTCCTTTTCAACTCGAACTTTATTTTATTTTTATTTTCAGCTTCCTCGTTTTCATGTTCTGTCTTTATTTGATTTTGTCGCAGCTTGGCTCGCTGAAATATCGGAGAGCAAAAAATATTGAACAGTACGTTCGTATTTTTAGGTTCATTTAGGTTATATTCTCTTTTTACTTTCCTTTTTATGTTTATTGCACGAAAATACAAATAAAAAATATATTTGACGATCTTAGAGTTATTATTAAAAGAATAAAGGTAAGTTTATTCAGGAACTTACAGTTTTTGTTTGAATAAATCCGATTCACACGATCTGTCACACGTTAACTGTCTCGATGTTTTGATGAGTTTAATGACTCCTACTTGGAGAATTCGACTGTTCAATAATTGGGACACACTGTATTTTCGATGTCCCAATGATCGAACACCGTATTTTTTAACAAATAATTAAACAAAGTTTTTTCATAAAAATTGTTATTTGTAAGAAATTTTCTGAGGAACCTAAAACGCCTTTACTTTTTGAGATGCGACAGTTTTCGAATTTTTTACGCCCTTACGCATGAAGCGGCGCGTCTTAGCAAAAACGATAAGCAGTGACCACGAGACGTCAAATCGAGTCACCGTTGCTGATTAAATAATTTTTTCCTCTATTAATGAAAGCTTTTTTTGCACAAGTAAGTTAACATTTCAATAGCTAAAAGTTCCATATATGTAATGAAATTTTATAAATAAGCAAATGCATGCAGGTAAATGAGAAATAATAAAAATACAAGATAGTGTTCAATAATTGGGACCTGTTCAATAATTGGGACATTTACCTTATTGATTAGAAAAAAAAAGAATTTTTTTGTTTGAAAAATGCGATTTTCGGTTATTTTTTACCTATGTCGAGGTTTGAACGGTTTTTGTATTCAATAAATTTAAATGAAATCGAAGATTCATGTACCGATGTTTCTCTTTGCTGGTAAATGGAGCGATGTGGCCACAAGAAACGCTTAGGGTGGGTATCTGTCCCAGTCATGAGTTGGAAGGTATAAAAAATGACACATGAGTTCTAGGGTTTAAGGTATTCCTTTCGCGGAGGGCCGTATTTTGTGGGGGCATAAGGAGGGCCCTTCCGAATCGTTGGTTGAACTAAGTAGCGCTTAATACAAATAAGTCACAATTAATTGTCATACCCAACGATAACCTCGAATAAAAAATTTCGCGCAAATTTAGTAGATTTAGACATTTTTACATTTTCTCTGAAAAGTCGCGGCTACGAAAATTCTTCTGGTAATCACGATTTTCTAAATTATATTGATATTTTCATTAAACATTCAGTGACCCCTTGTTTTTATTGTCGTTACGTAATGCTTAGATTTGTTTAGTGTATAAATGATTAGATAAAAATGTGGCCCGCGTGTCATCGCCATATGGCGCCGTACAAATGAGACGATTTACAGAGTCGTAATTTTTCGTTAAAAGTTCCGTAACATGGCTTGAAATTTTGCGAGTATTTGTATTTTTTTTACTTGATTATAGACGAAAATGAGTTAATTGTTAAAAATTCGGATTCGTGAAAGGAATACCTTAAGCATACCCGTACGCCTCTGTGACTGAGCAAACGAACGAGGACTGTCAAGTTGACCAAGTCGACTTTCCTTGGCGCGACTCACCGGTATTGTGCTTGAGCTCGGCAAGTTGTTGCTGATGTTGCCATCTCATGCGTTCGATCTGCAATCGTAGGGAATGTATCGTCGCCTGATGACTGTCGACGGTATTGTTAGTTTCGTTGTTGCCCGAATCCGCGGCTTCTTTGATCGCCTCTTCCATCAATTGTGCCATGCGCTTGACCAATTCATTCGCGCCGCGATGAAGCTGAGAGCTCAAGGGTCCAGCCTCGGGCGGTGGCAGTTGATAGTCGAGTCCGTTCTCGCTTCGTTGAGCCGGTATGTATACCATCGTATCGAGCGGGGTAGCCGGTGGTTTCGGCAGTTTCGGCAAGAGCTGCGGCAAACGTGGCGCCTTGTTGGGAAACGATTTTTTCGCTCTGCTCTGCTTCTTCTGGGCCGCGGGTACGTACATCTGCGGCGAAGTGTGAGGTTCCGGTTTGATGCGAACGGCAACCGGTTCCGTCGTCGTTCTTGGCTTCGTTTCCTCGGACGGTGAAGACGTTTGTTTTGGCTCCAAGGTCCCGTTGTTCAGTACCAATATACGCGGTTGTATCTTTTTGCCTGACATCTTCAGCAGTGAATTCGTGATGATGATATTGTTGTCGCGTTTATTGTGCAGCAACGATACGTTACCGCTTGGTGTACCGGATGCGGCATTGCCGGAAGTAATTGGCGCGGTTATCGTCACGGGCGTTAAAATTCCGTTGATCATTTTAGCCTCGACGGGTTTCGAGAGGTCGCCGTCCCTCGTTTTTTCCTGCTCCTTCTCGTGCGTCGACTTCAACGCTTTCTCGGCATTAACTTTGTCCACCATACGCGCTTTCGGTTTGTAAACCTTGATCAAGCTTGTCTTAGTCTCCATTCTCGAACTGTTTGGCATGCCCTGTGGCGCTGTTACTTTCGCGCTCGAATTTCGTGGATGTGAGAGTCGTCCCTTGGGATTGACTTTTCTCAATAGGGCGGCCAATGATTTTTCCAACGGTATTGCAGTCTTTTCGTTCTTCGGTTTCGTCTGATTGGCTAACTTCGGGCTCGGCGTAGCGCCAATTTCCGGTAAAGCATCCGCGACGCTCTCAACTTTGATCGCGTTATCGTCGATCGTCGAGGTCGAGCTCGTTTCGATAACTTGTATAGGCGAGCTCGGCTCTTTGTCTTGCGTCGAGTTTTTTCTCTCGCTGTTGTTGAACGATTTCTTGGCGCGTTTTTTCGGTCTCGTGGGTTCGGGGACGAGGCTCTCGGCGGGTATCGTCGCGGCGTCGTTGGTCTTCTGGTCGCTCGTTGACTCGGCTTTCGGCAAAATCGCGGTATCCTTCGTCGACGACCCGACGGCAGACAGACCGGTTGTCGAGGGCTCGCTCTCGATTTTACGCTTGAGCAATGTGTTGCGCTTGCGTAATGGCGGATTTCGCCGGGTCGAGGCGCCCAACGTCGACGGTGGAGAATCACTCGTCGGTCGCGAGGGATCGTATTGCGGTAACAGCATCTTTATTTGCGTCGGATCATTCGGAATGTAGGGCGTCTTCGCCGGTGCAAATTGAAACGGGCCGAAGGCCATCTCGAGCTTCCGACAGTGACGCGTTATTTCCTTTATGCATTCGGCCATTTCGAGCTTTCTCTTGCGTGGCATCGGCGCCGGTGGATCCCGCGAATACAGATAAACGTCTTTCGGTGATACCCAAGCGCGATCGTGCTGACCGAAGAAACGCACGTCCACGTGGCCCTGGCCGTTCAGACGGGGCATCGCTTTCGCCGGCCAAAAAGGGAACCCCTTCAGTTTCGCCCATATCAACAGGTGCGGACGACGACACGCCTCGATGAACCACATGTGATGCGGACGCGGCAAATTTCTACCACGGGCGTAACAATCCGGGCAAGCCTCGATCTCCGCCACTTCTTGCTTAGCCGTTTTTATTATTTGCTTCGCGGCGTTCGTCAGTTTGGACGTGTCGGCGTATACCCCACCGCCTGACGAGAAGACTTAAAATCAGCGTCGCTTATGAGACTCGTGATTCATCAGGCAATCGATTAATTTGGGCATTTCTGTTTTTTATTACGATCGAAGAAAACTTCGTATACAGGATCGAGGTGATGTGCGACTTGTCAGCCGAAATGACCCACGTTTTAGCCGGTAAAGAAATCGATAAAAAGTTTTTGGACGCTTTCTTTAAAAAAAACGGCCGAACCAAATGGATTGGAATTTTCATCAAGGTTGACGTCGAATTGCGGGGGGAAGATGCTACGCTTTGCGATAATCGCGATTTTGAACACAGCAATAATACGCTGTTACCACAGAAAACGGGGATATTACGATATCTGTGGCCCCTAGTTTTGACCACGCAGCCTTCACATTTCACCCAAAGACTTTGTTCAAGAGGCGTAAAAGTCTAATTTCGACCCTTAAGGGGGTGAAACAGCGGTTTTAAAATTTGTGTTTGTTTGGATGTTTTTTTTAATGCTCATAAATGTAGCGTACACAGTTAAGGAGTTAGAAGTACTACTTGACTGTCTACACGTACCGAACAGCGCGGAAAACATGATATAGTGTTATATATAAAATAAATTTGATAAGTTTTAAGTAAATCTGGTAAAAAAATAGGTTCTTTTCATACAAACCTTAACACTCCCGTTTAATCCCCTTAAAGGGTACATTTTGGAAATTGCTGGAATACATGTTTAATTATTTGTATTGAAGGGTATGTGTACACAGTTTCAAGCAAATTTGACCATAAAATATGTCTCACATAAACTTTTGCGAGGGGATCGGAAATTCGAACGATCAATATGCAGAAGGACCGAAATTTCGAATTCAGTAATGACGAACGTTCCAAAATAGATAGATCAATTTTTGTGATAGTCTGTAAAATAGTTAATCGAAATTGTGAATACAAAAATCTCGAAGTTGATTTACAGCGAGAAGAAATATCAGATTTAACAAAATAATAGAGATATAATATCGATTCGCCTGTATATATACACCAAACAATTTGAGACGTCAAATCGTCGAATTGTAAGTATTACGACAGTTTACAATTTCGAATGCATTAAAGCCAAGGACTAAAAAGTCGATCAGTTAAAATAGCGATGTGCCAAAATGGCGAACTTGGGATCGAGCAATACTACTTGCGCTTCAGAACGAAGATGGCAGATGGCGTTAGTGGTCAGTCGGATCAGGCAGCCATGCCATGTTCGCTATTTAGGTATTCGCCATTTCGGACCATCGATCATTTGCGATTCTAATATCTACACATTCGAAGTTCGTAGTCTCGATATATGGCTTTATGCTATAGACGGTATTACGAATATTAAATTCGAACTTTTTTTCTATTTCGGAGATACGAATGTTGTAGAATTGTTCGAATCTGTATTTGTATGACTCAAACTGCAGACTATCTGAATTTATGTTCTCGAATAAACGAGCCCTCGAATAATCCTTTGGTGTCATACTTATTCGATTTCGTTATCGGTCAAAGGATAACACTTCGAATAATTTAACCTTCGTTATTTGCAGAGTTCATAATTCTGTCGTTTCGAAATCTTTGTCGTTCTATATTTGGTCATTCGACATTTTGACCGCCACCCAAACTTTTAAACCTCCGTTTCACCCCCTTAAGGGACTCGATTTTGACCACTCTTGAAAAGTCTTGATTTGGGCCAAATATGAAGACTGCGTGGTCAGAATTAGGGCCCACCGATATCGTAATACTGCCCAGAAAACGGTTCGAAGCAGATTAGCAAAACATTTTCCTTTGAGTTAATCGCAAATTAAAGAGCTCCTAGCCAGGAACGCGCATTTTGACAACTGAGCCGTTGCGTTATGTGAAAGAATAAGTGAGATTATTCAATGGTTAGAATACTATAAGAAGAGCGCGTGTCATCTCGACTTCAGGAGGGCGGGGAAATATTATTGTGTACACTTATTTGGAATACTTACATGTATTGAATACAATGCAGTTGTGCTGTATCCACTTAGCGTCTGCCATGAAAGCGTCAGTGCTTCCGTACAGCTTAGCACGTACGTTTGATTCCAATAGATTAAGATCCATCGGTCTCACGACGTAATCCATGTAATTTGGAACCTCGGTGAGATCAACCGGCTTCCAAAAGGGCTCCGACTGTCAAACCCGTTAAAAGTTTCATTCCGCGAACACGAATTCGAAGCATTCGAAAGTTTGTAACATCGAAACATTGTCAACAATTCTCGCCAAATGAACGGGCTACATCTACCTACAGGGTGTCCAATAGGAAGTTGCTAAAACTAAATAAGTGTCTCTTCCCTCCATGAATTCAATAGGGGTCCCTTTTTCTAAGGCGCATACCTGAGGCCCCGCAGTTTTATTCCAGCCGTGGTTGAAGCAAGTACGCGCGCGTCAAAATGAGTGAGCTCACCACGGAAGAAAAGTATATCTTATCGAGTGCTTCTTTGGGAGGGGAAAAATTTATAGTAATGCGTATAGAGGATTTCGTACTAAGTTTGGAACTCATATAGTTGCCAGCGAAAACACTCTGAAAAGGTAAGAATTTAATATTTATTCATATTCATCTATCACACAACTTGTGTTTCAATTCAATTAAACTGCATTGAAGTAATTTTACGTTAATTTTTGTAGGATAATCGATAACTTCGTGAAGTATGGTACACTCCAGGACCGTAGACACGAGTTGCCAGGTCCATCTGTTACGGTGACTACACCAGAGAAGATCAACGAAGTTGAGAATTATTTCAAACAAAATCCAAATGATTCGATTCGGAAAGCTGCTCAAGCATTAAAAATAACCAAATCATCATTACACAACATTTTGAAATATTTTTTAAAGTTTCATTCATATAAAATAAGCACTCATCAATTGATAACTGAACATGCCATGACGAAACGCATCGAATTTTGTAACACTATTACGGGAATGTTTGAAGCCGAAGAACTTAATGAGAAATTGATTATTTATTCTGATGAAGCACATTTTTGGATGAATGGGTACGTAAACAAGCAAAATTACCGGTTTTGGGGAACGGAAAATCCCAACATATCGCTAGCGAAGCCCCTTCATCCACAGAAAGTAACGGCATGGCAGCGATTTCAGTAAAAGGAATTTATTTGCAATTCTTGTAATCTACGGTAACAGGAGAGAGTTACAAACAGCTTTTGGAAACGAAATTCTTCCCTTATGCAAAAAAGAGGGGACTGGTTAAAAATGTTTACTTTATGCAAGATGGAGCGACGCCGCACCGGACTCATGAGGTGTTTGAAGCTATTCATCGCGTATATGGGACTCGAGTAATCGGTCTGGGGTACCCTAAATTTGCTCAAGGCGGACTAGAATGGCCTCTGACTCACCGGACCTGAACCCTAGTGATTTTTTCTTGTGGGGTTACATTAAAGATGATTGTTACGTTAACAACCACAGTAGAAGAACTGATCGCGGCCATCCAGGAAGTGGTTCGCGGCATTACGAACGATATGTTGGACACAGTTTTTCACAGTTTTCAAAAGAGAATTGATTTTTGTGCGCAATCTAACGGTTCGCACTTCGAAAATATATATCATTAATCACTGTACTTTTCCGTTATTTTTATAAGATGTAATAAATTGATATAAAAAATATTTGACTGGGTTTTATTTATGTGCGTTTAAAACTGCAGAGTTTCCTCTATTTAATTAAAGCAATTTGGCTTTTCTGATTCTGTGCACGTGTTTTGAAATGACAGTCGATTAGTTTCAGCAACTTCCTATTGGACACCCAGTAGGTGGGTCGAAAAACTACATTTTCCAAAAACATTCCTATTCGAAAATTTCATAATTTTACGATAGTTTAATTATTCCGTTATTATTAAATTAGCATCGTAACTAACACGTACACTTTTCTAATCGTAAGTATAATTTAGCGTTTCGCAAAGTTTTTTTTCAGTGAGAATTCCATGATTTGCAAAATTCCATTAAAAATTGCAAAGTTTTTAATGCAAAATAATACAGCGAAATATATCTTACGATTGACCACCGTGAAAAATGCGTGCCACGACGTATTTGCCTCGATTAATGATGCAATGTTAATGCAAATATTAATTATTCAAAATTGAAGTTATTCAATTTATTTATACTTTGATCGATCGTCCTAAAAAAAATTCTGTCCATTCGGGATATGATTCGTTCGGGAAATTGTCATTCGGGCAATTGTTTTCGAAGTTTTTTCCACAAACGATGAAAAACATTTAAAGGTCGTTGACTCTCTCACCTTTTTTAAAAATCGATATTCATTTTTTAACAGTTACGTAAAAATGGCGACTTTTTTCATACTTTTTATATGCCGGAGTTTCAATTCGTCACCACTTTGTTTAGAAAGTGATTTTAAAGATCGACGATCGTCAACGATTCGTATTTATTGTTAACTTGAATGACCCGTTTGGTTTTTAGATTTCAGATGGGCCGTTTAAGGGGTTACCCCCATTTGCGATTTTGAAAAAATCGATTTTTTTTATTGCATTTTTTTGAAGTATAAGTATCTGAGAATATGTCCTGAAAATTTCAAGTCGATCCGAACAAAATTGACTGAGATATGAGCGTTGAAAGAGAAGAATCCGTTGTGTAAACGACCGGAAATTGAAACTTTAAACGCGTTTTTCTCAAAATGGCATTTCTGAAGTCGGTGACCAAGATTACTCGAACACTAATGAACCGATCTTCTTGAAATTTTGCAGGCTTATTTAATACATAAAAATGTAGTCTTTAATCGTTCGATTTTTTTTTTCGAAAAAAATGTTTTTTTCGTTAAAATCGAACCATTAACTTTGACTGTCCGCCATTTTGTGAAAAATGAATATTTTTTAAAATCCTTCGATCAAAGACTAGTTTATACTTATATTTGACTAAATCCATACGCATTTTTTTTTTTCAGATGATCCACTTCGCCGCAATGTTGGTCACCGCAAACCGTGTATATAAAAACATTATTTCATTGACGGCCATTTGCCACTAAACAATGTAATATTGTTCAATAAAAAAATTACTGAAAGTTCTTCAAGATGTGTTCTTTAAGATGGTATATTGATCGATTAAAAAAGTTTTGTAGTTTTCTTTCTAAAAAATCATGAAAAAGGCCTTTTTTGCGCTACAAGTGGGGGTAACGCCTTAAGCTGGTGTCCACTGCCAAACGATGCGGAAAAAACTTCATCTTCCCCCGGCGGCCATATTTGTGTTGTTTTTCTATATTTGTTTTAATGGCTCTCAATATATGCACCTTTGTGTTTAAAAAAATGCGTTTCTTTTGCACCAACCGTTCCCAGAGCTAAAAAATCGTAATTCGGGCCTCTAGGTAGATGTAGCCCCTTAAATTCCTACCGCGTATATCAATGGCACGGTGTGCAAAAAATGTCATCTCGAGATCTACCAATCCGAAAAAGTTGGAGCTTAGATGCGGTACAACGGAGAGCCTTGACAACAAGAAAAATGCCAAAATTACTCACCCCCTGACAGCTGCGCATACGTTCAACAATATATTTGAGTAGCATGCACAGATGTTCGATGGACATGTGGGCGACGACTTCGGAACGAGTTTCCGCGTTTTCCGCTCGGAGTATCGTAGCACATTCCCCGCATATCCAGGTCTCGTTTATCGAGGTTGGCGGTTGACCGCCCATGCATTTGCGATGCCACGAGCGTGGACAAGCGCTGCATCGGGCATCCACCGAATCCTTGTGACAGCGCCAGCAATAGTTGTCGTTGGTGTTCTTGACCTTGACGCGCTTCGCTCTCGTCTCGACATCGTCGATCAACGTCTCGTCCTGCTGATCGCTGCAAACATTTACACGCTCGATTATTCATTCGGACGGCAAATGTCGATCGCGAAGCGACAAAACTAAACGAATATCAGCGAAATGTTGAGCGTCGTTGAAGGACGTTGAAACACATCGCTACGAGTCGTTGAAAAATATAAAATGATAAGCTCTATTATACAAGTATTTGCTGCCTGCGATAATAAAACGTCACACTTTTTTTTATCAGTCAATGATAATAAACGCCACAGCCACCAGAGTGTATTTTATTTGTAAACCCCGATAAACGAGACGTTCGTAGGAATTTATTACGTGCTTTGTGCAAATTCGTTCCATACAAATGACCCCACAATCGACGCTCGCGACGGCATTACAATGACAAAAAGTCACATAGTTTCGAGCAATGGCAAGCGTAGTTGTTTTTTTTTTCGCTCGATTTACGAATCTGCACGTTCTCGAGAACGAATACTGCTGTTTCTTAAGTCGGAATTATCGCGTTGGTATCGATAAACAAAGTATTTAAAGCGGCGCGTTCCGCAACTCCTTTCGGTCTACCGGCAAACAAACAAGCGATCATTGGATACTCTCGAGAAGTCATGTCGCAATTATTCGGACTCAAGGTTAAATTTATTCGAGAACGTACGTTGCAGCAGTAACAATGCGAACGGTATTATATTTACATCATTTTGTACAAAAATCTAATTTCGTCTCATCTCTTGAAAGTTAAACGTGGAAAATGGATAAATGTGAAAGAATAGTCAGTTTTGAGATGAGATAAACGCACACATTTCGGTTTTCCCCATTTTGGAGCCCTTCGCATTACGATTGGCGAGTCATGGAATGCTCGGCGTTGCGATTCGTCGACAACGCATGCTTTCCTTTTGGACTGCTCCAATAGATACGCCCCCCCCCCCCACTCTTCTCGTTTCACACCGTCAAGCCGGGTTATCTTATTGAGCTGGAGAGGGTTCAAAACGTCGAATCGATACTCTGACGGACTACACGACGACGCAATTGGGATATTAAGCATTTTTTTTCTTTGTTCTCTTTTTGTGTTCACCTTGGGGTTTTCCGTTTTCGTTTCACGTCTTTCGTATCAGCGAGCGTCGGCGAAACCCTCGTTTTGTCGACGTCCATTTTGGGATTGGCAGTATTGGCGGATTTCGATGAATTATTCACTTCCGAAAGCGACGAATCCTTTTCCGTACTTTCGTCCTCCGTTTTCACGGGTACTTCCTCCACGGACGTATCGTCGCTGAGCAAACTTTCTTTCGGCAAACTTTCGTCCGTAGCGTGAACTTTTGCGTGCTCGTTGTCCACTTCCGTGATATCCTTCTCCTCGGCAATGCTGTCCCCCGTACGATTGAGGGGACAATTTTCATCGGCTGCACTCGACGCATCGCCAGTCACAGCAATGGCGTCCTTCGGTTTCACTGGTGACAATTCCAGAATGACCGAATCATCCGAATCTTTGGACGGGCTTACAATCGGATCCATCGTTCGATTTTGTACCCCTCACTGGTGTGTTGTAACCTGGACAAACAAAACGAACGTTCTGTACTGTTGCACGATTTTTCGATGCCGGCTATGTAATTGAGCAATCGTATTGTCGTTGAGGCCATTTGAAAAATACATATTCGTTCTTCGTTGGGAATTAAAACGGCTTTATTCGCGTTCGATTCTTTCCCTTCGTCTTGACATGACAACCGAGAACAAAAAAAAACGGCTGGGTTGCTCAACAGCTGTATAATGATGAAAGTGAAAGTTGCTGTAGCACAATACCGGAGTTTTACCGCCTCTGCTAAAAATCGACACGGTCGTGCATCGTGTCAAAATATTAAGGCGGGATATACATTTACAACGGTCAAAAAATCGATTTCTTTTTTTTTTCTTTCATCGTTGGAACTCTATATGTAGAATATTTTCTCAAAGTTTCAAAGCGAAATTCGAAAAACTTCAAACGTTACAGTCCGTCAACGCTGGGCCTCACCGCTCGGATTCGGAGCGGGCGTGAACTTCAAACGCGTTTTTCTCGAAGCTGCATTATCGAAATTGGCGTGCAGGATTACTCGAAAACTATTAAGCCGATTGAGTTGAAACTTGATAGAAATATTGATAAAGTTGGTATCTTCTACTTGATGAGAATTGTTTTTGAAAAGGTGGAAAAAAAAAACTAGTTTTTTAATCCACATTTTACAGAAATGTTGATTTTTTTGTAAATGCGTGCCATTTTCTTCATTTTAAATGCCGTCACATGGAAACTATACACGTTCTAACTGAAAAAATGTTTGAACTTTTCTGCAAATCAAAGTCTACAGGAAGCTAGACTGCACGCCGATTCGCAAATCCCGCGGCGACACTGTGCCACAGCTCCGTCATTTTGATGATGAATTAATTTTAAAAATTGTTTTGTATACTTAAATATACTATTAACGTATACCTAAAGTTTGATAACTGTAGAATAATTATTTCTTAATTTAAACATCCCTCAATATTGCTTTTTTTTACTTGTCTAAATGTATACCCGCCTTAAGTTAAATTCTGTATTCATTCGTTAGGCCGTGGTACATCAATATATATGAACTGAAAAATGCGTATATTCTTGGGGAATAATTTTCGAAACAAGGCTGTAGTATACATTCATGTCGAATTGAAACCCAATATTTCATACCCAACTTCGTATTTGTAAACAAAAAAAGCTTAAAAAACATTTCTTCGCAACTCTTTCGAACTGCAGTAGAGTATGGATACCGGTTTTCGATGATATCGAAATATCGGAACAGAAATCTGATATTGAAATCGAATGATACCGATATTTCGATATCGGAGTGGAAAAAATTAAAATATCATTATAATTGTTATTATTTCCATTTAACATACTTTGACTTGTTTTTTTTATTACGTTTTCGCATTTCTTTATTGTTTATTTCGGCTGTTAACTGCCTTCAAATATTATTCCCTACATTAAACATTTCCGAAGTGTCAACTTATTTATCCACGAGTGTGAAATCAGAAAGGGCCTTATCTTCCACGACTTGCATCTGCAATAAAGTAAAGTCATCCATGAAAAACGGAACTTTAGATGCTCTCAGTTTTTTGCGCTCATAGTTTCGACAATCTCAATCTCGTTAATTAAAGTGACCATGTCGTTGCCTACCTGCCACAAGCTATGGCCATTTGTTCGTAATCTGATAGCTAGTGCTGACTTGCACAAAATCTTCGAAATTCAATTTTTCTTGTTTACGACTTATTTGATTTGCATAAAATCCCAAGTTTTTGTTGTTTTTCTGTGTATTTATTTTATGTTGGATTAAATATATTTAAGAACATAGCAGAGTATGTTTAGAAATGTATAATAAATAAAGATCTCAATAAAAGACTGAATTTTAATAAATACCCTGGTTTCACTTAGCTATACACCATTATATCTACAACTTCCATGTTCACCTTCAAGCTTCTAACGTTTCTAACCAAGGTTCCAATAAATATCGGAAAATATAGAAGTACCGGTATTCCGATATTACAACTTGTTGATATAGAAACAATATCGGTAATGGAAAAAGCTCCGATAGTTCAAGCTCTAGATTGCAGTATAGTAAACAAAAAATAGCTGAAAATCAGACTGAACGGGCAAAGGGAATCCAATAATTCAATGTTTTTAAATGTTTTTGTCTACCTAATGAATAATAAAGCGACAGAGACTCATGTGAAAATGACTCATGTGAAACGTCATGTGAAAAAAAATACAAAAGTCTCAAGCAATCTAAACAAATTGTGAACTTCCGAACTATATTATTCGTAATTAACAATTATACCCAACGAATGCAAACAAAATTAAAACAGTCCTTGTTAATGCCCAAACGTGATTTATATTCGTACCCACAGACTTTTGAGAAGATCCTGCAAGCAATGTGAGAGGCGAATTGTAAAAAAAATACTGTAACGTTGTTTTCTACTTAAAAAAAACCAGCCATTTCTTCTTATTTGTGGATTATACAGGACATAAAAAACAACGAAAAAACAAAATCAAAGTGTTTTCGGGGCCTGACTTCTACAATTCTGCCGACATGACTTTATGTAGAGTGATATTAGGAAAGTGTGCTTTTGTATAAATGCAAATTGTTAAGGAGAGGCGTGATATGTATATTGAATTGCAGTTTGTTTTAGTTCAAGTTCATATTATACCCTGAAAACTTTGTTCACATTGTCATTCGTAAGAATATACTGCATACCACGGTCTTTAACTTTACGTATTGTAAAAAGTGTGGAAGCTATCGTATTTTTCACATCATGTGGAACTTGGTACTTTATACCCCAGACTCTGCCACATATTGTAATAATCAGTTAAATCTGGATACTGAGGCACTTCACTATATTGGAAAAAATAATTTCGTGACGAAGCATCATTTATCCACTTGCATATATTAAAAGCCTGAAGTAGACTAATATTACTTCCCTGGCTCTCTGCATATCACATGTAATGGAAGCTGTTGATAAATTCTTTCCCATTCCCTTTTATTCCCATCTGATCTTTAACTTTATGTATTGTAAAAAGTGCGGATAAACTCTTTCCCATTCCCTTTTATTCCCCTCTAGTCTTTAACTTTACGTATTGTAAAAAATGTGGAAGCTATTGATTTTTCAAATCACACTGAAATAATGAAAAATTCAAGACCAAAGTAAACGAACTTGGTTTTTCAATCCCGAGTCGGCTAATTATTGTAATAATTAGTTAAATCTGGATACTAAGAAACTTCACAATATTGAAAAAAATGGTAATTTTGTGACAAAGCGTCATTTATCCACATGCGGATATTAAAAGCCTGAAGTAGACTAATATTACTGTCCTGGCTCTCCACATATCACACGTAATGAAAGCTATTGATAAATTCTTTCCCATTCCCTTCAATTCCCATCCGATCCTCCCTAAAGCCCGTAACATTTGTTTTTATTATTTTCTTCACATTGGGAGCGAAAGTGCCTAAAACTCAGGACCCATTCAACAAATGCTTCGACACACAGCTACTTTTTGAGCTTGTAAATTACTTTCTGAGACTTCTGCCACCGGTGCACTGGTGGGCTGAGGATATGAAAATGTCCAACATTTTGGATTCGTAATAAAATGGTTAAATGGTATTTCCCGTAGCGTATTATGTCGACTTCGGTGTAGCTGAAATGATGAAATACCACAGCCAAGTTAAACAGTCCGACAATGAAAGTGAAAGTATTGAAGATCAGTAACCATTTTGAGAAGCATCCAACTCCACCAATTCTCCAAACATCAAAGCCCAGAGTGATCCCTGGCGATATATTAATTCCAATGCATATATATAGTAAAGATAATAGATTGTGGACGTCTCTCTGCACACACACACGTGTGTACCCTCATACACGTATATACGTGTGTAATCGCGCAGAAAATGCAAACATCATCTGTGGTACAATTTTATGGAAGCTCTATCAGATCCACATTCCTAAAACAAGATACAACAATTGTTTTCAACATTATTCCGCCTGAAATCCAAATATCCAACGGTGCCAAACGATACTGATTCTTTACAGTACAATGAAAAAAAATGTATCCCGTGTCCCACAGCAACCAGGGACAAAAAACGGGCGGCAAAAAATTGAAACGAATCGCTACTGAGTCCGCGATTGAGGGAATCACGAGAGCCTCACGAAGCAATGGTTTCTTAACAATGGAGAAACTCACTAGAATCCCATAAAAGTTGCCACTGGTGTTACTAAGCCCCTTTCCGCTTCAGCGTGACGAAATTGCACCCGCGATACAGACGGAAGAAAATTCGATCAATCGTTGCGGTGTGCCAAAAGCTCGTCTGCACGGTCGGTAATTTCGGCGGCGCAACGACGAAAAATCTCGAACGCGTGTACGCGATCAGGGGGTGGAGGGGGGGGTGCTGAAGATGGTGTCTATTCCCATTTACGGAGCTTTTTTCCACAAAACTGGTAACACACGTCCGAGAGCGAGAGTTCGTCGTCCGTTTATGCGCGCGCGTTGGTGGCAACGAGCGCGATCCTCGCGATTATACCTTGGAACAAGTCGAGTGGCCTCTCCTCTCTCGTCCGTGTGTGGGTGTGTACGAGCGCGCGCGCGCGCGTGTGTCTGTGGCGTATCTTCGGCTCTCTTTCTCTCTCCCTCTCGTCTACGTTCGTGCTCGGGATATATATTGTTCGTGGGCAAAAGCCAACGAGCGTAGCCATGCCCGACATATAAAATCGCTCTCTTTTTACCTCTCAAAAGAAAAAAAAAGAAGGAAGAAAAAAGACTCACCTCGTAGTACGTGTCAGAACCGCGATTTTGATCCATCAAGCGGACGCGGAACGTATAGAACAATGACTCGTTTTTTTTATAATCGCGTTCCAGTTGTTTTAGGCTCTGTTACGGCGTCCTCTTCGCGGCGTTTCTCCGGTTCGCGCGCGCGTCACCGACGACACACGGCCTGAAAAGTATAATTCTCTGCTCCGGGCCGCCTGGAAATCGGTCTTTCACGTTCCTCCTCGTGTGCGTGTATGTGTGCGCAGGGGCAAGAGCGCGCGCGCGCACCCGCGCGGGTACGTCTCCCCTCTCCCGCTTTGCTCTTCTCGGCGCGACTTCACGGCCGACGAGCTTTCCTTCCTTTATCCGTGAGCGCGCAGCGCTAGACGATTTGCGGTGGCCTCAGCCGGGAGCTGACGCCATCTCTAGGAAGAATCCTCGACTTCCATCGTCACGTGACGCGACACCTTTGGAATCTGCGATAAAAAAAAAACACGCACACACACACGAGACGGTAGTGACGAAATGACAATAATCGTGAAAATGGCGCTCCGGAAGCGAGCCGGATACGGGAATATGAGAATTTTTTTTTTTTTTTTTTCGTTGGGCGTTTTCTTTCTTTTGGTTAGACAGCAGGAAAAGCCTGGCGAGTTATGACAAAATTCTTGCGTACCTGCGTCGAAGCTTTTAGATGATCGTCTTTTTTTTCGTTTTCTCGTCGCTGTCCGCGCGGTGAGAACGGCCGAGTCGTTCCGGACGAACGGCTCGCTTGCTCGAGGTTAGGAGAACGAAAATTCAACGATGCTCCAACGATAATGCATGCGACTATAGTATACGTGTTTTTTCTTGGTTTTTTTTCGTAATGGAGCGTTCACCGAGGCTTAAGTACTGTATAGGTGTGCTTTTTTGTCGTTGATTGCAACCAACGATTTAACTAATGCACTCGAAGCGCTCTGAGTTTTTCGCCCGTTGTCGCTCACGCGCGATTGTCGCCGAACGGTAAAATGACTGGGAGGCTTTGACCCAACAGCGTATAATTATATGTAGACGCGGCGATGAGTTTCCATGAGCGAGATGCCGCGGCGTAAACTCGGTCCTGAAAAATGGATGCCAAATGTTTTTCGGGCTCGGTCGCCCTATTTTGCAGCTTCGTTTTTCTATGCCTAGGATACTTAGTGTTGCGATTATATTTGCGAGCCGTCAGTTATACCGGAATGACCATTCGGTATGTCTCAATTCATTTGATGCTACATGGCGTCCCAGTCGCCATGTTTGAAACTGACGAGCCGTTTTTTAAATGAAATTGCAATTGATCCGCATATGGATTCTACCCAGGATTGTTTTGGAATGATGATAAAGTTCAGAAATGGAAAAGTGATTAATTATAACGCCGAGGGTCGTAACGCAGATTTGATTAGCTGATTTAATAAATGACCGTTAGCGGATATGGAGAATAGGCAATAAAAATTGGAATTCGACACAGCCTCGGAGAAATCGTAAAAATGCGTTCGTGAAGCGTGTACCCTTGGCATCACCGAGAAAAGTGTCCGAATGTCTAGGCATACATTTTCAGAAAATTTCTACGGTTTACCTTTGCCGCGTCTCAATCTGTCGGTGTATGCCCGACAAACGATAAAAAATGGGAACATAAGTCGATTCGAAAGACCCAATCGATATCTCAAATTCTTAAGGGGCTATATCTATCTAGCGGCCCAAAAAAATGGCCGAATTCCGATTTTATCTGGGAAATGGTTGGTGAAAAGGAAACGCATTTTTTTAACACAAAGGTACATATATTGAGAGCCTTTAAAAAAAATCACCAGCAAAGCAACAAAAACATGGCCGCCGGCGGATGATGAGATTTTTTTGCACGATGTTTGGCGGTGGACACTCTCCAGCCTAAACGGTCCATTGGAAATCTAAAAACCAGACGGGTTATTCAAGTACACAATGAAAACGAGTCGTTGACGATCGTTGATTTTTAAAATCATTTTTTTAAACAACGTGGCGACGAATTGAAACTCGAGCATACAGAATCTATGAAAAAAGTCGTCATTTTCACGTAACGATCAGAAAATGAAGATTGATTATCGTAAAGTGAGATCGTCAACGACCTTTAAATATTTCTCGTCGCATTTCCTGTAAATTTGAGAACAATCCATCAAGTGGTTCTCGAGATAACAAGTCCACCGACTTCAAAAACAGTGTTTCGAGAAAAACGCGTGTAAAGTTTGCAGTATGGTGCTGCTGCGGCTCGCCCGGCCGACTCTTACAAGCTGTAGCTCATTCGATTTTAGGAATATTTAAATGAAATTTTCAGGGAATACAGCTGAACAAGGAAGGCTTCAGGAGCAAAAATATTTTTGGAAAATGCCATTTTTTGACCCACCTAGGTAGATGTAGCCCGTTAACATTTCGCTTTGACCATAAACGGACTCTTGTATCCGTGCAAAACGATTCAAATACCGCCACGAATTAACAGTAGTCGAATCCCCGATTAGCAAATTGTTTTTTCTCTTCGTATTAAACAGTACTCGGCAAAATTGAGAAATATTTTAATTGACCCGCCAGCGAACGTCCATGTGAATTGAAACGTCAAACGTGAGACGCACGAACTATACATACCAATATATACATACGAATATCTAGGTATACATACATATTTCTGACGTATCAGCTGAACTTTCGATGACAGTGTAAAGAGAGTACGAGTGATATATTGGACGATTCGAACGGTGAATGAACGTATGTTTCAAAACATGCATCGTTCTGGCCACCTGCCCAATAATAATAGATAAACACAAGTCTGATAAATTCGACGATCTAAAAGAGCGGGAAATATAAAGACTCGCTCGACTGCATAAGTTCGTTTCAGCGCGTTTCGCGATCGCTCTGTTACGAGGTTATGTCGAAATGTCAGAAGCATCGTTGCTCGATGAATGAATAAACAATATCAGAGACACGAGGTTATTCTGCGAGTTTTGAAAACTCAAGATGGTGGAATTCTCGGACTATATTCCAGTACCAAGGCTCGACAATGTTCTTCTCTGGCAAAAACGTGACGAGAAGAATCGCGAAACGTGTCTCGAAGGGACACTATGCCTCAGCGGACATCATCTACTGCTCTCCTCCAGGCAGGATGTTCGCAAAGAACTATGGGTAAGAATTATTACGAGACGTCGAATCTTGGCAGGAGACTCCGATGTTCGATAAATCAAAAGCCCCATGGAAAAAGCTTTTCAGAGCCTTACCGAGCGTCTCATCCAACACCGATAGGCGAAAAGTCTGTGATATCCACGCTATCGAGTTTCATGCGCCGTGTATATTTTACGACACCATTCTGTTAAATTAATCAATCAACCGGTAGTCGATAACGATTGAAAAACTTTGATTGCGGTATAAGCCCCAAATGAATCCAAACAGAGCCGAATGGATTCAAAAAAATTCGTTTAAGGTATTTCTTTCACGAACCTGTATGTTTAACAATTGGGGCTGGGTTGAAATTCTTAACTTTGAATGCTGCGACGGTTTAAAATTCCTAATTTTAATGTTCCAAAATAACAAGGCTCGTAAAGATCATGCCAGCCAAAGTCTATACAGTTGACGGTAAATGATGTAGAACGTTGTCTGGAACATTGTTTAGACAAGTTTTAAAATTGACTTCAAATCATTTTTTGAGAAAAAAAAAAAACTTGAAATAATTCGTCGTTTTTTGAAAATTTTTAAACTTCTCAAAACTCTATAGAAAAATTATTCTGACGGTGGTCAGATTTTCGGGGTTTTGGTCTTTCGGGGTAGTATTGTTTCAGAGTTTTAAGCGTTCCGATCATTCAAAGTAACTGATTTTTGTCTACAATGAAGTAAAAATACAAGCCAGTGCACGGGTAAAATTTCCAGCCAAGGTGCCGAAGTTTGAGCAAAAAATTACAACTAAATATCGTATAATCTATGCAGCAATTTATGGAGATGACGCAGTGGTTGAGGTGTACGCAACGAGACACTACCCTGGCGACCCTAATTAACCCCCCTTTTTATGGTCCCATCGGGTAGCAGGCGTTGAGAGGAGTAAGTTTTGTTTGGGTCATTTATGTCTGGGGGCAATGACCTCGGAGTTACACGGTCGAAAGCATCCATCATTATAAAGGCAAAAGAATTAGAAAAATTTCGATCGGAATTCGCAATTAACCCTTTCCCTAATAAACGGCACCCTACTCTGGCGACCCTAATTAACTCCTTTTTTTATGGTGTCGTCTTTTCTTTGAGTTATTTATGTCTGGGATCAATGACCTCGCAGTTACAAGGTCAATGTGTCCCTCAAACGAACCCAAACAAATATTGCATTTGTTTGGATTTGTCTGTTGAAATTGAAATTTTCAAAGTCCTATTTCCATAGTGTCCCGTTACACTCTGCCCGACACACTGGCTGCACTTCTGTCTAATAATTTATCTACTAAAAAACTTTGGATGGGTGATACAATCTGCTCTACGTGTGTGAAAAATTTGAAAGATTCCACAATGACGATGAAAAGAGAAGCTCGCTGGATGTTTAAAGAAAACATTAATGATAAAAGTCAGAAAATTGTGACTAGCAGAGGAGTTTTCGTAACAGCGATCTTTCAGAGAAAATGTAAAAATGTAATAATAATATTAATAATCGAGCTTTATTTGCACAACTTGCTTTACAAGTTTTTTACAAAAAGTTTCCGATTTGTTTATACACATTTGTCTTAAATCTACCTTAATTCTATGTTATACCTCGCATATCTTTGCTCTCTTTTTGTCACTTTACTCCTAATCTCCATCGCTTTCAACTCCCTCTTCCTCCTTGCGCATTTTTTTTACATACTTCCTCTATTTCTCTGAAATACTCACATATCCCTATATTTATCTTTCCACTCAACATGTTTATAATTTCTCCCTTTATCGCCACCTTATCCACTCCTTGCACCCACTCCTCAGCTTCCTTTCTCGCTTTCGTCGTTACAATTTTCCATCCTTTTTGACATACTAGCAGGTGCTCCATTGTTTCATTTTCTTTCGTGCAAATTCTGCATCTCCAATCCTTTCGCCCCTTTTTCCCCACCCTCCATATATTTCCGCATCTTAGTCTTGCCCACATTTCTTTATCCCTACCCTTCACACCCTCTTCCGCCCAATACTTCCATGGCCTTTCCTCATTTTCCACGATATTTTTGTAGTTGCCATTATATGACGATTGTCTTATTCTTTCCTCCTCCTCGTGCAAATTTTTTTTTTAGGCATTCTAAACCTTTTTTCATCTTTTCATCTATTTTATCCTCTTGCCTTCTTTCTCTTATCATTGTTACTACGTCCTCTTTCCCCACTTCGATGCTATTCCATTAGCAATTGCCCTTACCTCCTCCATCAAACAGATTTTTGGCCATCTTGAATCTTCCATCCTCAAAACTACTGTTATGTACCTAAGCACTCTTTCTCTCATCAAATAGGCCATTGTTGACCATAGTTTAAAACTACTAAATTTATGCGGAATTTTGAATTCCCGGATATTGTTGAATATAATTGATTGTAACTTATTTTTATTACGCGCCAGTATAATTTATTAATGATTGCGAAGGGCTCCGCTTATGCGCCCAATAAATAAAGCCCTCCGCGAAAGGAATACCTCAATTGTCACAATTATTGAAAACACGGCTTTTTCCATTTTCCATGGTCTTGAAGTTTGCATCGATAGAATGCAATGAGAATTTATTTTAATTTTTTTATTGTCACATTTTCATTGTCATCTGAAAAAGGGTCGTATTTATTTAGGCTGAAAATCCCTAATAAGGATCCTGAAAAAAACTGGAGCGATTTTGGGGCCTGATTATGCCGAAAAAAATTAGGTTACGGAACTTTTTCGTTACATCCCAAGGATGCAAACTACGATGTTATCAATTTTTCAAAAATATCTCTAAAAACCACGTTCAACTGGAGTGAAAAAAAAACGTCAAAAGCCAGAACTAAATTGGGTCAACAGTCTTACGGAAAATATTTGTAAACTTGTGAACATAATTTTTTCTTCGCGATCACTAGGAATTTGGAAGATCTGTTTCAGAACTAGCTTTAAGAGGTAGTACCACCGTAAATGCTTAAAAGTAAGCGTTTTTTCGTGATTTTTTTTAGGTGGAAGAAAAAGTAAGAGGGTAATAATATTCAAGGATATTGTTAGTAGTATCTTAAAGTGAACAGAAAAAAATTATATTAAAGAATGATACAAAATGATGACACTGGAGCCATTCTCGTGAGGCATGTTGACGCTCTGCGGCCGCAGTATAACTGACGCAAATTTGAATGTGGATAAAAAATGTTTGAATTCTATTTATTTACGGCCGTATAGCTAGAGATATCCGTTGGGGATTTTAAAAATATTATTTTTTGCGTAATTGGCAATCATTTATAGTAAACACTCAATTTTTGACGCAAAAAAAGGACAATGATTTTTTAATAAATAATGTTATAATTAACTCAAGGAAAATTCTGTACGTATTTCTCTTCGGAATGTTATTTTAAAGATGTGCTCAAAATTTGGAGTCAATAGAATGAAAATTGTTGGAGTTTTGCCGCGTACTGTTTTGCAAAATTGTGTTCCGAGAAAACGCTCGACGTCTCGTACACGGGCCAGCCACTGCCACCGCAGAGCCATGGGCCTGCGGCCCGTTTTTGCCGGTACCAAACGTTCTTCCCCTTATTCTAGATGGTTAGGTTAAGGCCTTAGGCCACAGTAACGGGTATAAAATCATGTGCGAATTTAACCATTTTTTATCTTATGAAAAAGTAATTCGCTCATAAAATTAATTACACATCTGTTTAGTATGAAAATCAAGCTGTTAGAAGTTATATTTTTTTTTCCGATGTATAAAATGGCCGACCACTCGAAACTTCTCGAAACAGCTTTTTCCAATTGGCGTGACAAATAACTTCAACAATTTTCACTCGATCTACTTATTATTAATTTTACTATTTATTAATTTTACTATTTATTATTTTACATTTATTATTTTACTATTATACGATTGACTATTTATTAATTTAAAATTTATGTTCCTAATTGCATTTCGCAGAGAAGTACGTATGGAATTTCTGATGAATCGAAAACTTCATTTTATCAGCAGTTTATGAGCAGTTATAACGAAATTTTTCACTGAAAATTCATTTCTTAAGTTCAAATACCTACAGCTTTTGAATAAAACAGTATTTTTTTAATTCCGTACGTACTTCTCCAGGTATTCAAATGCAGATTGACGAGAATTTGTTTTTTGTTCTAAGTAAAAAATTGTGGATGCTAAAAAAAGATAACAAAAGAAAATATTAGTATTCGGCCATTTGGTACATCGAAAAAAAATATATATATATTTTCTAACAGCTTGATATTCATACTAAATAGACGTGTAATTAATTTTATGAGTGAATCACTTTTTCATACGAAAAAACCTGTTAAATTCGCACATGATTTTATACCCGTTACTGTGGCCTGAGTCCTTTAAGCTAATTTAAAAAAAATCAATTTATTAAAAGCTCTAGTTCTACCCTTTAAAGAAATGAGCGCTAGAAACCACATATAAATCGGGTGAACAAGTATCCGAATATCTAAGAAATGTACTGTAATGTATATGTATTGACGTCCCCATGAACGTCGTACTTTCAAGATTGCCAAAGATCTAACAAGGAAAGTTTGCGAGGTCGATGTCTCCGATTTCAATAAAATTTGCCATGTTTGTAGAATGGGTAAAAATAGGCGACACGTATTTTTTCATATCTACGGAACTCGATTTTTAAGGGCTGAAACGCACTCTCGAAAATAGGGGTGTATTTCGTTTTTCGTCGGTAACGTTATCGTTCTCATATCTCCAATGTATAGTACACGAAAAAATGAACATGTTCCAATTGGAAATTTTCGAAAATCGGAGAGATCGACCTCGCAACCTTTCCTTGTAATTTTAGCATAAATCATCCTTATAACATTTAGCATAAATCAACATGGCACCGTCGCGACATCATTCTGCACACAGTTGATATCGCAATTCCGGCGCAATCTGTTAATTCGCGAAAAAAAAACTATATACCAGTTCAATCGAGGATGTCTTTATTTTCCAAAGTCACTTCAGAGGCGAACTTCCAGCTTTAGGTCATAGTACCGCTATCAACGGATCGACAAGAGTGTGAGGAAAAAATAGTTCCGGCCGAAGTGCCAATAATAGTCAACTTTGCACACAAACGTGAAGTTTTAGGTTTGTTAGGGCTCCACTCTGTGTCGGCTGAGTTGAATGATCATTCACCTCCTTGGAGAAAGCCGAAAATGCAGTTCAAAAGCCTCTGATACAATCAATAATAACATTATTCCTCGCAATTGTGCTGAGGCATTGTCGCAGCTTAAATGAAGAAAAAAAACTCCGAATATACTGTAATCGATTTATATTGATTGAACTAATGATAACATTTTATTAAAACCAAAAGCGATTAAATTTCATCACAAATTCAGCAGAGTTTATTTTTATTTCCCGATAGTAGGGGTAGAAAAAATTCCATCCCATTGGAAGTAAAAGACTTGGAAGTCGAGATTGAAACTTCGATGCCGTTGAAGTTTGCATCGTTGGGATGCAACGAAAAAGATGTTTTTCATTTTGCCAAATTTTCTCCGGCAGATTTCAGCTACGAAAATGACGCAAACATGTTTTAAGGTGTTAGGCCACAGTAACGGGTATAAAATCATGTGCGAATTTAACAATTTTTTTCGTATCAAAAAAGTGATTTACTCATAAAATTAATTACACATCTATTTAGTATGAATATCAAGCTGTTAGAATTTTTTTTTTTTTTTCGATGTACAAAATGGTCTACTACTAATATTTTCTTTTGTTATCTTTTTTAGAATACCTAGAGAAGTACGTACGGAGTGTAAAAAATATTGCTTTATTAAAAAGTTGTAGGTATTTGAATGAATTTCCAGTGTAAAATTTCGTATAAAACTGCTCATAAAGTGAAAAGTTTTCGATGAATCAGAAATTCCGTACGTACTTATCTGCGAAATGTAATTAGGAACATAACTTTTAAATTTGAAGTAAATCAAGTGAAAATTGTTGAAGTTATTTGTCACGCCAATTGGAAAAAAGCTGTTTCGAGAATAACGCGTTTAAAGTATTAGGTACTCTATGGTCGTGCCAGAGGTGGGCTTACGTAATACGCTCAAAGTCGGTGAAAAAAAATGTCTTGCTATAAATCGAAAAGTAACTTATTCGTATGATGATAAAGCACCGTTTTAGCGAAAAAACATCGATTTTTCGAAAATTCTACTGTAGCCTTACCCCTTAAGATTCTCATTTAGCGATCCATAAAAAATTTAGAGAGCATGATTTTGGATGATAATTATCTAAAATTAATAAACTATCGGAAATAGAAAAGAATTTTTGTTACATTCCAACTATGCAAACTTCAACCCCATAAACTTCGTAACTTTTATATTATCGGATTAGCCGCGTTATCACCAATATCTCCGTACACCTCTGTGTAGCAGTGTTCGCCTTATTTCTATACTTCAACGTTCAAACTTGGATATAGAACATCTTGCTATTTTTCAAACACCTACGGGTTTTTTTTTGATAAAGCTGAGAAAAGATATGGATTGCGGAATTATGGTATGTAGGAATGGTACGGGGAATACATGGTATGCAGGATAACGTGCAAGTGGAAGTTCGTCTACGATCTTAAATTTTAGCATCTTCGCGATACTTCTTGAGAAGATCAAAATGGTTGCACCAATGCGCCCATTGGTTGGTCCAAATAAAAATAGCCTGTGTCAATTAGGGAGTGCAGTGTCAAATATTCCATCGCGTGGAATATTCTGTCGCGTAATTACAAGAATCACAGCTAAGCGGTGAATAATATCGTAAAAGCATCTTCTTGCTTGCGAAGAATTTGGTTAGAACATTGAGAACATTCGAAACTGTTACGATGCGAAACGAACAATAATCATAGCACTCATGCAAGCCTGTATTTATTGTTCTACAGCTGCTCTATCGGAACATAGATGTGATAGAGAAGAAAAGTAACAGTCAGAGTCCGGGTGGCAGCATAACACTGAAGTTAAAAGACTTTAGGATTCTCCAATTGGACATAAACACTACCGACGATCTCAATAGGATTTCTACAACGCTGGAGCAATTATCATCCTTAGGTGAGCCGAGTGAAGAAACAATAATTAGAAAAACAAAGCTGAAAAAGTGCAGTCCAACGCTTCCGTAGAAAGATACTCGACGAATTATTATTATTTTTTTTGCCATTACAGATCAATTATCGCAGTACCCGTTTCTCTTCAGACCGAAGTCCATCAACAATACTAAAGCCCAGATTGAGGATGGATGGTCAGCTTACGCACCGGTCTCCGAATGGTCCAGACTCTTAGCGTCTTACGGCGACGAATGGCGAATCAGCCATTTAAATCGCGACTACAAAGTGTGCGCCTCGTATCCATCGACGATCGTCGTGCCCCGTCACATAGACGACAAAATCATTGTCGTGTCGGCTGGTTTTAGAGACGGTGGTAGATTTCCGGTTCTCTGTTACAGGCACGAAGGAGGGGTATGTTATTTTCCATTACGCCAATCTCAAAGTAACGCAATTTATTCTTCTTCAATCGGACTTTCACGTTGTCGTCTTCTATTGACACTCGTTGCAGAGCATTTTATTCAGAAGTGGTCAACCGCTCTGCGGCGCTACAGGGAAGCGGTGCAAAGAGGACGAGAGGCTGTTGAACGCGGTCCTTGGCGTGGGCCGTCGTGGGTTTGTTTTCATAGCTTAATTCCTATTCCGTAAACGGAAATCGGTGGAACTGTGGAAAACTCGGGACAATCTAATTTCTCCAATAGTCGGGATACGTCATCGTTGTGTCTTTTTCTCTTTTTATTATCACCAGGTTTTTATTAAGTCGCTTTCTTGTCTGTCTGTTCAATGCAAATTTTGCAATAGTTTTTAAACTAACTTCCGAACGAGCTAGACTTGAAACTTTAAACAAGCTCAGAACTGGATGACACTGCAATATTAAATCTTACTTCATTTTGATAATAAATAACTAAACAATATGAAACTAATCCTAATTCATCGCTACCTAATGAAATTCTAATCATATTAGGCCCAACACTTATAAAAATTATTGAAATTACAAACATAATAACCAATAGAAAAAACCGTTCTATATTATTATCTCCTATTATATATTGAATTCTATAAATAATTATTCTAAGTGAAATTATTAAAACTAATCTCATAAATAATAAATTATTTCAATCTAATAGAATAATATATTTAATTTTAATAGATATAAACTTTAAACATTCAAACTCTATTAATAGTAGTAGTAGTATTTATTATTTCAGGTATACCCCTTCGGGGTGTTAACACATAGAAGGCATATACGTACTACATACACGTCCCCCTTACAAACATTTTCTTATTTCTAACTTATATCCTATGCCGTTTTGCCTTTCGTTTCGTCTCGCATTCGTTTCCTCGTTTACCATTTTCCCAATCAGATTCTCGAAGTGCTTTATGTACATACATAGTTCAGTTACAGGCTCCTTTTAAGCACCGTCTGTATTTTTTTATCGATTTGCTCTCCTTTATCCCCTATCCATTTTTCCAGATCTTCTGCTATTTATTTTTTTAGTTTTTCCTTGGCTTTCTCGCACGTACATATATACTAAATTTACCACTTCCTTTTTACAAACCCTGCATTTGATGTCACTATATCCCTTGTTTCCTTCCGTTCCTACGTTCCCACATCTCAATCTCGCCCGGGTTTCTTTTGTTTCTCCCATTATAATCACATCCTCCCAGTACTTCTCTGTCCCCATGGTACACTTCCTCTTTGTGTACTGGGCGCAATTTAAAGTTCCGATTTTGTACTAGGCGCAATTTAAAGATTTTCCGAATGTGTTCCAATCCTGTTGGGATTCGTGGCCCACTTTTCAAACTGTATTAATATTATGATATAATTTATTTAAAAATACAGATGAAACTATTTTAATAATTATAAAATAAACATATAAATAATAAATTATAATTTTTAATAAACTTATATTTTTCTTCTCTTGAAGAAGAAAAATGTTTAATAGTGAATAGTGCATTCCTAGGGTTTGAAAATTTCAGGTTTTCATGAACCTGTCTGAATTTACCACATGTCTCTGTCATAATCTCATCAAAATGTTTAAAATCGATTGCCAAATTTCACACAGAACACTAAAAAGCAGAAAATAAAATTATTTAAATACATTTCTGTTAACCACGTTTTTAAAACCGACTACAAAGTGTAAAATAATTTCTTCTAGCCCCATACAGATTTATAACCCCACACGGATTCCTAACCCCATACAGATTGTCCTGTAAATTTGTGATTGTGAATTTTTAATAGCTGTGAAAATATTTGTAAGATTTAAAACGAGAAACTTGGTGAGCATGCAATAGATAATTGATGCATGAATAGTTCACCTAAGTCAGTAACAATTTTATTGCACTGCAAATTATATAGACTGTTTAGTGAGTTTTTACTTTTATGTATTTACTATCTACTATTTTGACTATTATCTATTGCAAGTGCCCCACGTTTTTCGTATTAAATCTTACAAGTATTTTCATAGCTGTTAAAAATTCACAATCACACATTTTCGGGACAATCTGTATGGGGTTATAAATCTGTATGGGGCTAGGAGAAATTATTTTATACCTTTACGTCCGTTTTAAAAACGTGGTTTAAGAAAAAAAATTATTAAAATATTTTTTTTCAATTAAAAATAGCCATCGATTTTCTGAAACAGAGGGTAGAAATGCATTATGAAAGAATGGCTTTGGGCAGCACTCAGGGTCCCTTAGAATTTGGGGCCTCTGCACACGGCGTATTTTCTACGTGCGAACGAGGCGATACAAACGCGATGCACACTTGATACACACGTTTTTTGGATTGAAAAAGGCGCGTTTTCTGCGCGTAGAAAATACGCCGTGTGCAGAGGCCCTTAGATCCAATTATGTGACGAGTGCGAGGTAACGTGGGAAGGGATCGTATCGTAAAAGCTTGTAAAGGCATGCACTGTGGAATGTTGGAGACGATAAAAACTTTGAACAGCAAAAATACCGTTACACCGATCCGTAAGAATAACGAAGCTGGGAAGTCCACAAGTGTTTTAAAACGATTGTATTTTCAGGTACATCATAGACACAAGATCGGCGAATCAAGCTCAGAGCGCGCGTGCTAGAGGGGGCGGTACGGAAATTGACGCGGCTTATCCGCAATGGCGAAAGATTTATAAAAATGTTCCGAGGCTCTCGGAACTTTCGGACAGTCTTTACAAGCTCACCGAAACTTGCAACGATACGGTCAGTTCGACGGGCCAATGGCTCTCGAGGCTCGACAATAGCGGCTGGTTCAGCGCAGTTCAGAATGCCTTGAACGCTGCCTGTGTCGCCGCACAGTGCCTTCATCAAGAATCCGCAGCGGTACTTGTACACGGTAATGCACCCATCGATCAACGTAATCACACAAACGGTGTTGAACTTTGCATCGTTCGATCGCAACGAAAATTCTCATTTCTTTATTTCCATTATTATCGAACATATTTCCTTTGAAATTTATATCGTAGATTTTTAACAAAGATAGTGAAAAACGTTTGAGTGACTTTTTGGCACGAATCCGCTGAAAATATATTTTGGCAATCGAAAAAAATTGACCTTCGTTGCATTCCAACGATGCAAACTTTAACACGCTATCACACGATTTATTTCTATTCGGCTTCCATACATTTTGCATTGTTCGCATTTGATTTTGAAGCTTTGGTCCATACGGCGTTTGCGTCGTTGCGACGCAGCGAGAATTCTTTTCAAATTTTCTATTCCTTTATTTTCGGTTACACGCGTTTTGACCCGACGACAAAATATCACAATAATCAGATGACACAATATCTGCCGATATTATATACAGTTTAAAGCGTACAGTCATGCCGTTGAAATTTATTCCATGTCAAGTGTACAGTCATGTCGTTGAAATTTATTCCATCACAAAAAGGAGGAAAATTATTAATATGCGACGGATATGTTTGGGTTTGTTTGATTTGTTTGTTTGAGTTTGTTTGTTTGGGTTTGTTTGTTTTGGTTTCTTTGTTTGGGTTTGTTTGTTTGGGTGCAATGAAGAAATTCGTATTGTGCCCCCAACCCACTATCTCACACACCCCACAAAGGTGTTTTGCGCGCGACCCCGTTGATGTGGTGGACGAGATTTAGGATTTTGTCTCGCGGATGTTTTGTCATGAGAATATTTTGTCTTTCGGATATTTTGTCGCAGATATTTTGTCGTTGGGTCAGATGTGACGCAGCCTTATTTTCATTATAATTTAGAATACTTTCTTGCCAGTTTGTATGTTGTAAATATCTGAGGGGCTGTACGTAAATTACGTAATGCAATTGGGGGGGGGGGGGGGGGGGGTCAAGATTTGCGTTACGTCACGAATTTAGAACTGGCAGAAATAGCAAAATTTCTGCATGTGCAGGTTTTTAATTTAAACCTCGCGTGCAATTTTACCGTGGACAGCTCACAGCTTTCTATACGTAGTGTCAGTTAAGGGGGAAAATCACTGTGCAAGAACTTGCACAGTAGCTTTCCCACATTCTCCAAGCAAAATTTGAAGGAATTTTTTTTTAATAATTCTTGAAAGTACATGTATTGAAAAATATGTTGGCAGCATTTTTATTCACAAGTCCGAAAATCGCCGGAGTTATAATCACTTTAGTGAGAACAGGTAGCGCGACCGGTTAGTGCCGTCAGTCCCTACAGGTGAAGCATCATTTACAATAGATAAAGTACAGACTCTTGTTATTTTGTTAACTATCATAAAGATGAAGAACCGTCATATCGCCCCCGACTAGATAATTCAATGTAAGTATCAATATTCTAGAAAAAGCATAACTTTATATCAAGAAACAGGGAACGAAAACTTTGAACGCGTTTTTCTCGAAACTAGTTTTTTCGACCTTGTCCGAGCGAATACTTCAAAACTTATCAACCGATTTTCAATTAAAAAAAAAAAACATTTTTGTAATCGCAGTGTCTAAGGCTGTACGTATCCGCGTTTTTAACATTTGATAATTACTATTTTTAAAGACTGCTTGAATACAGAAAAAGGGCCTTGAAAATAGAACAAAATCTCCAAACTGTCGGCATTCTGTAAAAAAAAAGAACGATAGCTATATTTGTATAGATATCGATAAATTGTGGACTTTTCATTTACAGATAACCTTTCATAAAGATATCGATGGGACAATGAAGAGAATTTTTTTTTTCGTCGTCAAATCAAGGCATATATCTCGGTTAATTTTCAAGATTTTATCATAAAAATTGGTATAAAACTAGATGAATGTATACTTCATAAAATGAGTATAAACCCGGTTCTTTCATAATTAGTTATGTCTATGAAAAAAAACGCAATTATTGACGGCAAAGCATCCGTTACGTAACGGAGTAGATGGGGGGGGGGGTCTGGCCAAGCGTTACGGTCCCGTTACGTTGGGGGCGGAAGGTAAAATTGGGGAATTTAGCGTTACGTAATTCGTGTACGCCCCCTAATAGGGATCCTGAAAAGCATTCGACTGATTTTCTCGAATTTCAGAATAAAAATTCTGTTATGACATATGCTAAAGGGGGAGATATCTTAAGGCAAGGAAAAAATTACGGATTTTCACGATTATTTGTTTCAAAGGAAAGATTTCATCATTTTTTAGACTTAAGGTATGTTTGTCACGTCAGTTTTGAATACCGTGCCATACTTCCGCCATTTTTAGACATTAATAAAAGAAAATGGCATGTAGCATCAAAAAGTAGTAATGAAATATATCCTAAGTCTCAACAATGGTGTCGAAATCTTCCCTTAAAATAAAATCATGAAAATCAGCAAATTTTTTCCTCGCCTAAAGGTAACCGCTTAATTTCCATTTCAACAGGTGGTGCGGGTCGAGATTCGACGTTGGTGGTAACCAGTCTGGCCCAAACTATTCTCAATCCTGACTGCCGTACCGTACGTGGTCTTCAAGCTCTTATAGAACGCGAGTGGCTACAAGCGGGACATCCCTTCTTCAGTCGAACGCGACACGGCCCTTATCATCCTTCTCACTCACAAAATCCACCTCATGCCCCAACTTTCCTCCTGTTCCTCGACTGCCTTCATCAACTCCATTATCAGTTTCAATACAGTTTCGAGTACACCACGGAACTCCTTGTTAAGCTCTTCAAACGAGCCTATTCATCCGATTATGGAACGTTTCTTGGTGAGTCCAACTATCTCCGTGTGTCCAAGAACGATACAGCATAAACTGTCCAATCAATGATAATACCTGAATGCGTTGCCACAAATCCTCGAACTATGAAAAGTCATGAGTCCGAGGATTGTCCTGAGGGATGAGCTCCTCATAAATCAGTAGTTTTCCCAAGTACGAATTGCATCGCATGGATGAAATTCGTTCAAGCAATTGGAAATTCGGTGTCAAACTTCTCTCTAACGCTGAAGTACATTTTTCAGAAGTTCTAACGATCTTGAAATTACTGGACTGGCATTGTTTAAGGCGGGATATACATTTTCAACGATCAAAAAATCGATTACTTTTTCCCCCCTTTAAACAATGCATGTAGAATATTTGCCCAAAGTTTCAAATACAAGCGAAATTCGAAAAACTTCAAACGTTAAGGGGTTACCCCCACTTGCGATTTTGAAAAAGTCGATTTTTTTTATTGCATTTTTTTGAAGTATAAGTATCTGAGAATATGTCCTGAAAATTTCAAGTCGATCCGAACAAGATTGACTGAGATATGAGCGTTGAAAGAGAAGAATCCGTTGTGTAAACGACCGGCTAGTCTGCCGTCTGGCGCGCTCGACCCTCCCTCCGACCTTCAATGCATTATTCGATGAAAAGGGTCGTATACCTGGCATTCACAACGTTCATATAATAGACTGGAATTTATAAAAACGTATTTTCGTTGTCTGTTATGGTCTAAACTCGTCAGTGTAGCTCGAAAGTTCGACTATATAAGACGTATATTCCGCCGTTCATAATATTATAAGCGCAGTTTTTATTCATTTTACATTCAAAAATGGATCGAAAAAAAGGTTCGCGACAAACAAGAAGCAGTGATAATTTACGGAAATCTCGACCAAAAAAAAGGAAGGGTGTTTTTAACCCCAACTTGGCCGAAACGGAAACTGAAAGTTTCAGCACGCCTGCGAAGAAACTGAAAAATAATATTGATATGACTGTGAATCAAAGTCCTAATATTGAATATCGGATTTTGAACTTTTGGGTTGTGTTTGCTGCTATTTCAAATTTAGTGAAATGCAAAACGTGTAATGGAAATATTACATTTGAAACGGCAAGTGCAAGAGGACTAGGCTTCAAAATCGTTGTGAAATTCGACTCATATGCAGATAATTTGATACCATCTTCTCCTTTTTTGGAACATTCGTATGAAATAAATCGTCGATTTATATTCACCATGCGAGTTCTCGGCATAGGATTGGCTGGAGCACAAACATTTTGCGGACTTATGGACATGCCAAAGTTTCTTACCGAGACTACATATTCAATAATTTTGAAAAGTATTTATGAGTCTGTGAAAACATGTGCAGATGTAATATTTAAAAAAAGCCGTACGAGAAGAAATTGAAGATACACCTAATGCAGAAGGCGATGCAACTCCTCAATTAACAGTTTCTGGAGATGGATCCTGGAGGAAGCGAGGATATACGTCGTTGTTCGGAGTCACATCACTCATAGGCTACTACAGTGGAAAAGTACTTGATCTTGTGGTAAAAAGTGCGTATTGTAAAATGTGTGAATCGTGGAAACATAAGCTAAATGATGCGGAATACGAAGAATGGTAAGAAACACACGAAGATAACTGCAGTGCAAATCACGAAGGCTCCTCGGGAAAAATGGAGGTGGACTCCATTATCGAAATCTTCAATCGTTCAATAGAAAAATATAATGTCCTGTACCGTTACTATATTGGAGACGGAGATTCGAAAACGTACACTGGGCTAGTAAATTCTCATCCTTATCACAACGTAGAAGTTTAAAAAAAAAGATTGCATCGGTCACGTCCAAAAGCGTATGGGATCCCGCCTTCATAATTTAGTAAAAAAAACAAAAAGCTTGGTGGTAAAGGACAGCTGACAGGAAAATTTATTGACAAGCTCACTGTGTACTATGGACTTGCTATTCGACGCCATTCTGCTTCTGTTCACGATATGCATGAGGCAATATGGGCGACCTTCGATCATTACAGTTCAACCGATGCAAATCCACACCATGAGAGATGTCCAACCGGTGAAAAATCGTGGTGTTCGTATCACCGAGCTCAGGCGAGAAACGAGGCTTTCCAACACGATTACAAACCACTTCCATCAAATGTATTGGATGCCATCAGACCTATATACAACGATTTGAGTAAGGAAACTTTACTCGAAAGATGCGTCGGTGGCTTCAATCAAAATAACAACGAAAGCTTCAACCAACTTATTTGGAAAATCAGCCCAAAAATCGTCTCGAGTGGAGCAATCGTTGTAAATTTAGCAGCTTATATTGCCGTTGGACTATTCAACGAAGGTTCAAAATCATTATTATTTTATTTGAACTCAATCGAAGTGAGCTGTGGACACAACGCGCACGAATACGCTGATAAAATGGACGAAGCACGGATTGCACTGGCAGAGAGACGTGCGGCCGAGAGCACTCGTGAAGGAAGAATATTACGAAGGCAACACCAAATTTCCGTTTTGCAAGCGGCATCGTCGGCGGAAGAACTTCTGTATGGGCCCGGAGTAGATGACTCTATGTAAGTTTACAAAAAAAAATATTTTCTTTGTGTAAACTGAAATTGAAACTTTAAACGGGTTTTTCTCAAAATGGGATTTTTGAAGTCGGTGACCAAGATTACTCGAACACTAATGAACCGATCTTCTTGAAATTTTCCAGGCTTATTTAATACATAAAAATGTAGTCTTTAATCGTTCGATTTTTTTTCGTTAAAATCGAACCATTAACTTTGACTGTCCGCCATGTTGTGAAAAATGAATATTTTTTAAAATCCTTCGATTGAAGACTAGTTTATACTTAATTTTGACTAAATCCATCCGCATTTTTTTTCAGATGATCCACTTCGCCGCAATGTTGGTCACCGCAAACCGTGTATATAAAAACATTATTTCATTGACGGCCATTTGCGACTAAACAATGTAATATTTTTCAATAAAAAAATTACTGAAAGTTCTTCAAGATGTGTTCTTTAAGATGGTATATTGATCGATTAAAAAAGTTTTGTAGTTTTCTTTACAAAAATTCATGAAAAAGGCCTCTTTTTGCGCTACAAGTGGGGGTAACGCCTTAAAGCCCGTCAACGTTGTGCCTCACCGCTCGGTTTCGGAGTGGGCGTGAACTTCAAACGTGTTTTTCTCAAAACTGCATTATCGAAATTGGCGTGCAGGATTATTCAAAAACTATTAAGCCGATTGAGCTGAAACTTGGTAGAAATATTGATAATATTGGTATCTTCTACTTTACGAAAATTGTTTTTGAAAAATTGGGAGAAACACGACTTTTTTAATCCACATTTTACAGAAATGTAGCGTGAAATGTTGATTTTTTGTTGTAAATGCGTGCTATTTTCTCAAATTTGCATTTTTTCATTTTAATTACCGTCACATAAAAACTATACATGTTTTAACTGAAAAAATGATTGAACTTTTTGCAAATCAAAGTTTACGGGAAGCTAGATTGCACGCTGATTCGCAACTCCCGCGGCGACCTTGCTGTAACACTCTGCCACAGCTCAGCCGTTTTGATGATGAATTAAGTTTAAAAAATTGTTTCGTATACTTAAATATACTATCAAAGTATATCTAAAGTTTGGTAATTGCAGAATAATTATTGCTTAGTTTAAAAAATCCCTCAATATTGCTTATTTTGTTTCCTGTCTAAATGTATATCCCGCATTAACGGGGCTAACTTCGGTTCAGATTTAATCCTGCTCGTGATTGTATTTCGAAAACTAAACGATCAATATTTTTTTTCTACTACATTTAAGTAGTAGTCTACTGATGTCTGGTATTTAAACAAAACAAAAATGTATATATCGACGAGCTTGGGGCTCAGAAACAGGTCGAATTTCAATATTTTAATTTGATGAGCATTTTACAAACAACCAATACATAGTCGTATCAAGTTTAAGTTTTTTTTAAATGAAAAATAAAGAAAGCGCCGCAGTTGCTGCATGGCCAATCAGCGTAGGCCGTTCTGGCAACTAGGGGGATCCGAAATAAAATATAAAACAATCTACTTTCAGTAAAATAATAAAACTTTCGTATAACGGGATATTCTTTCGAAATTTTGAAAATTACGAAAATGCCAAGCTTTGAGAAGACGTTCTATTATCGACCAAAAAGCAACTTCAATAATTTTTCTTAACAAATGAATAAACATATGAAAAAATAATCAGGTCACACGATAGAAAATGTTAGACTATGCTCGGTACGAATTTGAAGTGTATCGGACAAATAGATTTTGTGATACGACTTACACCGTTTTATAAAACATAGTTTTAAGAAAAACACTAAAGAAAAAGGGTAAATCGCAGCCGGGCGGTTCGCCGTAGCGCTATGGCCGATCTCACCCTTCACAAAAGTCGTCATCAGGCCAGCAATTTTTGGAATTTTTAGGAAATCTTTGTTCCAAATTAACATTAAGACCGTATGAAACTATGCAACGAAAAATTCTAAGCTTATGCAGATCCCTCACAAGAACGGGTATAGCGTAAGAATTCAAAACAATTGCTGTGAGCGATATGTGAAAAGTTGTTAACATTGATATCAAATATCTCCAGTTAGAAACGATTGAAGCTCCATTAAATTTCACACAGTCAAACGTTCAGTTCCTTTCACGAACTATGAATATTGATCAAATGTGTCGGGAGAGGCATTCGCGCGGGAATTTAAGGGAAGAGATACTCCTAGGCGAGGAAAAAAATTGCTGTTTTTCTTGATTTTTTGCAAATAGAAACATTTTTCACCATTTTTGAGACTTAGGGTACCTTTTATTACTACTTATGGCTGTTACATGGTTTTTGTAACGGATGTTGTCAGACGGCGTGATACGTAGCGTCGGTGGGATTACGCCAGTTTTGAAAATGCAGCTTAAAAATCCGTGCCATATCTCCGCCATTTTCAAAGACCGTGCCCGCAGAGGCAATAAACAGAAGCAATGGTTTTTTAGAAATTATTTTTTTTACCATAACATGAAACACAAAATAAGAATAGTAACTACAAAGCACCAAAAAAGCATATAATAATCGGAAATAAATATTTTTTATGAAGAAAGCAATTTGGCAAGACGCGTGACAAGACGACAAACCAAACAGCCAAATATTAGCGAGTAAGTTAGATGAGGATGTGTGTTACGTACAACAGATGTACAACGATAAAACAACGAAACAAAATACCTTTATAAAACAAACAAGAACAATTTTTAAACATTAATTTAAAAAATACCATGTAACAGTCAAAAGTAGTAAATAATACCCTAAGTCTAAAAAATTGGTGGGGAAATCTTTCCTTTGAAACAATCATTAATATCAGCAATTTTTTTCTTCGCCTAAACGTATCTCTTCCCTTAAGGGAGACTTTGTCCTTGGAGTGCCATATTTCAGGTGTTTATATTTTTTTTTTAAAGGAAATGAGTAATGCTTTTTGAGTGCGGTTTTTTTCTTGCTTTTATTCATGATATACAGAACGTTAAAAAACACACAAATTCAAAGCATATTATCAATCTTTGACCCTTTGGTTATGGAATGACGGATGGGTTTTTCGTTTAGTACAAATTTTGGAAAATGGCGGCAATTAAAATAAAATGGTATTTTCGCGTTTTTTTCGCATAAAAAGATAAATAATAAATGCAAAAATGTATCTATCGAAAAATGATCCGTCATTCCGTGAAGACATATTTTCTAAGTATGCTCTCCAAATTTCTGGTCGATATGTTAATTACAGCGGTCAGGAGAATGTCAGCCATTTTTAAAAACGTGTTTTCGAGAAAAACGCGTTTAAAGTTTTGTAATGTGTTTACACAAATGTGTTTATAATTACCGCTAATCGGCAATGCCTGGTCCATAGAGGCATCCCTCCTCTTCTTCTAGCTGCTCATATTGAGCCGCTAACATCTTCCGCTGCTCAATCCGGGACAAAGTCTCCCTTAACGCGCAAACGTCCAAATTTCAAAGCAAAATCCAAACCAAAGGCAAAGGGCCCGCCTCCGAGAAACGTCCCTCCGAGTCCTCTTAACTATTGCCTTAATTGAAATTAAATTTTGCAGGTGACTCGGAAGCTGAAAGAGTGCAACTGAAATTATCGGAACGAACTTTCAGTCTTTGGTCGTACCTGAATCAGCCGGAAGTATTGGAGAACCTGTTGAATCCATTGTACGAGCCGAACGCCGGTGTTATCTGGCCAAGCGTGGCCCCGGTCAGCATTGAATTGTGGAAGGAATTGTACTTGGCGAATACGAGCGCGGCCCCGTGGAACGGTTTGTTGGGATGCGCCAAGCAGATAAAGCAAAACGACACGGCTGTGAGAAAGGCGGCGGGTCAATTGAGGGCTCAGATAAGGCGAGCCCTCGAGGAGCTCATCTCGAATCCAGAATCGTCCTGCGAGGAGGAACGGGAGGAGGCGGAAAACACGCGGTTAGCTCAGTTGAGCTTAGAATCTCAGAGTACTTGATATACAGTGAGATAATTCACGTGACAAACAATTTTGCGACAGTCGAATAAGATTGATTCACTATTGTAAAGCCCCGTGCTCTTTTCATCAACGGGGCACAGCACTCGCCTGCTCGGCACGCATGCGTCTCCCAATATTGCATATACACATACACCCGCGTGCGCGCACACACAATTTATTGTTCTATGCGTATGCGTGCATATGAAAAGATACATTCGGAAGTCAATTTTGGAATCTACGACGGAGCTACGTTCTCGAGGTAAACACGAATTATCAGACGGAAATTCTCAAGATTCCTCGCTAACGTGGAGCTTAAGAACATTGGACGAAAGACTTGTCGCGGTAAATATATTCGGAAGCCGAGAGTCCTAACCATCTTTCATTATCTTCATAAGACCCGACATTTCTTCGAACTCGTCAGCGGAGATTCTTTTTCGTCGACTGGTATCTCACACTCTGCGATCGATAGGTTAGGATGATGGAAACCCTCGAGGACACGGTATGTCTCGAATTGTTTCTTTTAAAGGTGGGATTGTTCTAATGGACTTTGTACAGCTACAGTATTACGATTAATGCCAATTGCTTAACGTCATCACGAAATTATCCGTGAATCAAGTGCTCCGGAAAGCTCGCGGTTCATATTATCCCCGAGGGGTCATTCTTCTTATAAATTTTGTACAGTAAACGAAGCACGATAAAGCGCTCACGTGGCTGTTACGCATTTGGAAAACAGGAAAAACTCGGGGTATTTCTTCTCTACTGGAATAATCAGGAAATTTTGAAAATTCTCTGGAGTTTTTCCAGAGTTTACTTTTTTCAAGAATTATGCAAAATGAAACAAACTAAACAAAAACTAAATAGTAAAAAAATAAAAATTTATAAATATTTTTAATATTTATATTATTCTTCATGATATACAAAAAATGTTATGTCAGCGTCAAACATTGAAACTTTCGAAAACTAAAAACTAACGCTAAAGCTCTATACATTTGCATTCGATTTGTCGATACACAACCACACAATTATTATGGTAGATAAGTTTTCATATTCTTCATTTATTGGAACCGATATAAAAATTTCTCTTCATAATAAAGAACAGGTTTCCTATTTGCTTTTAATGTATTTTTTTTTACTTTACAGCGTTTAAATTATTTTTCGAATTAAACAATTTTTCTCTCTTTATTTTAATATTTAACATTTTTATAAGTTTGATCTTAAAAAAATATGTTCTTTATTCGACCCAAAGTTCCCGGAAATATTTGCAAAAGCTGGAAAACTCAAGGAATTTCTGAGTCAATAATGCGTAACAACCATGGTTTAGATTTGCGTAAATAAATAACGTTCCATGCGTAGTTAATCCGTATAGCGTTCTTCAGAACAGTTTCAACTGCGTCTTTGGGCCGAAGCCGGCTCGAGAAATTTATGCAACGCTCTTGTTTTCGAAAAACGTTCCGAGATTAAGGTATTCTTGAGTTCTTGAGAAAAACGTTCCGTTCATTAAGGTATTCCTTTCATGAACCCGAATTTTTAACAATTAAGTGATTTTCGTTTATAATCAAGTAAAAAATACATCCCAGTATACTGGCGGAATTTCAAGCCATGTTACCGAACTTTTAACGAAAAATTACGACTCTAAATATTGTCTCATTTTTACGGCGCTATATGGAGATGACACGCTGGCAACATTTTTATCTAATCATTTATACACTAAATAACTCTAGACGCCTGATATAAACTGTTGACGAGTGTAAAAAAATCTAAAGATTCCGCAACGAATATGAAAACAAGGGGTCACCGAATGTTTAAAGAAAATATCCATGATATGACTTAGAAAAATGTGATTAGCAGAAGAATTTTCGTAGCCGCGACTTTTCAGAGAAAATGTCAAAATCTACTAAATTTGCGTGAAATTTTTTATTCCATTTTATCGTTGGGTATGATAATTGATTGTGACTTATTTTTATTGGGCGCTACTTAATTTAACCAATGATTCAGAAGGGCCCTTCTTATGCCCCCTCAAAGTACGGCCCTCCGCGAAAGGAATACCTTAAGTCTAAGATACTTCATGTTCAGTATCATCACAATTATTCAGGGCGTTCAGGGACCCACGAAGCTTGGATTTGACAAAAATGTACTGATATAAAAATGGTGGATTTGTGACGCAAATTTGGAAAGAAGCTGAGGTTTGGTCTCAAAACACACCAACCTACACAAAATCAAAACGTAACCGAAGCATAACGAAACAATGAGAAGAGGCCCCAACTTTAACGTAACGATAGCACTCGGGGCAAAAAACGGAAATCGTGGTCGGTAGCGTATCTTTCTGACGCGATTCCGAGGAATCACGTCAAAACTCTTCGGTAGTATAGTGGTAAGTATCCCTGTCACGCGGGAGCGTGGGGTTCAATTCCTCGCCCGCGAGCCGATTTGTGGCGGGCACCTGGAGAAATTGATCGTAAAACGTATCGTCCGGAGTCCAGGTGCTAAGATTGTAGAAACGACTGGTGCGTAGCACTATGTTTCTCTTGTCAACTTCGCCCATTGGTCTTTGCATCAATCAAGACGAATTTAACGGTTACTGGTTTCTAACTGTGAAAATGAAAAGCGGCGAAGGGTTCTCATGAAAATATTGATGTAATACGAATCATAAAACCAGCTGCAGATTGAATGTCCTCTTCTTGAGGAGGAAGCCGCGGCAATACGGGAAAGAAGAAAACATACTTCTTTATTCTTTACCGTCCACATGCTAGAAAAAAAAAAGAATAACAATGGACGCAATGTTAGTTATACCTTGGAGGTTTTCTCTCATTGTTATTGGAAAATAACAGATGAACAGACGTTATGTTTCGTGGAGGTCCGCGTGCAAGATCTTTCTTGATGTTGAAAATTAATTCGCAATAAAAAGGTGATTTTTCGAAATTTCATTGCTTGCGTACGTTGCCGCGTACTGTGGATTTTTTTAAAATTTCACTTACGAATAATGAATTTAAGGGGCTGTAGCAGTGTGAGCGCTGAACATTTTGGTGATTTTCGGGAATTTTTTTACAGAAAATTAATCAATTAAATGTTTCGGAAATTTAAGAATATATTTGGCTATTTTTAACCTATATTACATAATTTTTTCATAGAAAAGTATTGAGATCGAAGCGACTTATGCGCTGCCTTCGGAGGCGCCAAAAAAGCTCCTCCACTGCTGACATGACTCCGGCCGATTGAGTAGCTGAAACCGAAAAAGGAAAAAATTTCGTTAAACTGGAAGGTATTTCCTGGGCAGCGTAGGATTTTCGAAAAATATCACAATCTAACAAAATGGCGTAGTTATGAAAAAAAGTCTGTTTTCTTGCCTATAAAATGGTTGTTTTTTTCGATTTCAAATCATCAATTTTCATCCAATCAAAAATATCCTCCGTCATTGGCAATTCAATTCAATGCTGGCGTTAGGGGGGGGGGGGCGCGATGGGGCGACAAATTCAGGGGGGCGCCAAGGTCTGGAGTTGGAGTCTCCTGCCTCCCCTGGTGCAAACCCTCAAAACTGTGCTCTACGCTCTGCGCATATGCATATTTTTTATTGAGATTTTTTTTAGATGGTTTTAGTGACTCTTGAATATATTTACTCTGCAATGACTCATTGCAGAGTAAATATATTCAAGAGTCTCCAGTTCAAATTTCAAGTCAATCGGATAATTACTCTTTAAGTTACAATATCAGCAAATTTGAAATATCTCATTTCGAGAAAAACGCGTTTAAAGATTTAACTATCGATGTTTGCAAGATAAAATGATTAGAGCCACACTGGTATAAACGTCAGAAAAAAATCGTAATAATTAAAATATGAAAAACCGTTTACGTGAAAATGAAGATATGATGATGAATAATATCACGAAGTTTCATCCTGATCGAACTGTTGAGATTGGTTAGAGATTGATTTCTTACGTTTACGAGAACTTTGTAGGTCTATTTTTTTTAGTATTACCAATGAAAATCGCTCGACCATATCAAGGTGGGATCCAAGCGGCTACTCACAGAGAAGATCTTGGATAGGCTTAACCCTAGTAGGTACTACGTGGTAAGGTCCAAAAGTGGCCGACTTGGGGTAAAATAAGGATTTTCCTTTAGAAGCAAAAACGACGATCACTGTCTTTCAATATAATCTCCGTTGCGTCCAATATGCAGGGTATTTACATACTTTGGGGGAACTTCTATATACAAAAAGGAATAGTTCTTATAGTTCGTTTTAAAATGAATCTCATCGGGTACTTGGAGTTCGTCGTCGGCGTGAAATCTTCTCTCCCGCCAAACAGATTCAATTTTATCAAACACATTGTGATCAGGTAGCCAAGTGACCTGGGCCAATTGTTGTCGACTTTTCTTCTGAATTACATCCCTCAAATAGTGCACAAGCGTTGCATGGTATTTGCATTCAGCGTTGACCACTTTCCCTTATACTCGATCGAGGTAATTCCCTAGGTATCCCGAAATAAGGTAAGCATAGTTTTTTCTGTTGATTGCGTGAACCTGGCTCTGCGTCGAGTCGCTTCTCCCGGGTTTCGCCACGCTAGTGACTTCGTCGTAGACAGAGGGTCGTAGTGTCTTATCTCCAGTAACAGTTGATTCAAAAAATCTCTCTGCATTAAGGCTTCATAAATGAGTCGCGTAACCCACCTTGCACTTGCTCTTTCCATGTGCAAATATTCCTTAATAATTGGACGAATAATTGTTTTCGAAAGTTGTAATCTCGTTGCAATTACTGTTGCCTTTAAGCGCCTGTCATTCAACAATTCAGAGTCAACAAAATCGATGGTTGCTGGGATAAGGCGTTACACCTAACTCGTGGTCGGGAAAAAGAAAAATTTTCGTGAATTTTTGTTCTGGTCAAACGTGTTCGGGTTTTCAATGTTTTTTTGTATAAAAAATATCTATGTGGTAGATACCATGTTTCATGCAGACTGCCGTTTCAAAAACGTCCTTCGTGGTGACCATTACTACACGGAAATAAATCATCCGAAAAGAAACATCGAAATTGGTGATTTTCGAAAAAATGGCCGCGGTCCAAAGTGGAAGTATCGATTTTCGGTGAAAAAAGTTCTATTTTCGTTAATGAAAAAAATATGCATGAGAAAAAAATTCTTTCGTTCAAGCCCTGCCTTTTTATGTGTAAATGAAGCTTGGAAAATGTGAAGTTGATCGGTACAGTGATTTTTGAGATACAGTGGTCACCAATTATAAAAAAGTCATTTTGTGAAAAACGCGTTTAAGGGTCATCATCCACCAAAGCGGAGATGAGCGGAGCTAGGGAGAGGTAACCAATAAATCGCTGCATTCATGTCCATCGGAGCTTAACGGGGCGATTCTATTGGTTGTTTTTTCCGAGCTCCGCTCTGGAGGATGATGGCCCTAAAGTTCGCCGGTTCGCAGAACCTAGTTATAAACGCCCATAACTGCCTTAATTTTTAACGGGTCGACTTGAAATGTGCAAAGAATATTTTTGAAGTGTTAAATTTTGAAAATCTATCAAAAACCAGACGATATTTTCGATCTCCTTTCGCCTTTCAAAGATTCTCGACTCAATGGCAATAACTGCGTGGCACGTCTGTTTCAACTCAAAACCACTAAGTAGGGCGGCTTGTGCTCTTAATAACAGCAGGTGTCCGCCTGATCGGCGGAGCTAAACACTTTAAAGTCTAGATATGGGCCAAGTCGGAAACTTTTCGACCTTACGACGTGTGCCGTCACTCATGGCACCAATACTATTTTTCACCTCCAGATGAATTCCTACTGCTGAGCTCTAGAATATTCGCCCCGGAATAGAAAGGTGCAAATGATTGATAAAAGAACGACACTCCTCTTTCCTCTGTCAAACGAATTACCCCATCTCCTGGCGAAAGTTCCAATGAGTCACGTCGCGCAGCCGTTTGACCTGTTCAGCCAAAATTACTATAACTCCAGAATGTTTTGGCTTCGTACGTAAAATTTCACCTACACATTCTTAACAATTTGTACACTATCGACCAACAGTTGTCGGACACTTCAGATAATTGCAAAACTTTCGATCACTGGATAATTGTCAAACAGTGTTAGAATAACATAGTTCAAGATATTACATAGCTCTGTATAATGAATTATATTAATCTAATATAATGTTGCAATTATCCAAAGTGATCGAAAGTTTTGCGAATTATCTGATGTGAGGAAACTTTTAGCCGGTAGTGTATGTACTTTGATAAAGTACAAAATAAGAGTTTTTTTTGCATAATTTTACCATTTTTCCCCTAATGTGGCGAGCATTCTTTCTGAAGGGGGTGGGGAGGGGGGGACCTGACAAAAAGTGGTTTTCTTCATAATCATCTTTTTTTTTAAATAAAATTTAGATAATAGTCGATAACCACGTGGAACACATAAAATATGACGCTTCAATCACACGTTCATGTTAACATTCATACCAAACTCTTGCAATACCTTAAAAAATAATCGACTCATTTTTCATCATTTTTTAAGGTATTCCTTTCACGAACCCGTATATTTAACAATTAACTGATTTTCCGAGTTACCGAACTTTTAACGAAAAATTACTACTCTAAAAATCGTCTCATTTATACGGCGCTTTATGGAGATGACACGCTGGCCACATTTCTTTCTAATAATTTATATACTGAATAACTCTAGATGCTTGATATAAACTGCTCACGCGTGTAAAAAAATCTAAAGATTCCGCAACGACAGTAAAAACAGGTCACCGAATGTTTAAAAAAAATATTCCTGATAAAACTAAGAAAAATGTGGCTAGCAGAAGAATTTTCGCAGCCGCGACTTTAAAAAAAATGTCTAAATCTACTAAACTTGCGCGAAATTTTTGATTCCATTTTATCGTTGGGTATGATTATTGATTGTGACTTATTTTTATCGAGTGCCGTTGTAATTTAACTAATGGTTCAAAAAGGGCCTCCTCCATGCCCCTACAAAACACGATCCTTCTTGAAAGGAATACCTTAATCCAGTTACCAATCTTCAAACTTTACTTTCAGTCGGTACGCAACCGAATAGGGCGAAGGTTTTTATCTTTTTCTGCAAATCGGCCCGACTCTTTTGTAGTTGGATTTTTTTTACAATGTCCTTCTCTGTTTTCAGCAGTGACATATTAGAGAATCGTTCCTGAAACATTGTGATTCTTCGTCACGTTTTTATTCGCATCATGGCAGAGAAACTCCTCTTAACTAGCGGAGCTCACTGGGAGTACTAATGCTGCCCGTAAACATTTATATAAGATAGGGCAGTACTCCTTTTTAATATGCTTTCTTTAATTTTCAGCATTTATTTCATTATTTTTAAATAAGAGTATTTCTTCAGCTTCTAAAGCTGGAGTATCAGCTATTGAGATTTTTCAAATAATTATTGACTCTCCGTTCTTCATATCCAATTTCAAAAAAACGTCAAATGCAACAGCTAACGGTAGATTCTCAAATCGGCGTTTCGGATTTACAATGGTATTATGTATTACTCGGTAGTAACTGTTAATCTTCCAGTATCCTTCTGGTCGTGTACCGGCCGGCAAATCTAATATACTGCTTTCGCCCACAGTTAACTTAATTGTGAAATTTGAATATCTATTTAATTTACGTAATGAAATAGGTACTTTTTATACAAATTACGAAATGACGACGACGAAAATGGTTCAAGTTTTATTAAACTATTTCTTTGTGCTTGCTTGGGTGAAGCTTTAAGAGGTTGAAGCGTTAGCCACAATCGAAGATTAAATTTGAAAAGATATGCTATTGTTGAGAATATACTGAGTCTGCACATTTTTGGAAATCTTTTCACCACCAAACACCAGAGGTAAAAGATAGTTTAATGTCTGTCATTTTACGTGCGGTTAAATGAGCAAGACGTTTACTCTACGGAAGACGTCATTTTTTTTTGCTATTTAGCACGAAGATAAATAACTTTTAACACCGGATTAACGCAAACTAAACCTTTGTAAACATTTAGAAAAAAATCCATCTTGCTCATCGTTAACCATATATATTCAGTATTGAACCATCAAGTTTTGATGAAGCATTACGAATCTCGGGTGGCAAATGAAGAGCATTGCTGCCAACCTCAATGTTCGCGAAGTTGCCGTATTTCGGCAGTACTTAATATTAATTATTGCTAATAATAAATAATCTCGTCACATAAATATAAATAGGCATAATTATAAATGACCAAAAATTCCATTCTGAGTTGTACAAAACATTCGCTGATGCAGTAGTTTTTTTCATAATAAGCATCGATAATGTTATACTTTTTCCAGTTGGTAGTAACACATAAGTTTTTCTTATTTACGTCATAAAAATATAAAAACGCATAGTTTTGCCCTTTAATTATATATTTTATGAAAAAATAGCATCTACAGAATAAATCTATACCTCGTATGCATTTATGTGAGGTTAATTGAAAAAAAAAAATCATAAATCGTCATTTCACTGAACTGGACCGCTTCAACCTTCTTGAATAAAATTAGTCCATTATTTGAGTTTAATAATTTCGGATCGATTGTTTGCTAGGGGGGGGGGGGGCACCCCTACCGCCTCCTGGCGTGTATAAATCCTACATTTATGCTTATTACTGTTAAATGCTTATTACCGCAATCATGAATGCGTATAAGTCCTACATTTATGCTTATCACTGTTTCTCTTACTAATTTCGAACAGAGACCATCATATTAAGGGAGAACACCCCTGTAACTACCCATTTTCGACCGTTTTAATTGGATTTTTTTTTAAATAAAGGAACGAATTACGTGGTCACAAGAACCTTTAGGCTTTATTAGGTATATATTGAAGTATGTAAAAAAACATTTGTCAAAAGAATACAAAATGGCGGCGAACGAGTCGCTTTAGCACTACTGGTTTTCAGCCAACCCTCGCCGCGGCACGCAGTAGAACTGCCGTAAATTTAATCCTGAAACTAAGAGTGAAATATTTTCGTTAATTATAATAATTTTAGCAGCGAAGTATGAGGGAAAATAAAAAAATTGAGACGTGTTTGAAAAAAAGTTACTTTTTTCGACCATAATTTTCATATAAAAAGTGATATATTTTTGAAAATTCTCAATTAATCGAAAAAAGCGCTCGTACTATAATGTTAAAGCAATGTAAGAAGCTACCGTTAAAATTTCTAGTCGATTGGACGAAAATTGTTCGCGTTCTGCTGCGTGCCGATTAAGAAAAGATGATTTTGAGAAAAACTCGTTGGCAGTTTTCGCTCTAGTCAACGGTTTTATAGACGCTACAGTTGATGATATTTTTTCCCGCAAGACAATGCCACCTATTGGTAGAAAATAAAACTATTTTTAGTCCGTAACCTTCTCCCCAAAGCTTACAAGAGTCGAGAACTGAGTCTACCGGCGTGGCATGGCCGAAGATGCTTTTCAGACTCCCCTAAAAAACATCTCGAAAACCACTTTAAAACTGTTTTCTTTTTTCAGCTATAAACGAATATGCATTATATTTTTGGAGGTTCGAAGGATTTTTTAAAAGTGTTTCCAGAAAAACGATTTTTCGAAAATGCTACAGTGGTGTCCTCCCTTAACCGAAATGGACATAACGCTTACCGTTTTAGAATTGTCAAAATGAAAAGCAACAATACTAAGTGAAGATTCTGCCGTAAAAAGAAACATGAAGATCGCTCTGAATTCAGTCAGCCATCATCATTAACCCGCGCAATTAATTTCCATGAAATAATCAACTTCGGGCACTAAATGTGCTTATTTCCTTTACGAAGGAGCCGAAATTCATTGGCATACTTCAGTTTGATGAATTATGGAAAGAACATAAGACGGAGACGGCCACGTAGATCTTTTTCAAGACCTTAGGCCACAGTAACGGGTATAAAATCATGTGCGAATTTAACAATTTTTCTTCGTATGAACAAGTGATTCATTCATAAAATTAATTACACATCTATTTAGTATGAATATCAAGCTGTTAGCATTTTTTTTCGATGTATAAAATGACCGTCTACTAATATTTTCTTATGTTATCTTTTTTTTAGGCGCTCCGCGGCGTGACATTTAGCATCCAAAATTTTTTACTTAGAACGAAAAACAAAAATTCTCGTCAATCTACATTAGAATACCTAGAGAAGTACGTATGGAATTTAAAAAATATCGTTTTATTCAAAACTTGTAGGTATTTGAATTGAAGAAATGAATTTTCAGTGAAAAATTTCGTTATAACTGCTCGTAAAATGAAAAGTTTTCGATTAATCAGAAATTGCGTACGTACTTCTCCGCGAAATACAATTAGGAACATAAATTTTAAATTTGAAGTAAATCGAGTGAAAATTGTTGAAGTTATTTGTCACGCCAATTGGAAAAAGTAATTTCGAGAAGTTTCGAGCAGACGGCCATTTTGTACATCGAAAAAAAAAATATTTTCTAACAGCTTGATATTCATAGTAAATAGATGTGAAATTCATTTTACGACTGAATCATTTTTTGATATGAAAAAAAATTATTAATTTGGCACATGATTTTATTCGCGTTACTGTGACCTGAGGCCTTAATATAATTCCCAGTCATCCAGAGCGAATACTTGTAAACAATTATATTATCATCCCGAAAAAAGGTTAAATTTCGTAATACTCTTATAGCCGAAAGTATGCAATACCCTGCGCTTTTTGAGCGACGAAGAACTTACGTAAAGAATATAAATTGAAGGAAGGGTAGGATTACCGCGAACGTCTATACTAGAAAGCGGGCCCTGGCGTACCTGGTCTTGGAGAACCGAGTGCCTCGTAGCGACTTCGTTTCTCGTCTGAGGTGGGGGAAGCGAGGAGGGGGGGGATTTTTACCGTTATTCAGGAAGGACGATGGACGAACGAAAAAAGGCAAAAGGGCGGACAAGACCGGAGGCCAAAAGGGGGAGAAGAGAACCTGGAGGGGAATAATACGGCAGGTGTTCCGCACACAAAGAAAACTGAAAGGAATCTCGAAGCCATTGGCTTGGGTCTCGAGGATTTTACGATTTATTTACGGACGAAAGGCAAAGACTGCGTAACGATATTTTCAACTATTTCTTCGAATTTTATAACGAAAGAGAAGAAAAATGCCTAATTGCTCTCCATTGCATCCAGTTCGAGGTTTAAAAAAATGCGATTTGGAATATTCTTGAGTCTCCGCGCACCCCGATTCGCGCGAAGTCGAAGAAAACAAAGGGGACGCGGCTCTTCCGTGTGCGATTGGCCAACGAATTTCGAAATAATCGAGTATACCAAAGTCGACGATTAATACATACATATATATATATTACCTCTCGGGAATTCCGTTGAGCGCTGAGAAGAAGCGACGATTACTATCTTCCCGTTCGCGGCTATAGAAGAAAAAAAACGCGAGACTTTCGTATGGCCCCGACGCGACCATGCGATGTTTGCGTTCTCGTTGGACCGAATTCGCTAACGGTCCGATCTCCATGGATGAGTGTGGATCTAGTCACGAGTAGAATATAATAACGTGGACTGAATTCAAACCCATCCAGGGCAAACGGACGCAATCGTGATGATATCCTTCGTCTTCTCGATTCCCTCGGATGCGAAGTGTCAACCCCCGCCGCGAAGATGCGCGTTACGCGAGGCCTCCGCGCACGCGACGAAGAGACGAATCTTCACGAGGACTGGCCACGAGCGGAGCGAGCGATGGAATGATGCTTTTGGAAAAAAAATTCCCGTACGCTCCGGCCGAGCAGGATAATATGGTAAGACCGGTGTGCGTTTCTATGTGGAAGGGACGCCAGAGCACGCCAGAGAGGTCTCAAACTCTCCCTACCACGCGCGTCTTGGCTTCTTGTACCGAGAAAGAAGAAAGGGAGAAGGTGGAGGAGGAGAGGGGGCATTCAGCTTCCCGCGAGCCACGAACAATCGCGTGACGAAGGGAACGAAGATTTTACGAGTCCTTTCGAGCGCACAACCAAATATCTACGTTTTTGAACGATCTTTACTCAGCAGAGGTGTTCGCTAAATGCCTTTTGAATGTTTTCTCACTCACCGGCTCAACTCAAATTCACTTGTTTCGTTTGTTGAGGGGTTAGGCTACTGTAAAAGTGACGGACGCTCGTTCGTTGCTTGAGGCAGATATAATTGAAGATGAAGACCCGATATATGGCGCAGAAATCGCTGATTGAAGGTAAACATGGTTATGATTGAATTGATAGTAAAATTTTAACGGGCTACATTTATCTAGGTGAGTCGAAAAATTGTATTTTATAAAAAAATTTAAGCGACAGTATCACACCTTTTAGCTCTATTCCCTGAAAACGGTTTTGAAATATTGATAAAGTCTTCTAATTCTAATTCTAACAGTCGGCGGGGCGAGCGGTAGCAGCGCCAAACTTTAAACGCGTTTTTCTTGATACACTTTTCAAAGTCGGTGGACATATCTCGAGAACCACTTGATGGATTGTTTCCAAATTTACCGAAGATCAGAGTTGGGCGTAATTATATTTATAAATACGAATACGAATTTATTCACATCGTGATTGTCATGTAAATATAAATACAAATTAATTCATACTTTACTTATTTGTATTCACATGCATGCATACAAATACAATTGTATTCACAAATATTCTGAATATACAAATTAATTCACAGAAAAAATTGTGAATATTCACAAAAATGTGAATATTTACAAAAAATCCTGTGAATTAAAAAAAATTCACATCAAAATCTGTGAAATTTGATTTTTTTTGTGCATTCACAAAAAATTGTAACTATAAAAAAATTCACAAAATAAGATGTGATTTTTTTTCGTATTTAAGACAAACTAAAATCAAATTCACAATGATTAGATTAAAATTTACACCAAAAGTGAGTTCTCACGTATTTTGAGAAAAAACATTGCGTCGAGGCAAAGAAATTTTTGCAAAAAAAAGTTGTGAGTTTCAAATATTACATTATAAATATGAAAAAATTGACAAAATGAGTTGTGAATTTCCTCAAGTTGAAGAAAATTAAAATCGAATTCACGACAATTATATTAAAATTTACACCACCAGTGTGTCCTTACGTATTTTGAGAGAAAACGTTGTGTTGAACTCAACAAGTAAAAACTCACTTTGGGTGTAAATTTTAATCTAATCATTGTGAATTTGATTTTTATTTGTCTTAAATACGAAAAAATTCACAACTTATTTTGTGAATTTTTTCGTATTTAAGACAAATTTTTTTCAATACATTTGCATTCACAGATTTTTATGTGAACTTATTTTAATTCACAGGTTTTTTTGTAAATTTTCACATTTTGTGTGAATATTCACAATTTTTTCTGTGAATTTATTTGTATGTTCAGAATATTTGTGAATACAATTGTATTTGTATGCATGCATGTGAATACAAATAAGTGAAGTATGAATAAATTTGTATTTATATTCACACGAAAATCACGATGTGAATAAGTTCGTATTCGTATTTATAAATAGAATTATACCCAACTCTGCTTGAGATACAATGCGCAATATTTAAAGGTCGTTGACGATATCACTTTTTTCAAAGATCGATCTTCATTTTTTAATAGTATCGAAAAAATGACGACTTTTCTCGTACATGTTGTATGTATGTATCGCCACTTTGGTAAAAAAAAAACTGATTTAAAAAATCGACAATCATCAACGATTCGTATTTATAGTTCACTGAATTGTGAAAAAAAATTACTATAGATTGTTTCGACAGAAAAATAGAAAATTGAATTTTGTCAAAATTCAAAGAACGAATGAATTGCTTTTATCCGAATATTGAATGAAATCTACATTGTCATCTCGTAAGGCGTCTTAAGCCTTAGGAGATAAAACGCATCTACTTTCATTGTCATCTCTTAAGGCGGGATATACATTTATAAGGAGCGAAAATTGATTTCTTTTTTTTTTCTTCAAACGATAGAACTGTGGTTCTATGTGGAAATTATATATGTGGAATATTTTCCCAAAGTTTCAAAGCGAAATTCGAAAAACTTAAAACGTTACAGCCCGTCAACGGTGTGCCTCGCCGAATGCGAAACGGGCGTAAACTTTTAACGCGTTTTTCTCAAAGCTGCATTTCCGAAATTGGCGTGCCGGATTACTCAAAAACTATTAAGCCGATTGAGTTGAAACTTGGTAGACATATTTATATTATCGCTACCTTCTACTTGCCGAGAATTGTTTTTGACAAATTAGAAAAAAAAAAGCTATTCTTTTTAATCGACATTTTACAGAAATATTCCGTTTGGTTTTTAGATTTGAGATGAACCGTTTAAGCTGGAGAGAAAAAAATGTCATTATCTGCCGGCGGGAATGTTGTTCTATAATTTTTGGTGATTTTTTTAAAACTCTCTATATATGGACCTCTGTGTAAAAAAATGCGTTTCCTTTTGACAAACCGTTTCCCGGATTTTTTTTACATTTGCCCTTTTTCGGGCTTCTAGGTAGATGTAGCTCCATCAACAATCCCAATGAAAACGAAAGAATTTTCAAGATACGTATACGCGACGTCATTGTGTCCGGTAGTACGATGTTTGCGTTTCTTTACGTTTGATTGCACGCAAGTAAATTTTTCATACCATGTTTCTTCGTCGGGATTGGTTGCTTCCGGAAGAACAGCTCATCCGAGTTAATTCACAGGTGAAGAAATATCGTCGGAATTAAGACGTGGTAAAAAGTGCTGAGTCGGTAAAAATCCCGCTGCGTCCTTTCCACCAAACTACCGAAATTTCGAGAAAAAGAAACGGCTTCGCACATTGAGGTTTTTTTTTCTTCCAATATTTCGGGGAAAGTGGGCAATGATTTTTCGGCTATATCTCTCGCCCTCGTACGTCGCTCGGTACATTTTTCACTTTGTCTTCAACGGTCGGCATAAGCTTGAAATTCTTTATAGGTTTATAGCCTTGGGTCTTAACGTTATTTTGCAACAAAGATTTTGCAAAAACTTCAAAGATTGGCCGAGTTATGATGATTTTTGTAAAGAGTCAGATCGTCCTTTTTCTTATATCGTTTTTCTTTTGCCTTTTTTCTCAAAACTGTTTTATAAATAGCTGCAAATCGTATCTCAAAATCTATTCATCCGATTCGCTTCAAATTCCAACAGAGCATCGTTTGAAACATTTTCTATCGTATGACTGGATAGTTTTTGTATATTTTTATCCATTTAATAACGAATGATTCAAGTTTTATTTATCTCTCTCGAAAATCGACCTTTCTTCTCTACAGCTCGTCATTTTCGTCTTTTTCGAAATTTCAAGAAACCATCTCGTCGTGCGAAAGTTTCAGCATTATACTGGAAGTACATTTTTTATTGCTCATTTCAGAACACTCTCGTTGCCAGAACCACCTATACCGATTGGCCATGCAGCAACGCACAAATGCACTTTGTATGAATAATGACAACTTCATTGCTTGTCAGAATTTATGAATTGAAAAAAAAACCCTTAACTCAGCAAGACTATGTATTAACAGTGTGTAAGATCTCGACCTCGACATCCCAATACTCTTATTAGAAAAAAAAAAACATTGATACTTGACCCGTTTTTAGGGCCTGAAGCTTATGCAGATCCGTGAAGTGGTTAAGCTACTGTGAAAATGTCCAAAAATCGTTCGTGGCTTGAGACAACTCAAATGGAAGAGTCCAACACATGGTACAGGAATCGTAGACTGAAAGTAAACTTATGATTACCACGATAGAGCTGCTAGTAAAACTTTAAATGCATTTATCTCGAAACTATGTTAAACATTTTTTTTCAGTAATTATTAACAACAAAAGTGACTTTTCCTCGAAATGTCGAAAATAATACGATTTTCTAATATGATTTACACACGATAACGAAAAAAGCTTGGTCAAGTCGCATAGCTAAGTCATATTACCTATTTTGAGAAAAAAAACTCTTTTTTTCGTTTCAAATCAACCGGGTGGCCAAAATCATCTACACTGTTGAGCCCCTTACGTTCAAAGGTCGTTCGCGATATTATTTATAACTCCTTCAATTATCAATATTTTTAAATGTAATTTGGTACACAACTTTGATAATGTACATGGAAATAAATGTCCAAACGATTCTTCAATTATTTTACTTATACCTTCAAAATTAATTGGTTTACATAACCCCGATTCTCGGGTCGTCACAGTAGCCTAACCCCTTAAATAAGCGAGAAAAGTGTAGTAGATACGCAATGCAGAAATTACTTTCCTCTTAGTAATCAAATTTGCACTTGAAACATTGTAATTATGTGTGTGTGTGTGTGTGTGTGTGTGTGTGTGTGTGTGTGTGTGTGTGCGTGCGTGTGTGTGGTGTGTGTGCGTGCGTGCGTGTGTGGTGTGTGTGTGTGTGTGTGTGTGTGTGTGTGTGTGTGTGTGTGTGTGTGTGTGTGTGTGTGTGTGTGTGTGTGTGTGTGTGTGGACGCATCATAAGAACAATGCACCAGTAGTAATGACACAATAATAATGTAACGCTCGTTGCCGCATTACATGTAAACCACAGAAAAGTGATAGATTGAGCACAGGATCGCCCGAAGAATCGCCCTCACAGCCAAATCAGCAACAACCAAAATGATATGCAAGAAACTGGTTAAAGCAGAATGTCGAGGAGAAAATAAAAAGAATCCTCTTTTGATGTTCTTATTATCAATATATGTATATACGAACTCTCATCGGCGCTTTCTAAAACATACGAGAAACTTGCGATTAGTGCTATGTACAGATATTTAAACCAGGAATGTGAGTTTTTTGTGTCGTCATTCTACGTGAAATAAACAACCACGAGGATGATAACGAGACACGTTACGAGCATTCCTGCAACAAGAATGTAACCGTCCTGACGGCCTCTCTGCTCTATGAACCTCATTGTTGTGTTCGAAAGTCCTAGAGTATTGCCTATATCTATAAGACGCTTGTGAGCGCCCTTCAACGTTATTCTTTGAGATCTGAGACCGTCGAGTATTCCCGACCCGTGCTGTAGGAGATTGTCAATACCGTGAGACGCGTTTGTCAGACTGTTGTTGTACTGGGCATTGTGATCGATGAGAATATCTACGTGATCGTTGGTCGTGAATCTTTGGGAGAGCAAAGCTTCGCGCTCCGCTTCCTCCTGAGCTTTGCGGTGTCTTTGGTTCCTCCACGAGGCGAGAGCCGCCGCCAGATGACGACTGTCGTACTTGAGCTGATCGACTCGCATCTTCGCATTTTGACGCTGCGATATCGGCCCTTTCAGACACAGCACGTCGAGTCTCTCGCAGTTGCTGCTCGAATTACCCAACAGCCGGAAAGTAACACATTACGATGATATTAATAGTGAGAAAAAGAATATACATAAATTGTAAAATGTTATTTTTGATTATAAATCACCTGTTTATCGTGAAGATTTTATTTTCTATGTCGTTTTCCACAGCATTGAGATCGAGGTTAGGCACTTTTCTTTCTAGCTGCGTGAAGAGATGCTGAGTCTCCTGGACCAATTTGTTCGTTTGATGATACAGTGTCTCCATTTTGTTTCTTCCTACATTCGCTTGGAAATAAATTCTTGTATTTCAATCTACAAAGAACATCTTTGAGTTTGAACTCGTACTCTCGTGACGTGTACAAAAGTTTTAGTTCCGAAACTTCCTGCGCCGTGCGATGTGGAGTGCGAAATTTGGCGACGCGACTTTCGCGACATCTACGTTTTACCGGCTTATAATGAGAGATTTGTATGACACACGCGATAGATGGACGTCGTGAGGTTTTTTTTTCTCGAATGATATGACGAATCACTTGTCTCGTCGGTCGATAAGTGGGAGCACTATAAATATTGACCTGCCGTGTGAACTTAGCGCAAGCGAATTTATTTCAGAGAAAATGACACTCGAATCCTACACTTCTTGGATATTTGTGATTTTGAGGGCAAAAGAATATGGATTATTTATTAAGGACAAAAGCCGATCACACACGCTTTTGCTCAGCATAGTATAACGTAGCATGAGATGTTTCGACCAATCACGTAGCTCTATGCGCGTATATAAAGGACAAGCGATGACATTTCGCGCTCGGAGCTAGGTGATTGGTCGGAACGTCTTATGGTGCGTTATGCTGTGCTATGCAAAATCGTGTGTGAACGACTTAAGGCCTCAATAAATTTGAGAATTTGAGACTTCAACGATGCGTAGTGTCGCCTAGGGGAACGAAATAGGTCAACCATACGCGCACTCCCACATCGGAAATTCAACTTCATCGCAAGCCTGTAGGCCTATTCTGTAACTCCTAACGACAACTTTCGTTATCGTTAGGTAGCGACAACCAATGAAAGGCTCCCTTTCTTCTGTGATCGTGCATACCATTGGCTGTCGCTAGCTAACGATAACGAAAACTGTAGCTACCGAGCAGCCCCCTGACGCTGGTAGATAAATGCTGTTCGCAAAATGTCCTTGCCGCACTGGGGCGCTAGTAGTTGTGTGACAGGCATGCATATATATATATGTATGCTGCGCCGGTGTTTCGCATATCTTACATGAATAAAAATATATTGATATATTTGGAATGATTTTTCGTTCTAATGATTTTCTATTTGAACACAATAAATAATGTGGCGGTCCTGCTAGTTCCACCATCTCACCGCTACGCGGCTACATCGTTCCAGCGTTTCTCACAAGCGGTCGCAGGGGCATGCGTTCCTATATATAAACCGTCTTTCCTCTAGATCCTAACACCCAGCGCGTCTAGGGCAGGGTACAGTGACACAGCCCTACTGATGAGTCTGTCACTGTACCCGAGACGAAACGCAAACATTCTTTTCCTGCCTCTTCCTACCTTACCGACCTTACAGAACCTGGACAAGCCGCGGACAACTACAGGAGTAGAGAGCCACCGACCGAATCTCTACAATAACGTCGCCACGTCGGCTGTCACACAACAGCCAACGCTAGGCAGTGGCGATTTCAAGAACTAAAAAGCCGGGACAAAACGCGTTTTCGTTTATCGTATAGGAATAGTAGGTCAGTGTCAGGGGGCTGCTACCGAGTTACCGAATCTCACTGCTGGATGTAAGACCATCGGTCGAGCTAATTGCAAAGAGAAGAGTAGCTATAGCGCTCTGAACTTGGCAACTTGACTTTGACTTTTTGGATATTTTCTGCGTTAATCGTTTATGAGTCATTTGCGGCCGATTGTAATAACAATTAAAACGTTTGTGAGATCAGTCTTTAATTAAAATCTACCAGTTAGTTGGGGACTCGATTCTGATTTTTTGGACCCTGTGGTACTCGAAATACGCATTTTTACAGTCGTCGATTGTATTCTGTAAAAAACTAGTGGAGTAAGTTCCAAAAGGTATCGTGGGAGTACTGCTGATAATTGTGACAAAATGCGTGTGCATTGCTGGCTCGTAAAGAATAAGCACGATGGCGTATTGATGTCTCGAAAGTTGTGTTACCAATATGATAACTAGATTGGAACGAGCACAACCCGTGTATTTCTTTCGATTGCGAATATACTATTCTCTTTTAACAAAATCTTGAGATTTTTGGTACGTGATTCCTTGCTACTTTAAAAACTTGAAAGTAGTGATCAACGTGGGAAAAACATCTTTCCTAGACGCAGGTAGGATCTCAGCGCTGCGGGCGCCTCTGGTGGCGCACGTAGAGATAAACGGCGGCGTTAGAGTGCCTGCACATTGCACGCGATTTGCAACGAGCGATAGGCGATATACAATGCGAGCTAAGGTATTCCGGCAACCCCCTAGAAAGGTGAAGCTTCCATTGGATATCGTTCATCGCTGGTCGCGAATCGCGTGCAATGCGCGCACAATCGTGCGCCGCTGAAACGGCCGGAAAACTACAGCAAGCAACCAACGCCGGCGCCGTAATTTCTCAGCGTTGAATTTTTTTGTCATGGAATAAGCCGTCTTAGCTTTTTTACTTCAAGTGGATGTGCGTCGATTTAGTAGCTTGTTACTTTCTTTGTGCTCGCCACGGAAACTACTTGTATAGTAATTGAAATGAAATAATCATACCATTTCTAACGGAAAGTATTGACGCGACGTAAAAAAAAAACATTTTATTCAGAATTGCAACGTTTAAAGAAAAAAATTAAATTTGAATGCATCTAGAGCTTTTTTGCAGTTTCAGTCCGCGACACACCCAGGTAGCAATTTTCAAAAAGTTGTCCAAAAGTTGTCTAAAAGGGTGCCAAATGTCCGCCCGGAAGTTATCTTTAAGTCAACAACCATCCAAAAAGATAACTGTTGGACACATGATAACTTATAGGTAACTTCCAAGCGGACATTTGGTACCCATTTGGACAACTAATAGACAACTATTTTGAAATTGCTACCTGGGCAGCTTTACACACTGATCTGGAAACTTCTAGGGTGGGAAGTGATTTAGATTGTAAGGCAAAGTCGTAGTTCTCGCTTTTGCCATCTTAAAGCGCTGCCACCTAGCGGTGAGTCAATCCAACGCAGTAGCGATATTCTGTTATGGCCTCTGCACACTGCGCGCGATTTGCGACGAGCGATGGGCGATATCCAATGGGAGCTTCACTTTCCCAAGGGGTTTATTTAATACCTGAGCTCCCATTGGATATCCCTCATCGCAAATCGCGCGCAGTGTGCAGAGGCCATAACTCGTTATAACTCGGTAGCGACAGTTTTCGTCATCGTAGGCAAGCGACAGCCAAAAAGAGGCCCACTTTCTTCTGTGATCGTGCATGCGATTGGCTGATACTATTTATCGATAACGAACACTGCCGCTACCGAGTTATAACGAGTTAAAGAATCGCGCTATAGGTCCGAACTATGCAGTGAAGCAGATTTTTCTGAATTAACAATATTTTTAAGAACGTTTCAAATGGAAATGGATTCAGCTTTTTTACTACTGATCCTATGGTGAGAATGACAGTTATTATTTCAGTAAACTGATTCTTTCCGTATGTCCGAACTTTTGTTATTTTTCAATTTGGTCTTTGGCCATTGAAGTAGATGGAAATGGGATAGATGGCGTATGAACAAATTTATACGGTCTACATTTATTTCTGTATAATTAATCTGTTTTCCTCAGTAGATTGCACTCCTTCTTTGTTTGTACAACTTTTATTTTTATTTGTGCTTTCTTGTTAATGTTAACGAGTACCTGGAAATAAATATAATGAAAGAGGGTTAAAAAAACGTAAACGCATTCTGTATGTTTAAAAGGCCCCGTTTCTATTGTCATGTGAGTTTAGCGAGTTCGTTTTTTACAACTAATTGTTTTTGCCGTTTTCCCATTTTCGTCGTGCGGAACTTCAAGCACCGAACACTTTCTAGTATCGTACTTAAAACTTTTCCAACAGTTCGGTACGATGCACGCTTTGGGCATTTTCCGAATTCAATAGACCGTTTGCTTCCTTTCAACACTGCAACGGAACAACGTAACGCGATTCAAAGGACTTTGAAAAAGTTGTCTATTGTTGTATATCTATATCAACTAGACCCCTACGTGACAGCGCTTCCAGTAGATAGATGAGGAACTAAGTTTATGCCTCACTACGGTAATTGCCGATATGCAAAAATACCGAAGTTACGAGGTCTGTATGACCGCAGTCCGAATTCGGCTGTAAGCGCTCACAGCGCTCACACTGCAATCGGACCAATTAGATTATAGGCCGCGGCCTATAAGGCCCGGTTCCACAACTCTCGGTTAACTACAGTTAACCGAGGTTTAAGACGTTAAACCCGGTTCAGTAAAGAAGTAGCGTTCCACAACATCATCAAACGCCGGTTAACTGCGATTCGCTTCGGTTAAAGTTAATCCCCGGATTTTGGGGGTTTAGCCAAGATAACGGAGGTTTAATAATGTGGCGACATCGGTAGTGTGTTTTGAAAGCTGGGAGCGGTCGGCTGCTGCACATCGCTGACATGTTGTAGGCGATTGGAGGTTATAGTGGCAATTGTTCTTCTCTCATTGTCGCGTTGCATTTCGAAATAATTAGAAAATAAATCGAACCTCTTCTATTGTATATTTAATAATTAATTGTTCATTGTAATCTGAACAATGGCTCATGTGTTCCTCATTTATGTTTATTCATATACAATACCTGTTGCGAAAAGTTCTTTACGAACTGCGGCGAAATGTTTTCGCGTCTTTTTTTTTAAGTTGTCCCAACAGCTTTTAAGCGACGTGACATTTCTATTTAGCGATGAACCTTGGCTATTAAATTCGTCACATGCACTTAGCCAACATTTCTCCTTTTCTTTGATTGTCACTGAATCAGATGCTTTATTTTCTAAAATATTCTTTTTCTTCTCGACTATTTCGCTTAAACGAATTTTTTCATCGACCGAAAAGTTCGGTAATCTTTTCTTCGTTAGCGGTCCGTCTTCATTATTCCGCGATATGTTGTTTACTATCGCCAACAAGTTCCGCATAACCTTTATTGCCGAGATTCTTCCTAACCTTTTACCGGCATTTTCAAATATCCAATCACTATTCACTTTTGGAAAGAAAAGAGTGTCTATCCAAAGTTTCCCTAGGAGACTATACGTTTTCGTAACCGATGGTTACAAATGAGTTGTGGAACGCAATACCAGTTTAACCGCAAGTTTATCTTTAACGGCGGTTCACGTGAACCTTCGTTAAACGTGAAGTTGTGGAACCGGGCCTAAGACCGCGGTTGCTATCGACGAAACCGTTGCGCATGCGCTCTAGCCGAGGTATTCGGAACCAACGCCTTTTTTCAAGATAAAGGAACGATATTGGAAATGATTCCAATATCACTCCGTGAATAATTCCAAAAAATGATATCGCCCCATAGAAAGAAAAAAACAAGCTTTGCTGATAATTAGCAGGAAATACTTAATAATATAATTTTAAAACAATATCGTTTTCCGCATTCATCGCCATCTTCCGGTGATGGATCGGTACATGGGATCAGACGTTGCAATATACACTTTCTTCATTAAAAAAAACCACTTTTCCACTGACATTCTTCCGAAAACATATCATCTTTTCATTTCGTGGTTAACCACGAATGAGTGCAAATACAAAGAACCACACAAATCAATCTTCATCTTCAGCCGAGAATAGGAGTAACGTAATTTGATCCGGAAGAAATAATTCGCGACACCGTCAGAATCAATTGATACAATCTCCGAGAATGATTCGTTGTTGGCCAAGTGTCGCAAAATTATACGAACCTCACGAAATTTGTGAAAATCGTGTGACTTTCGTAAACGTCAAGTCGAAATACTGTATCGACGAGGATTTCACTGTGAATTATAATCTTCGTGCCGAAGTAACATTGGTGTTAAACGCTTGAGTTGACTCTCGAGATATTCGTTGTCACGTCAAACGTCTACACGGAAAACAATGTATGTATTTTTAATGACACAGTTCAAATCCTCCACGAGAGACTGGATCGGCATTTTTCCACGCAATTGGTTGAATCTTCAGCAATATTTGACCTTCGAGTACACTCTATCTTCACCTCCCAACGCCAAAGATCCGCGCAACAGGACAATCACATTTCCGCGCATTTTCCATCGCGAGGTAAACGAAGAAAAAATTCGCTTTAAAGTCGGTACGAAAAATATACTATAAGGGTGGAAATCGGAAAACAAAAAATAATTTATTTCACAAAAATTACACTTTGATCCTGGAAATCTCGCTGTTTGTTTTTCAGGCAGCACAAGCGTGTGTTCGAGTGTTGGATTGCAGCTTTATCTTCTTAGGGGCTGCGGATAATGTGCCAGCTTGCCGAAGAGGCATCATGGCTGTTTTATCATTTACTTTTATTTGTGTTTCACAAACAGGCGAATATGATGTTGAAGTTTGCGTCTACCTTGACTTGCAAAAACACGCTTTGTACAATGATAAAAATGAAGGGAAAAAACGTTGCATTCTAACAACGCAGAATTCAACGTCATACGCGAATATAGGATCGAAAAGATAGATTTTTTCCAGAGATTCGGATGATTGTAATCGGATTATAAAGTATTATTATCATAATTATTAAGTCCTTAGGCAACAGTAACGGGTATAAAATCATGTGCGGATTTAACAATTTTTTTTCGTATGAAAAAGTGATTCACTCATAAAATTAATTACACATCTATTTAGTATGAATATTAAGCTGTTATAAAATATGTATTTTTTTTTTCGATGTACAAAATGGCCGATTACTCGAAACTTCTTGAATTTCTTTCCAATTGGCATGACAAATAACTTCAACAATTTTAACTCGATTTACTTCAAATTTAAAAGTTACGTTCCTAATTCCAGTTTGCAGCGAAGTACCTACGGAATTACTGATTAATCTAAAACTCTTCATTTTATGAGCAGTTATAACAAAAATTTTTACTGAAAATTCATGTCTTAAGTTCAATTGCCTACAATTGTTGAATAAAACAAAATTTTTTAAATTCCGTACCTACTTCTCTAGGTATTCTAATGTAGATTGACGAGAATGTTTGTTTTTTGGTCTATGTAAAAAATAGTCGGGCATTTTGTACATCGACAAAAAATATATATTTTCTAACAGCTTGATATTCATACTAAATAGATGTGTAATTAATTTTATGAGTGAGTCACTTTCATACGAAAAAAATGGTTAAATTCGCACATGATTTTATACCCGTTACTGTGGCCTAAGGCCTTAAGGGATCATCGCAGTGTAACGGGTCGAAAAATAGCTGATCTTCGCAATTTTCTTTTTCGACGTATAAAATACGCTAATCAGTCTGATTTTTTCATGACAAATCAAAGCGCTCATGAAGAACAGAAAATAAATTTTTAAATATTTATTTTTATTTTTGTTTACATTTTTTCAACGGTTGAAAATGTCTTTGAAAAAAAGGAGTCCTCATGGTGTACACGGTTGTGGCTGTAAATATCTGAAACAAAATTTGTAAAAAGATTACTAATCAGTACGACAGCCGCTATCTTGCTGTGGAGGTTTTTTTTTCATGAAAATTGACAAAATGGCAGCGGTTTGGAAAAAAAAAAGTATCCACATTAGCCTATTTTGTAGAGTTTTTCGTTAAAAAAATATGTAGATTCAAAACAAAACAAAACTTCCATAGCAAACTGAAGAATGGTGTGAAGAATGTTGTGTAAATATGTGAGACGGATAGCGTAAAGACACTTCCGTTGAGAGCGTACACAGTTTGAAAACCAATATTTCAAGAAAAACGCGTTTCAAGTTTCGAGCGTGGAATTTTCATATAAATTGTCTACTTACGTTTATAAAAGTATACCAACAGCATGTTTATAACCGTCTACACTATCGGATAAGGCAAAAAAAAAATCGATTTTTCGAAACTTTGACATTGTGACGATCCTCAAGTATTAAAAAATGTGAATACCGAATGTTTCAATCGGAATTCTCTACTGAACGGTCAGTAGTCACACACGGGCGTTATGTGAGAGCGATGCACCGGAAAGACATCAAAATCCATCAAATTCTTGCGGGAATAAATCATTAGAAAATTTATGGGCAATCGTGAAATTATATTGACCTAAATGCGATGTATATCTTACAGAATACGATTACATCTCGAATTTCTTCCTCGTATATCATCGAGAGTCAAAATGTGTCCTGTCTCAATATTCTACAGATTCCAAAGCATAGACCGAAGGGACTTCACCCACGCGTTGAATTATACTTTCATATCGTAATGCTTTTGGTATTGAAAAAGGGTGTTCGAACGATTTTTCAGTGGACCATTTCCTCAACTAACGTGTGCAGAAGAAATTGAGAAGAAAGCGCCCTTTTTACTTTCATTCAAACAACTGTCGATGCTGTTGTCTAACAAAAATTATACGGTGACCGTAGGCTTCGCTGGATCTGGATTATCAGCTTGTATACGTAAGCAGAGAGATACAAATCATGGCGACTAGTTGTTACTTCCATTTTACGTCGCCTCCTGGGAAGAATGAGCTCCAACACGGCCCATCCAAGCATGATAATCCTTGTCCGAGCGCCAAAGCCACTTCGAGCGGAACACTCGGTGAGATTGATCGTGTAGTAGGTGTTTGCGCCGATACCGATCAGTCGACGACCACCAAAGATAATAACACGACGATGGCTGAAGGGATCGTGGAAGAAAATGGTACCAATGGATTGCGACCGTCATGTGGATTTTGCCACCGACAAATACGTGGCTTAAAGATTGATGCTCTTCGTGTAAGTGTGCAATGATGATTTTTCGATTGTCTCAAAAATCAACGGTACATCACAGTATTAAAGGGCTACATCCACCTAGAGGCCCGAAAAAAATGGCCGAATTTCCAAATTTTTTGTCTCGGAAACGGTTTGTAAGAAAGGAATGCATTTTTTAAACCCAATGGTACAAATATTGAGAGCCTTTAAAAAAAATCACCGAAAAATATAGAAAAACGACAACAATATGACCGCCGGTAGATGACATTTTTCTCGCGACGTTTGGCGATGGGTACTCCAGCTTAAACGGTTCAGCTGGAATCTGAAAACCAAACGGGTTATTCAAGTTAACGATAAATGCGAGTCGTTGGCGATCGTTGGTGTTCAAAATCATTTTTTTTTAACAATGTGGCAAGGAATTAAAAATAGAGCATACAAAATCTATGAAAGAAGGCGTCATTTTTACGTAACTATTAAAAAATTATAATCGATTTAAAAAAAGTTAGATCGTCAACGACCTTTAAATATATCTCATTGTATCTCCTGTACATTTGGAAACAATCCATCACGTGGTTCTCGGGATATGTCCTCCGACTTTGAAAACAGTATTTCGAAAAAAACCCGTTTAAAGTTTCAAGTACGGTGCTGCCACCATTCGCCCGGCCGATTGTTAGAAGCTACTGCTTCTAACAATCAATTTCTTCTCACTCTCTTTTGAACGGATGTACAATGTACTAAGGTCCTAATGTACAATGTACTAATTTACAATGTAATAATGTACAATGTACTAATTTACAATGTAATAATGTACAATGTACTAATTTACAATGTACTAATGTACAGCGTACTAATTTACTAATTACTAATGTACAATGCACTAGTGCAATGTAATTACTAATGCACAATGTGCAATGTAATTACTAATGTACTAATGTACAATGTAATTACTAATGCACAATGTACAATGTAATTACTAATGCACAATGTATAATGTAATTACTAATGCACAATGTACAATGTAATTACTAATGTACAATGTAATTACTAATGTACTAATGTACAATGTAATTACCAATGTACTAATGTACAATGTAATTACTAATGTACTAATGTACAATGTAATTATCAATGTACTAATGTACAATGTAATTACCAATGTACTAATGTACAATGTAATTACCAATGTACTAATGTACAATGTAATTACCAATGTACTAATGTACAATGTAATTACTAATCTACGTAATTACTCATTATTCCAGCGGGACGTACTAACGTCCCGCAGCAAAAGAACGCCGCCATCATCAACTAAATCAAATACATGCTATTTTCTTCATTTTAGAGAATCCTCTCGGGCCCACCAACCGGAAGTTATTAATCGGAGTTGCTCATTCAATTTTAGGAATATTTCAATTAAATTTTCAGGAAATATAGCTCAAAGGTGATAGTATCGAAGAAAAATATTTTTGGAAAATACCATTTTTTGACCTACCTACGTAGCTGTAGCCCGTTAATTATCATTTAAAGTATTCCACGAAACAAACGGGGGGTTTCTGAGGAAAAAAAATTCAAACACCTATCAATATTTGTAAGAACGCGGCCCAGTTGCGAAAATGCGGGTCATCTATTATTGAAGATCGATTGCAGGGTGATTTTTTGGCCTCCTTCAGCGACTCTCTTCTCGATCGAGTTCGCAGGCTCGAGAGAGATCTGAGCTTAGCCGAGACGCATTCGAAAAATGCTAATAATTCACGCGACAATATTTCCAAACGTTTGGAAGCTTACGAGGGTTTTGTCGCGGAAATGCTCAACACCGTCAATGCCCGTGGAATTGTTCAGCTCACCGACGAAAAAGGAAACGAGGTGATTACTCGTTAAACTCAAATCAACGTTAAATCACCCAAACGAACTTTTTTTTACATTTTTAAGCATTTTCATACATCGTACATGGATAGAAATTTTCGAAGAATATGATATCTTTATTTGTAATAAAAATTTTGCGAATAAATATACAATATTGTTGGAACATGACTATATATATATATATATATGTTTTCCAAGATTATTCTGCGACGTGTGGAGAGCGAAAATAATTCAACATCGAAAAACGAAAAAAAGAATGACATCTTGGAGAAGGAAATTGTTTCGCTGAAGAATACAATTAAAAAACAGCAAAAAGCCATAAACGATATGATCGAGGACAGGAATCTCCACGTCCGGACGAGAGAACCTGCGAAACGTATCGACCGTGAGATACAAACGAATTCATCTGCGGAATTGACCGTAACGCTGGAAAAGAACGACAACGCTGTGGAAAAACCGGCCGAGGGCCACGAAAAGCTCTCGCCAAAAGTTCAGAAGGTAAAAAAGAACGAAAATTCAGCCACCGTTTCCAGCGTCCCAATGAACGAAGGTGGCACTCCAAAATGTACGAACGAAGAAAAAGGGGCTCCCTCGAAGCCTCCTACAGAACCGCGAGTACTAAGAATTCAAAAACCATCGGGAATTTTGGTCCAGGGAAAAAACGTGAAATTCGCTATAATCAGGTAATGTTAAAATAATCGTCAAATCTTCCGAGGGATCGAATATTTGTTGAAATGCCTTTTTTTCAATTATCCTCCGACCAGGGTCATTTGCAAATGTCCGATAAAGCAAATATTTCCTCAATCGATTGTTTCACGGGTCATAATTGAATTGCAGATTATGAGAAAAATAGGGTACCCCAGCCAGGGTAGCCCAATGAATATACGGAAGTAATTTCAAGCCCTGCATCCCTATCCTCTCTCTAGTCCGGAAATCCCGAGCAAAGTAGCGACCATTGAGAAAAGAAAATTTGTCTATCAGTCTTTGGGTGTACATTGACACGACGGCGAATAAAAAAAGATCGGTCTACGACGTTGTTTTTCGTGTCGTCTAATTATAAATACTGTCAACGGTCTTGGATCGTTCGATCGTTGATCCATCGGTTGCTCCAATTTCAACAAGGCTATTTTATTCCCGCACTCCGTCCCTCACTCTCGTTCCGGCTATTTATCGCGCGTTGTGTTCGCGACGCGGAATCATTATCGATCGAGTGCCAAATTTTCGGATACCAATCCCAGTTGGCTCTGAATTCCCCGAAGATCCCGATCTGTCCGTGTACCAGGCGAGGGCGACTGCGCCAAGATCGCCTTACTAACGTTATGCCAATACGAGTGAGTGAGCCAGAGTCAGACAGAGATGGCGACTGTATAGAAGTTTCACTCCAACTTGGTATATTTTTAGTTATACCTCGGAAGCTGGAAAGCAGCCAGTAAAAGTGTTTCGTCTGTGTAGAGACGGCCTCTGGTTGAAGCCGCACACGAGTGAATTTTCCAACCGACTCAAAATCGACAGCTGGAAGAACGTGATTTACTGCCGAAATTTCAAATCGATTTTGTGAGTCTCCTCACCCCCACACTCTCTCGCACTCTCCCGGTTTCTTCACCCCCCCCCCCTCCTTCATTCGCGAAGTGAGTGAACTTTTCGCAGAATATCGGTGATTTTTTTTAACTATCGAGAACAAATTGTATCAAAATAGAACATGGATACGGTCGTTTCTTCAGATAGAAGAGAAATCTTTTTTTTTTTCTGGGGGCAATGCATCGATGAAATTTACGGTTGCTTGAAAAGTTTGTTTCGTTGATAACAGCTCGATGCTCGTTGGAGACGTTTTTAACGTCAATACCTTGACCTTGTTCAAGTAAAAGATTTTCAATTGAGATTTGGAAAAACCATTTGATATGTAAAATGTGCTTTTCCGGATTTTCGCTTTATCAATGTGCGAATGATGCATTCACTTATATTGGATTTATTCAATATTGATCAAATGATCAATATAAATATATTGGATTTATTCTAGATTGATAATTTATATTGGATTTATTCAAGATTGATCATTTATATTGGATTTATTCAAGCTTGGTCGTTTATTAATTTAATTATTCAATGCAAATTTCTTATTTACCAGTAGATGAATATAATCTTGAAGAAAAAATATTTTACAGTATCTCGAGACATTTTTCATTGGGGAGTTGAAGTTTTTCGTCGAAGTGGTCAACAAGAAAAACGCCGCCTGGCGTGTACAATTGTAATAATCGAGTGATTCACGGATTTTCGAAATAATATGAGCCTCATCGCGATACAGCCTCTTGTGTATGTTGCGTGCTACCCAAAATTGTCACGTTCGTCTAGTCATTGTTATTTTCGTACAAAGGGCGAATTGATCCGAGTATATATTTTTTTTCCGAGGTTCGATGCATCATCAAATAAAGCTCGATGAGAAATTCGCGATTGGGACGTAATTTTTCACCCGCGCAGTTTCACACGACGACGCAAAAGTTCAGGCTCGAGAGCACAAAAATTGGGTATTCACGTATGAAAATTCTTGGTAAAAATCATCGGCGAAAGCCTTGAGAAGTTCGGAGCTTTTCGTTATTAATAGATTTCTATTAGAGTGTAATGACGTCATGGCGAGCATACGTTTTGAACAGCGAGTAAAGCGAATGTTGTTTTTTTTTCGGTTCCAGCTAGAACGTTGAGAATGTCCACGCGGATGATAACGAGTGGAGGAATTTTGTTTGTTTTGTTTTTTTTTTTAATTCTCTTTTACCGTGGCAATTTTGGTGCAATTGTATTTTTGCGATGTGCTTTCGATTAATGCGCAGTGGGTGAAGAATTCGTCTCGTGTCGGTGTCCACGTGCGCGTGTGCGTGCGTGTTGGAATCACGCGAGCAATTTAGGAACCATATAGATCTCTTCCTTCTTTGTTTTCGTTCACCGGGTCTAAATTTAACGGGGGTGTGTGTGTACGGCTTGGCCATACCTCCTATTTATAGTATTCTACGTGCGCACCGATGCACGTGTCACCCACCCCGGCACTCTCTCGCATGGCGTAAAAAACTCTTGTCATTCTCATTCTAACGTTTGAAAATGAACATACTTTTTCCATTCTTTTTCCATCTGAAATACGTCGAAGTACATCAGTATTTTAACTGTTCAGTAGGTCGTGAAAATTGCCGTCGAAAATTTATAACGAGTTGTATTTATTCGATAAAATGTTAAAGCTGTCGGAACAATGAATTTCGAAGGTTCGTGAATTGGCAAACTCTTGTTATTTTACTAGTAATGAAATTCAAATGATTGGGCATATGGTGCGAGTACGATAGGGAAATATAGGAAATGTGTAGAAATATGAGTAAGGGGGGGGGGGGCTGGTTTAAAATTCCGGAAGTTGAATGCTCCGACGGTTTAAAATTCCGAATTTTAATGTTCCGAAATTCAAGATGAGGCCGTGTTGAAATTCCGAACTTTGAATGGTCAGAAGGCTCAAAACTCCGAAAGAATGCTACCCCGAAAGATCAAAACTCCGAAAGAATTTTACACAAAAGACCGAAAATCTGAACACCGTCAAAATAATTCGGCCATGCAAGTTTTAAAAGTTCCAAAATTCTCAATAAATCGACGAATCATTTAGAGATTTTTTTTTTTATTAAGAAGTAATTTTACGTCAATTTTGAAATTTGTCTAGACAATGTTATACGTTCTACATCATTTACAGTCAACTGCATAGACTTTCGCTGGCATGATCCTGACATGGGGGCCGGGTTGAAATTCCGAACTTTGAATGCTCCGACGGATTAAGGGGGGTTTGTTTTTTTTTTCGCAAAATTTACGGCTTTTTGGGAATTTTTTTGTGAAGAAAGTATACAACGGAAAACTTGTGAAACTTGGCATATAGTTTTATTGATCTGTTTACTACATACAAAAAATTTTTTAAACAATTTCATCAAAAAATCCGCCTCCCACCCCCCTCGACGCGCGATGGTCCTTTTTTTATGGTGTGCACGATTACAGCCTTCACGTTCATCCTGCAACAAAAACCCAAAAAGCATTTTACTTTAGACACATATAGCTATCGTTCGATGAAGGGAAAAAAAAATTGACGATTTGGTGACGTTTTGAACTTGAAGTATCGATTTTTCGAAAAAAATTGATCGATTTTTTGTTATAAATAAAAAACTATTAAACGTATTGCTTTTTTGCTTCATCAAACGATAAAAGGATGTCAGCTGAGCATTCTGTCCAAATTTGAAGGCAATCGGCTGAATAGTTTTTGAGAAATCGTGCACACCATCAAAAAAGGACCATCGCGCGTCGAGGGGGGTGGGAGGCGGATTTTTTGATGAAATTGTTTAAAAATTTTTTTGTATGTAGTAAACAGATCAATAAAACTATATGCCAAGTTTCACAAGTTTTCCATTGTATACTTTCTTCACAAAAAAATTCCCAAAAAGCGGTAAATTTTGCGAAAAAAAAGACAATCCCCCCTTAAAATTCCTAATTTTAATGTTCCGAAGTTATAAGTTTCGTCAAGATCATGCCAGCGAAAGTCTACACAGTTAACTGTAAATGATGTAGAACGTATAAGATTTTCTAGACAAATTTTAAAATTAACGTAAAATGTCTTCTTAATAAAAAAAAATTCTTGAAAAAATTCGTTGATTTATCGAAAATTTTGAAACTTTAAAAACTTCCATAGCCGAATTATTTTGACGGTGTTCAGATTTTCGGAGTTTTTGTCTTTCGTGTAAAATTCTTTCGGGGTAGTATTCTTTCCGAGTTTTGAGCGTTCTCAACATGTAAAGTTCGGAATTTCAACCCGGCCCCTTTCAGATTTTCGGAGTTTTGATCTTTCGGGTAAAATTCTTTCGGAGTTTTGACCTTTTGGGGTAGTATTCTTTTGGAGTTTTGAGCGTTCTGATCATTTAAAGTTCGGAATTTCAACCCGGCCCCGTAAGGGGCATAAGGGAGGAGAGAGCGACGGAGTGGACGAATAATTGAAGAAAGGGAGAATGTGAAAATAATGCGGAATGTAGGAATGTAGGGTGTAGATAATAAGTGAAAAGTATGCATGTGAAATATTAATGTTTCGTAAAAAGCGTTGCAAAAAAGTTGTGCAAATAAAACTCGATACTACTAATTGAGCATATGGGAATAAAAAATCAATTGTGAGATTGTTCGGACCGAGATAATTCTAAAGCGCATAGAAATACTCGGAGAAAACAATAAAAATTTAAGGAATTATTGCGCGGAATATAATCGCGTTGAGGGAAGAAAGTTGGAATCGGGAGAACTTTTAAGGGGTTAGGCTACTGTGACGACCCGAAAATTACTGTTCTTCACTAAATCTATTTTCGAATGAATAAGTAAGATGATTGAAAAATCGTTTGGACATTTATTCGTATTTACATTAACAAAGTTGTGTGCAAAATTTCATTAAAAAATACTAATAATCAAAGAAGTTATACGCAATCTCGTGAAGGACATTTGAACGTGAGGGACTCAACGGTGTACTTGATTTTGGCTACTCGGTTGATCTGGATCAAAACAAACGAGTTTTTTTCCTTAAAATAAATAATATTTGCTAAGACTTGACCGAGCTTTTGGTACCGTCGTCTTTCAATCATTAAAATAAAAATTAAATTTTTTCAAAGATTTTTCAAGGGAATATGGCATCGTTATTGTTAATAACGAATTTAAAAAATGTTAAGAAGAGAAACGTCGGTCAAAACTAAACTACTATAAGTCTGAACGAGTGGACCAAATTTCAAGTCAATTCGTTCGTTAGTTGTCGAGAAATTGTGTACAACGTTTTGAAAAACATAATTTCGAAAAAAAACGCGTTTAAAGTTTTACTAGCAGTTCTATCGTTGTAATCACAAGTTGACCTTCAATTTTCGATTCCTGCACGATATTATGGACCTTCCTCTTCAATTTAAATTGCCTCAAGCGACGAACGAGGGTTTAAAAATGATCACATTAGCCTAACCCCTTAAGTCGATAGGAAATTGAGCGAGTAAAAACATCAGGAAAAAATATTTCAATGAAATAAACAAATTTTCCACTCTTAAGTTGTTCCCTCCCCTTTACTATCTTTCACATTCGAATTAATATAGAAAAGAAAATGCACGATGAATTATTTCTTCCCACTTATCTCATTCTCGAACGTACAAACGTCCCGTACTAAAATTCCATACATTTACCGGCGATTGGAGAGAAACCGCGAGGTTGAATTATTGAAATATTTCGCAGCCGTCCTGCAACGAAATAACCAACGAATTTTCGACAAAAACGACCGTATTCTCGGACTCGAATGAACCAAAAGTACCAAGTGTTTGGCGCCCACGAATAAACCGGAAGTAGAGAGAAGAAAGCGAGGAAAATGGGCGCCGGAGGTAGTTTATCGAACAACTTCAAATCTCAGGAACCACCGCCCCTACCGCCGCCGTTTTATACCGGAAATCCACAGTCTGGCATATCGAGGATATCCGGTATCTCGTGTGAGTCGCAGCGGGACGGAAGGCCGAGTGGAACCAGCACCCTTACTCTCGGCAATTCCGGATTTCAGGTTGGTCCAAGAAGCGAGAACAAACACGGGTAGAGAATTTCAATTATATTTCGAGATTATTGCATTGAGATTTAAATATGAAAATGTCAGTAGGATTTGAAGTACGAAAATATTTATCTTTATGAATGGAAATGTCGAAATGTTCATTCATTCAAAGAACAATGGATGATTGCTTTTAAGGAGCTACGTCTACATAGACGCCCGAAAAAAAATGGCCAAATTCCAAATTCTTTTTTTGCGAGATAGTTAGAGAACATGAAACGCATTTTTGTAAACACAGAGGTACATATATTGAGAGCCTTTAAAAAATCACCAAAAAATAGAGCAAACAAGAAAAACATGGCCGCCGGCAGATGATGAAAATTTTTTCCGCGACTTTTGGCGGTGGACACTCTCCAGCTCAAACGGTCCAGCCGAAATCCAAAAACCAAACGGTTTATTAAAGTTAACAATAAATACGCGTCGTTGACGATCGTTGATTTTTTTAATAATTTTTTTTAACATCGTGGCGATGAATTTACACTCACGGATACAAAATGTATGAAAAAAGTCGTCATTATTACGTAAGTATAAAAAAATAAAAATCGATTTTGAAAAAGTGAGATCGTCAACTACCTTCAAATGTTTCTCATCGTATGTCCTGTGAATTTGGAAACAATCCATCAAGTGGTTCTCGAGATATCATGTCCACCGACTTTGAAAACAGTTTTTCGAGAAAAACGCGTTTATAGCTCGCTCGGCCGACTGTTGGAAGCTCTAGCTCATTCAATTTTTGGAATATTTTAATGATATTTTCCGGGAATACGGCTAAAACGTGATAGGATAAAAATACTTTTGGAAAATGCAATTTCTTGACTTACCGAATAGCAATGGCAACAATTATTATTATTATTACAGGTGTTGTTTATGATTATGTTATTGCTGTTATTTTTATTAGTCTGTTACTATGATTATCCCCAATGATATAATCATAGTAACAGACTATTATTATTCTTTCTATTATAGATATATAGATATACATACAGGGTGTCCCAAAACTCAACGATAATCTGAGACCGGATGAAAGGCCAAGTTATACCAGTTCTGGGAAAAATAAAAAAAATCCATATCACTCAGTTTAGCGATAATAGACATTTAAAAAAAAAAGTTGAAATTCGACACCCTTGGTCGCATTTTCAAGTCCTGTGAACACCAATGTCACAATTTCGCTGTGATTTTTTAAATTTCGTGATCTTCATTAACGATGCTATTAATCGCAACTACAAATTAATGCAAAAAACATTGTTAATTTAATAAAATAAGTTAAGTTTTAGTGACTCATGGTTCACAAAAATATTGTTAGTTAACTTTGACACTTCATTTTGAAAAAAAATGTACTACACTACCCTTGGCAAGTTATTTCAAAAGATGGCGCATTTAATCAAGATTTCAAAATGGTGCAACACTTGCCACTTTTCTTGCCATTAAAAATTTTATTTCTGATTTTTTTCAAATTGAGCTCATTTTGAACAACTCAACATTAGGAATTTTTGTTACTAAAATTTGTTATTTTTTGTTTCTGGTCTGAAATAAAATTATTATTTTTAGTAAAGAGGTAATTGAGTCAGTTAATAACCAATTTTTATTGTAAAAAACATATGTTTTTTACTAAAAATAATAATTTTATTTCAGACCAGAAACAAAAAATAACAAATTTTAGTAACAAAAATTCCTAATGTTGAGTTGTTTAAAATGAGCTCAATTTGAAAAAAATAAGAAACAAAATTTTTAATGGCAAGAAAAGTGGCAAGTGTTGCACCATTTTGAAATCTTGATTAAATGCGCCATCTTTTGAAATAACTTGCCTAGGGTAGTGTAGTACATTTTTTTTCAAAACGAAGTGTCAAAATTAACTAACAATATTTTTGTGAACCATGAGTCACTAAAACTTAACTTATTTTATTAAATTAACAATGTTTTTTGCATTAATTTGTAGTTGCGATTAATAGCATCGTTAATGAAGATCACGAAATTAAAAAAATCACAGCGAAATTGTGACATTGGTGATCACAGGACTTGAAAATGCGACCAAGGGTGTCGAATTTCAACTTTTTAAAAACAAATGTCTATTATCGCTGAACTGAGTGATGTGGATTTTTTTTTTATTTTTCCCAGAACTGGTATAACTTGGCCTTTCATCCGGTCTCAGATTATCGTTGAGTTTTGGGACACCCTGTATATTATACATTCTATTCTTCTAATATTATTCTTATTAAGGGGTGAGATGCAGCCAAAGGCGTGAAAAAACGAGCATTTACAATAAAAAAATGTTATAGTAATTAAGTTTGTTTAAAAAAAAGTGGTTTGCACAGACTTTTTATGTTATATTTTAACTTGACTTGTACAAATTTTCAAAGAAAAATATTTTGTTTTCCGTCACCGCAAAAAGCTTTGCGGTGACCATCGTAAAACTCTACTGGATCATCTGAAATAAAAAAACCAAAAAAAAATTATTAGTTTAATAATAAATCTAGTCCTTAATCGAAGCTTTTTTTTTCAAAAATTAACAAAATGGCGGCTGCCGACAGATGACTTTCGATTTTTGACCAAAAAATCGCTCATTTATTGTTTTAAAAAAATAGAAATTTTCAACAAAAATAAAAATCCTTCGATTAAGGACTAGTTTTTAATGCTATCAATAAGCACACCAAATTTAATCAAAATCCATCGAGTGGTTTTTCAATTATAGTGGTTACCGACTTGAAAAACATAGTTTCGAGAAAAACGCGTTTAAAGGTTTTCGATGTGGATACGGTAATGTTCGTAAAATGTTGAGCTCGATGGATGAAGCTAAACTGTTTTTTATGAATTTTGATCGGCTGAATCAGAATATCACAATTTTTGCACAAGTCGAGCATTCAATTGTTTATAGCCAATTGTTAAAACAATTTTTCGAAAAATTAAAGTTTTTCGGGATGAATAATTTTTTTAAAAACATTTTGGGCAATTTTAAAACGAAAGTATTCTTTATAAAAAAATTCTAAAGTCCATCGTTTTTGAGTAATACATTTTTGAAAATTTCTGAAAGAGTTTTCCAATTTTACACTGGATTTATGTATAGAAATACTAATTAGAACATTACTTATGTCGAATCATCAATTCCTGGCCCATACAATATGGGCTCCTGCCGATGTGGAAGCTTCCAAAATATCAATTTGTTATTGTCTTCGAAGCATTCTGCCTTCCCGGGTATTATCGTTTGCGCGTTTGTCAGCCGCTACCTGCCACGGGGACCTGACGCCCCTTCACTAATTGTGGGATATCCCGGAAACTATTAATCGGATTGACTTGAAATTTTCCGGGAATATTTTCGAAACGTCATACTTCAAGAAAATGTAATGAAAAAAATCGATTTTTTGAAAATTCTGAACTGCATCTCACCCCTTAACAGTAACATTATAGCTGTTTTTTTCGTTGATGACGTTGTTGATATTATTTTCATCACCATTATCAATGTTATAATTTTTTTTTCGTTAAAAAACAAAACAGCATCCCAGATCTTCGGAGGAATGGTGGCATCATCGACCCTCGGCACCAAGCCTGTCTGGCCTTCGTCCGCAGCAAGAGACCTTGGTAAGCTGGTTTGGATTTGTTTCAGGTACAAAGAGACGCGAAATGATACACGAACGTTCGACTTTTCACGCGTCACGTTCTGTATCGAAAGTATGAAAACTCGGAACACCCTAATTTCCAACTTTTCCATTTTGTAACGAGCTCGCAACTAGGCGACGAGTTTTTTTCGTTGAAAATTCTGTACTCATCGATGGTACCTAGAAGCGTATAGACGCATGCATGTGGCTCGGGATATGAGAATAATGTATTGCAAACTGGCGCGTGTCCAGGATTTTTTTTTGTTCACTTCACCACTCCACTCTTCCGTTCAAGACGGCGGACAACACGCTGAGTCAGAATAACGAAAATTCATTTTCACGGTATCCAAGCGGGGAAGAGGTTTAAGGATCAGGTTTGATCGCGTGCGCGTCTCAGCGAGGAAAGAAATAAAGATTGGGAGAGAGAGAGAGAGAGAGGGTGGGAGTATCGGGAATGACCGACGCGAGGACCGTTTTGTCTTCGCAACGAGAGAGCGTTTTTCGGTGGGTGGGCTGCAAGAGCTTTTCTTTCATTTCAGTACGCAGTTGTCGACGTTAACGCGAAGTATATCTCGAACGTTCCCTCGCACGAGTGAACACGGTGAACGAGAAGTTTCTCTTTGTTTCGCCGCTTTCACGAACAAATAACAAAAGCGATCGTTCGCTTTTCGAAATTTTTTCACCGGTGACCGGTAATTCGAATTATTGTTTTGTTACGCCGGTGCAATTGAAGAAGTTTTTGAAACTCGGAGTTTTGGACGAGTTCGATCCAATTGCAGGGATTTTGTCGATTAATCAATGCAATTATCGATCGTTCGAGAATGCGATCCGGGCGTTGAACTTTTAAGTGATCCCTCCGTTTACTGATTTCCGGATTTATAAATGGACTAGTGTGTGGTGCTTGTGGCCCGGCGATCAAATTGCATAATCGTACGATCGATTCGTCGGTTAGTTTTCACAAATCACCTGATCGATATCGATAAATCGACTGTGCGATTCATGCAGTTGGCATTTTGAGGTATTAAGGGCATGAACAAGGTCAACATAACCTCACAAATTTTTCAACCCTATTTTTTCATAGATGGGAGAATTTTTTAGGAAAAACAAAGCATTAGGCTCTGGCGAATTTCCTGACGCAGAGCTTGATGATTTTCTTTTGCCCTAAATATTATTCATCTGTGAGAAATCTCTGTTCGAAAATTTCAGCTATCTCTCTCGCACTCATATGTCACGTGGTACATCTTCTACTTCGCCTTAAGGGGCCAATCCACTTTGGAGCCACGAAAAAAAGGCTTTTTTCGCGATTCTTTTTTGAGGATTTTATAAAAGATATGAATATAAAAGTTGTTGGGCTTGATAAATAAAGTCTTGAAATACTTCAAAAAAAAAATTTATTCATTTTTATTCATTTTTAAGTACAAAAACTATAGTTTAACGTAACGTCTCAAAAATAGGTGGGCTAGGTGGCTCCATCACAACTCGGCAACGGCTTGTCTGAACCAAATAATCAAAGTTCATTAGATTCAGTATGACACCAGCTACAAAATGACCCTCGAATATAAAGTTTTATTAAAAAATAAAAAAATGGCAGATGAAAAACGAAAAAAGTATTTTAAAAACGCGTTTTTTCGCAGTTTTTCGCAAAAAAAGAGTTAAAATCAAAATTTTAAAACCATCGAGGGTCATCTTGTTGCGGATCATGTTTACAATGTGTGTTTCAAATTTGAAGAGAATCGGTTTATTAGTTTTAGAGATACGATGGAGCTAGATTTTGAAAACGTTGCTTCGAGAAAAACGCGTTTGAAGTTTATACTGCGAAAAACTCTCACCTAAAGTCAATCGGCAATTCCTGCGCTGTACAAAATCCCTTCTGATTGCTCATCATCGTCGATTTCTTCAAGTTTTGCTTGCTTTCGATTTTTTGAAATTTTCAAAGTGGACTGGCCCCTTAATTTCGCGAACTCGAATATTTAAAAATTCACTGATTTTCGTCTATAATCAGTTAAAAACACATCCCAGTATACTGGCAAAATTTCGAATCAAGTTACTGAACTTTTAACGAAAAACTACGATTCTGAAAATCGTTGAATTTATACGTGACTTTATGGAGATGACACACTGACCATATTTCTATCTAAGAATTTATACCCCAAACAACTGTAGATGCCTGATATAAACCGCTCACGCGTGTAAAAAATTCTAAAGATTCCGTAACGAAAACAGTGGGTCGGCGAATGTTTGAGAAAAATATTAAAAATAAAGCTTAGAAAAATGTGACTAGCAGAAGAATTTTCGTAGCCGCGACTTCTCAAAGAAAATGTCAAGATATCTAAATCCACTAAATTTAGGCGATTTTTTTTATTCCAGTTTATCGTTGTGGATAGTAATTGATTGTGACCTTTTTTTTTATTAAACACCACTGTAATTTACCAAGGATCCCTAAGGGTCCTCCTTATGCCCCTATAATACCTTAAGGGATCATCACAGTGCAACGGTTCGAAAAATAGCTGATTTTCGCGATTTTCTTTCGATTATTAAAATACGGTAAAATAATTTTTTTGAACGTTTGAAAATGTCTTCGAAAAAAAAAAGAGTCCTCGCGGTATACACGATTATGGCCGTAAATATGATCTGAAACAAATTTTTTAAAAAGATTATTAATCGGTATGAAAGCCGCTAACTAGCTATGGAGGTATTTTAAAATCAAAATTGACAAAATGGCGGCCGTTTTGAAAAAAAAACGTATCGAATTTAGCCTCTTTTTCGACATTTTTTCGTTAAAAAATATGAAGATTTAAAAAAAAGCTTCCGTAGCAAGATAAAGAATGGCGTGAGGAATGTTGTGTCAAAATTTGAGACGGATAGCTTAAAAACTCTTTCTTTGAGAGTGGAAAACGACATTTCGAGAGAAAAAACGCGGCGGTCTGCGCCAGGTCGCACTACAGCCTTTTGCTGCGAAAGGCTGTAGCAACCGGAATAATTCGAATTTCGGCCCAAACATTGAACAGCATTTTTATAACCATCTATACTATGGGAAAATGCAAAAAATCGATTTTTTGAAAATTTGACACTGATCATCCCTTAAATAGCCTAAAAAAATCGAAGAAAATAGTAGTTGAACTGTTCAGTGATTTTCGGAGCCAACCATTTAAACATTCTTCAATGGAACGGATTGTTCATTCATCTTCGAACGTATCGTTCTTACTTTTTTCATTTACTCACTTGCGACTTTATGTGTTTTTCATTCGAATCAATGATTCGCTTACTAACTTTTCATTTTTATTGAACTTAAATCTGACTCGAAGGTTCAAAAAATGTGAACGAGGAATTCTTCTTCTGATCGTTATTATCACTTATATTAATATTATTATTAATTATAAGAAGAATTAGCCAAAGACTTATCAATGCACTGGGTGGTTATTTTATTTTCCTAATTTATTAATTCACCTATCATTTCGTTTGTCGATGGATCTCGAAAATCCAGAAAATTGCATAGAACATTCGAACAATCTTCGGATGAAGGAATACATAGAAAAATGGAATGAAACTTCAAACAAAGAGTCCAGTGACCAATCGTCATCGGAATTAAATATATATTCAATAAATATTAATATATATATATATATTCAATAAATATTAATATATATATATTAATATATATTATTAGAATTTTAATATACTGAGTGTGCTGTTATTAATGGATAATCCTGCAACTGTCGATAGGTCAGATCATGTCCTACTATATGCTGGAATTTCAGTTTAGTGCAAGTCCCACGGTCTTCGAGATTTTGGGCATTATGTTATTTTTTGAAAAAAAAAAAAAAAAAAAAAAAAAACATCTGCCATTGGTTTTTCGCATGCCATTTCTACAAATGATATGAATCGACGAAAACTAAGTAACTTTTCAAAGTAATTGGCACGATATGCGTAGTGAATGTTTTTTACCCTGCAGCCTATCAAAGCCACATGTTCGAATTGGTTTTTATAAAAATTCTGCACAAGATCTTTTTTCATAAAGTTTCCTTAACATTTAAAGTTAAAAAGAAGACTTTTCTAGATAAAACAAATAACCAAGAGTAATCCGTCCTCCTGGTTTGAAAAAGTCGTTTCGAGAAAAACGCGTTTAAGTTGTACGAGGCGCCTGAAAGAAGTCCGAGGCGCTACAGCAAAATCGAAACTTGAACCGTAAAAAAAAAATTGCGCTGCAGGCCCAATTACATATTGTTTTTATGACCCCAAAGTATTTTCTAAGCAAAAAAAACGATTTTTCCAACATCCTAGAGCGGTGTTGCTTCACCGCTCGGATTCGGAGCGGGCGTGGACTTCAAACGCGTTTTTCTCAAAACTGCATTATCGAAATTGGCGTGCAGGATTACTCAAAAACTATTAAGCCGATTGAGTTGAAACTTGGCAGAAATATTGATAATATTGGCACGTTCTACTTGACAAAAATTGTTTTTGAAAAATTGGAAAAAAAACGATTTTTTTAATCCACATTTTACAGAAATATTGATTTTTTTTGTAAATGCGTGCGGTTTTGTTAAATTTGCATTTTCTTCATTTTAGTTACCGTCGCATAGAAACTATGCATGTTCTAACTGAACATTTTTTGAACTTTTTTGCAATTGAAAGTCTATGGGAAGCTAAACCGCACGCCGATTCGCAACTCCCGCGGGGACCACTCTGCCACAGCTTCCGCCACTTTGATGATGAATGAATTGAAAGAATTGTTTTGCATACTTAAATGTACTATTAAGGGCGGGGTAAAGTATTAAATTTTTTTTTTATTTTTTAAATGAATGCATAATATATCAAGAATATTGTGTTAAAATTTCAAGTCGATCGGAGTAAAATTGACGAACTTATGAGTATTTGAGCGTCTATTGCTCCATGCCGTTCTCTTCTCTTCTGCGTTTTTCAAACCGTTTTTCTGAGACTTGTCATATTTGAAGTCCGTGTGCACGATAACTCAAAATCTACTGGACCAATCGCTTTGAAATTTTGCACAGTACTTCTTCACATAATTCACCAGGTATTGTCGAGAGCTTTTTTGTTTTTTTTTAATAATTACTAATTTTTCAACAACAAATTAGCCGATTTTTTTAGCGAAAATCGGGTTTTTGGCTCCCAAGTGCTACGAAAAATCGAAAAATCGAAAAAAAAAATCCTCCCGTCATTACCGCGAGAAACATCTTCTTTAACAAATGCATTTTGATTTTTTTGTTTCAAATGATTCTGTTGCGAGTTATGGTGCACACCGCAAACCAACTTTTTTTCGAGGCGCCTCCGGGGTTTAATTTTCACTCGCTCAATTTTGAATATTTTGCAATGCAAATTTAGGAAAATGTTGTTCAAATGTTACTTTATTATATGTAAATTTTTCAATAAACGAACACTATTCGTTACGCCAAAAAAAATCTTAAAAACATGCCTTTTTTTCGCCGAATTAACTTTACCCCGCCGTTAAAGTATACCTAAATTTTGATAATTGTAGAACAATTATTTCTCAGCTTCAAAAATCCCTCAATACTGCTTATTTTTTCCCGTCTAAATGTGTATCCCGCCTTGAGCGACCTCTAAATATTTGTTGACCGCTCGCAGCTTCAGCGACAATTTTCTTTCGTCCTTCAAAGCAGATAATCGGATGGTGGGGAAAAAAAATAAAGCTCGAATTTCTGTATGATAATATATGTATGCACGTTTAATTGCAGTTAACGTATGCTGGACAAATGACGGGTTGGCAGTCGAGTCGCGAGAGCACGGTGCCGTCGATGCATCAAGAAGCCATGGAGTTGTCGAGAACGGTGTCACATCTCGCAGCGGCGAATCAACAATTAGCCACGGCTCATACGACTCTCCTGGCTCAGTTGGAAGCGCTCTACTTGGATTTGAATCGTGAGCGTGAATCGAGATTGGAGCGTGAGCGCGACGAGAGAAGAACGAGAGTCACAAGTTCACCGAGCGAATACGAGAACGAGAGAGAAAAGTTGAGCAATCGCGTCGCCGATTTGGAAGCCACAATCAGCGATCGATCGATCGCTCGCGACGTCCCACGGGACAAAAAAGCCCGTACTTCGCGCGACGAAGCCTCGAGAATTTCGCCGACGAAGGACATTGGTGTTCAGAGCGAGAGCTTCAACGATCCGTTGGAATTCCGTTTAAGATCGTCGAGCCCGGAGGCAAATAATTCAAGAGAATTTTCTCCGCGGGGACGTTTGGAAATCTCGAGCAACGCGCCGAGCCGAGAAAATAATAATCGAGAGTACGACGGAAAATGCGACGACAACGATTCATTGAGGATCGAGTATAAAAAAGCCGTAGATAGAATTCAATCGCTGGAAAACGAACTCGCTATTTCCAACGTCAATGTCGATTTGTCGGGCGAAAACGAAACGACCGAATACACGAGATCGAGCAGGAGAAACGAGGACAATCGTTCTGTTCGCGAGAACAAAAGTATCGAAGGCAGAACGAGACCCGCAGTGGAAAATTTCAATTACGTGAAACATTGCCAAGAATTATTGCACGAGATCGAGAGACTGAGGATCGAGAGACAGGAGTATCGTGCGAAAAATGAGAAACTCGTGCGGGATCTTGAGAATGAAGCGATACTGATGGACAATTTGAGGAAGGAGTACGAAGTGAGTGCTAAGTCTAACGCCCTTTTTACCCCCCCCCCCCCGCTATTGTGCTCGCTCAGGATTTGTAAAAAATCCGATATTTATTATAAATATCGAAAATATCCGATTTTTTGTATATTTTCGATACTTTTCATATTTATAAAAAAAACCCTGTTTTTAGCTGGTTTTAGAGTGAGTGTGAAATTAAACCCCAATTTTGATTATTTTAATATTTATTTACTTATTTTTTGCCATAATCAGTCTTACGCATTTTAAAAATCAAGTCTTCCCAATTAAAAAACATTAGGTACGTTTCTCTTTTCACCTAATAAACCAAGACTCAAAATAAAAGTTCCTATTAAGCTTCTCACATTCGACATTTACAACATTGTGAACAATGTAGCAACTTCACTCACACGTTGTGCCTAGCCAACCAAGCCTCAATTCAACATCATATTATTATCATAATTCGAAGCGCAACCAACATATTCACTTGTATAAAACTGTTGTTATTCCGGAAATGAGAACATTGAGAACCATAGAAGAAACGCAGCTGGTCGAAAGACAATAGTATTCCTTGAAATTTTGACACTTAAAAAAACGATTGGAATCCTCTTTAAGCCTACTGATAACAAATACCAAGGACAAATAAATAGCTTAGTCGTCATAGTTTGGTATTTTAAAGTCGAGGCAGCGCAGTGCCATGTATAGTTGCATGAAGATAAAGTTATTTTGATAAAAAAAATGCGCATCTTTCTTGCTTGTTAGAATGAATATCAAGATATATATATCATGATATAATCACTTGATATATATATCATGCGAACCCTGTACCTGGTTGATTCAACTTCGACGAGTCGAAAGCAATTGTTCAATTTCTTCATTCGCTTGATGGCTTTATTTATTTATACCCGAAGAGAAAAGCCCAAATCGGTTAATATTCCACGGTGACTGCACGCATATAAAAATGCACATACGCATTGTTATCCGCGTTTTCATCATTCTGTTATTAAGGGGGTTAGGCTACTGTGATGACCCGAAAATCAGGGCTATTTCAAGAAATTAATTTTGAAGAAGTAAGATCTTGTCATTTTAGATGAATATTACTTTAGATAAAATAATATTCATAATTAAAGAAGTTATAAATAATCTCGCGAAGGACCTTTGAACGTGAGGGACTCCACAGTTTACTTGATTTTGGCCGCCGAGTTAATCTGAAACAAAAAACGAACTTTGGCTAAGACTTTTAAAACCAAGCTTTTTTTTGTTATCGTGTTTCAATCATCGAAAAAAATGTTGACGCTTTTTTCGACTTTTCGAGAAAAAATGCCATAATTCTTGGTAATAACTAATGAGAAAAAAATGTTAAGAATACATTGGTCAAAACTAAACTACTGTTACACTGAACAAGTGTACCAAGTTTAAAGTGAATCCGGTCAAATTAAGTTGCCTCAAGCGACGAACGATTTTTTGAGACTTTCACACGAGGCTTAATGTAACCCCTTAATGTAGATCGAATAGCACGAATGTTTTACGTTTTTTGGCTATTATTAAGTATATCCGATTTTTACGGTTTCGAAAATACTAAATTCAATTTTACTATGCCGATCTTAGTTCTAATAATTCTGTGACACGGAAGGAAAAAATTGATTTTTATTTTTCGACTCTAGACATTTGCTTGGTCGGTTACTCGTTTTTTTAAATAACTTTTTTTCAGCAAATTAATGGTTCATCCATATATTTCTGAATTAATTTGCTTATTTACCGATATATCTTCCTTTGCTTTATTTATTTTCCTAATACTATTTCATATACTAACGTGTCAGTTTGGAAGACCGTGTGTAGAAGAGCTCATAATATGTTTCTCTATCACCATACTCGCAGATTTCTAGATCGAAAAACGAGGAGATCGAATTGAATTTGAATGAGCAGAAGACACGATACGGGGTTCTCGTAATGAACTACGAGGATCTGAAATTGGAAAACACGAGGCTATCGAAAGAGCTGCAAATCTTTAATTTTGAGCGAGATACAGCCAACTTGAGAATTGCCGATCTCGAGAAAGAATTGGCAAACTCGAATCGCGATAAGGAACGATTGTCGAAGTCCGGGAACGAGGAAACCTCGAGACTCAGACAAATGTTGTCGGACGAGACAATGAGCGGGAAGAAACAAGCGAAAGCGTTGGAGGAAGCACTCACAGAGATTAAAAGACTGAACGAACTCGTCGAGAGCAGCGGAAAGACCGAGGAAGCAAGGGGAGAACTAGAAATCACGGAAACCGGTAAGATATTACGAGTCAAGGCGGCATATACATTTAGACGGGGAAAAAACAAGCAATATTGAGGGATTTTTTAAACTAAGAAATAATTATTCTACAATTATAAAACTTTGGGTATACTTTAAGGGGCCAGTCCACTTTGGAGCCACGAAAAAATACTATTTTCGCGATTATTTTGAGGATTTTATAAAAGATAGGAATATCAAAGTTGTCGGGCTTGATAAATAAAGTCTTGAAATAATTTTTTTTTAAATTTAATTCACTTTTATTCATTTTTAAGTACAAAAACTATAGTTTAACGTACCACCTCAAAAATAGGTGCGCTGGTTAGCTCCATCACAACTTGGCAACGACTTGTCTGAAACGAAAAAATCAAAGTCCATTAGATTCAGTATGACACCAGCTACAAAATGACCCTCGGATATAAAGTTCGATAAAAAAATAAAAAAATGGCAGATGAAAAACGAAAAAAGTTAAAAAAACGCGTTTTTTTCGCAGTTTTTCGCAAAAAAAAAGAAAAAAAATCAAAATTTTAAAACCATCGAGGCTCATCTCGTTGCGAATCATGTTTGCAATATGTGGTTCAAATTTCAAGAGAATCGGGTTATTAGTTTTAGAGATACGATGGAGCGATATTTTGAACACTCTTACCTAAACTCATTCGGCAATTCCTGCACCGTACAAAATCCATTCTGATTGCTCATCATCGTCGATTTCTTCAAGTCTTGCTTGTTTACGATTTTTTGAAATTTTCAAAGTCTACTGCCCCCTTAATAGTATATTTAAGTATACAAAACAATTTTAAAAAATGAATTCATTATCAGAAAAAAGTTCAAACATTTTTTTCAGTCAGATTATGTATAATTTCTATGTGACGGTAATTAAAATGAAGAAAACGCAAATTTAAGAAAATGGCACGCATTTACAAGAAAAATCAACATTTCACGTAACATTTCTGTAAAATGTGGATTAAAAAAGTAGTTTTGTTTCCAATTTTTCAAAAACAATTCTCGTCAAGTAGAAGGTACCAATATTATCAATATTTCTACCAAGTTTCAACTCAATCGGCTTAATAGTTTTTGAGTCATTCTGCACGCCAATTTCGATATTGCAGTTTTGAGAAAAAACGCGTTTGAAGTTCACGCCCGCTCCGAATCCGAGCGGTGAGGCACAGCGTTGACAGACTGTAAAGTTTGAAGTTTTTCGAATTTCGCTTTGAAGCTTTGGGAAAATATTCTACATATATAGTTCTATCGTTTAAAGAAGAAAGAAAAATCGATTTTTTTTATCGTTGTAAATGTATCTCTCGCCTTAAACTCGACATTGTATGAATAATAATGTGTTTTTTCACTCGAATGTCCGAACGATTTCATTTCATCGTTCCGTTGAGTAAATGTTATTATATCATTTATAGAATGTATTATATCATTTATGATATATTATCATATATATCATATTATGATATATAATAAATGTCTTATATCATTTATAGAAACAGAATCGAGTCCCGAGGAGGAAATTTCCGACCCGGAGATCGCGGTTGCTCGTTCCAGCAATATGGAAGAATTCAGGAAGGAATTGAGCCTGAAAAGAGAAGCTCGACAGCGAGCCATAGCAGCCGTTTCCTCGGAGATGGATCGACTCAGGCGTGAACTCGACGCCGAGAAGGAGGCCCATTCGGAGACCTCGAGAGTATTGGACCTTCTCAAATCCGGTCAAGCAACGAATGTCGCGACGAAGCACGAACTAGTTCACGACGATGTTCCAATTGTCGCAACCGAAGACTCATACGATAATAATGATTGGCAAACGATTATGAAACCAAATCCGGACCTTGACTCCAACGAAGCCGACGCACAGGCACTTACTGACATATTGAAGGTGAAAAAGAAACAACATTTTTTCTTTAACGACACTTTCAACGACAGGCTGATCTTTCGTACCTAAGCAAAATTTCGTACCATCAATTAAGGGGGGAGGAAGAAATCGTTGATTTTCATCATTTTTTTAACGGAAAGATTTTTCACCATTTTTTACCCTTAAGGTATGTTTTATTACTACTTTCGGCTGTTGCGTGGTATTTTATTTATTTGTTACTGATCGTTCAAAATGGTGGAGGTATGGCAAGGTCTCCTGAACGGGAATCAAGAAAACGTGCGAAATGTTGCAAATCGATTAAACGGTACGCTTTGAAACGAAAAGATTGAATTTTCCGAAAAAAATGGCAACATTTGGCAATAAAAAACTTTTTATGTTCAGAAACATTTAGGGTCATGTTTTCGACAATAAAGTTATAAAGATTAATACCAAATTTCATCAGACTCGGTCGATTAGTTTTTTAGCTATACGTCACGCAAGTTTTCAAAATGCAGTTTAGAAGATCGCGCCATGCCTCCGCCATTTTGAAAGATTAATTTTAAAAAAGTACCACGTAACAGCTAGATGTAGTAATAAAACATACTCTAATTCTCAATAAACGTGAAGAAATCGTTCCTTTCAAAAAAATCATGAAAATCAGCAAATTTTTTCTTTGCTCCCCCCTTAAGTTGCATCCATTTCGCATAATGATAATGATTTTATCACTTTTGTATTCATTGCTTTCGTAGAGTCTCAAATTTTATATTTAAACCTTCAGATTATTCGCACTTTCATTCATTTTTTGTGATTTATAAGAAAAACAACGTGTCAATGATAAATCCCGTGCGAATAGTTATTTTTTGAAATGTCGATTTTTTCAAATTTCGCCATAATGAGGTTTCGCGTTAGGCAAAAAATCGAAAGTGTAGTATTTGGAGCTGTCGTTTTTTCGGGTCGAAAAATATTTAAGGCTGTCTGTCGATATGTTTGTTCGGTATTTCTAATATTCCTTTGAATGCCCTTGCGGGCTTTTGCGCCGAAACATTAAAATGTGTCGCAGTTGAGTTGCCATGGGGAATTCAGTTAAGGTGCCTCCCGCCAGTAGTCGGCAGCAAACCGGTGTGCGGCCGAGCCCATTCAAGCATTATTCCAAAACAACGCCGCTGCTTGACATCGCAGTGACCGCACACCGATCGCGCGTCCACTGCTGTCGGTTGTCTGTTATTACTTCGATGTCCTATTTTATTGTCTTATCGGTATAGCTCGAATCTACGAAAAAGAAGAAAACGACGCTATCGGATCTCAAGGGGTCTTCTCACTTTCGACGCTAAAAAGGCTATTTTCATTAATTTGTTTAAATAGGTTTATACAGTCCGACCTCCGAATAAGAAGCCCGACAATAAGAAACTTTCCCCAGTTTCTCACTCGAGCGCTTCCCCCACTCCGACTCGAACTCCGAGCTAGAGAATTTTGTGCGCGGAACCTCTGGTTAAGAAACCAGCCTGGGAGAGATTATTCGGGCAAAATAGAGTGAACGTGTAGTGAAAATTGATGTGGGCATACGTGCGTGAGTATGTATGTATGTGCGTGTGTGCATGTAACAAAAAGTCTACAAGTTTATTAGAATTTTTTTGTATTCATTAAAATTCTTCTCAACATATATGTGTTGACAAGATTTCGTATAAAATAAAACCAAAGATAAGGGCGTTTAAAGATTTTCATATAAAACAGCAAAAGTTTCCGAGACGTAAAGAAAAGCGTTTTCGTCTTGTTGCGTATTATTTTGATCCGCAACGCACTCAACTGACGGTGGAATATTTTCGAGAGAGTCGAACTCTGCCATTGAAGATGAATCCTCAGAGATATTGACTTGTTTCTTCGTTTATATAAATGGGATAAAACAATATGGACACAAAGCTCTTTGTTTAAATTATCACCTTGTGGCGCAGATTCTGCCTATTTTCTTCGACTGGTATACTACAGTCTGATCTCTTACGCTTCTTTACAGTTTCGGTCATTTTATAACAGTTAATAATAATTCAGATACAGTAGTAGACAATAATATTCAATAGTATGTATGTTAACGTGAAAAAAAAAATTCGCTAAATAAATGTCCACGCGCAGTCGAAAACGTTTTTGCATGGGCGATGTGAATACTGAGTTGCAACTCGTTCGAGCGAGTTTCTTGTTGAGAGGATCGCATGCGGAAAAGAGTGAGAAAGGCAGACAGAGGTAGCGAGCGCGGAGCGCGCGCCTGGTGGAGGGTATGCGATATATAAGAAAAACTCTTCCCCTTGGGGGCTTTTGGTTTCTTATTCGGAGGTCGAACTGTATTATAGATATTGATATAAAAGTTGTATTTATGTAACTCAAACAAACTTTAAACGCGTTTTTCTCAAAATAACGTCGACGTCTTGTTGATTAAATCTTCGAAACTACTGAACCGATCCTTATGAAATTTTAACCACATATTCTTTACAACTATAGCTATAGCGCATATAAAGAATTTTTGAAGTTTTGATATTTACCATTTTTTTGCCGAAAACGGAAAAAACACGTTTTTTTTGTTTTTTCGAAAAATGTCCGCTATTTTGTTATTTTTGCGTATATCAAAAATCGTATAATATGCGCTGTAGCCATTAACATACTGAATCTAAAACCGTTTGATTTTTTTGGTTCAGATGATCCTACTCCGAGATTTCATCAACAGCGCAGACCTACAATTTTTCAGGACATTTTCGTCTATGAATAGTGACTTAAATAAATACATTTTTTAATGTATCTAATAAATGTAACATCTTTTATATGAATATCTATAATATAAACCTATCAAAAATCCATGAAAATAGCCTTTTTTAGCGTCTAAAGTGAAAAGACCCCTTAAGAAAAGCTGTCTAAATGACGATATGAAGAAAATGATTTTTTACAGGTCTCGGATGAGCTCAAATCAAGTATAAGGCTTCAGACGGAAAAAATCGACGATCTTCGTTACCATCTCGAGTGCGAGGCGGAAGGTCATAAAAATCGTATAGCGAGTCTGAAAGACATTGCTAAAACGAGTCGGGAAATATCGGGCGTGCGCGAGCGTCAAGTGAACAAATTGAAGAATCTTCTGGCACAGATATTAACCCGGCTCGGTGATAAGCGATTTCGCGTCGACATAACGGACGACGTTAGATCGGAGCACGATCGTCAGATCGAGGATATAAGAAGGCTGAAGGGTCTCTACGACGATCGCTTGAGGATACTCATCGATCTGCGTGACAGCGCGTCCAAGGAATTGAAAGATCTCAAGGATAAACTCAAGTATTCGCGAAAAGATAATCTCGGACTCGAGGAAGATTTGAAAAAAGCGGAAGAAAAGGTACTTTCCCGAAATACTATTTTATAGATGAAGACACGATAATCGTCAAATGTACATTTTTTAAATCCAATGATTTAATCTCGATTTTTCTCATTTTTCATCGATGGATATTTTCAATATTTTATAGATCGACAGTCAGGACACTGAAATTTCGAATCTAGAATCTCAGCTCGGCCTGACCAAGGCTGATTGTCGTGATCTCCAGAACCAAATGTCTGTGATAAATGGACTCTTTACTCAAATGCTGTTAAGTGCCTCTTCAGCGGACATGGACCTCGATCGCTTGACTCGTTTATTGCAGGTAAATGTTTTCGTCATTTCCGAATTAAAGATAAATCTTCTATCTATATATAAAAAGACAAAGTCCTGACTGACTGACTCATCATCGCCCAGCCTAAATTGCTGGATGTAGAAATGTGAAATTTGGAGGGCATGTTGATTTTGTTGCGTAGGAACCATTTCATAAGGGATTTTTTTTTCAAAGTTTAACCCTTAAGACGAGAAAAGGGGGGCCAAAGTTTGTATGAAAATTCGTTCGGATCTACTTGAAATATGGTATTCGTGCTTCTTGACACAATTAGTGAAACACGTATTTCAGCGTTTTCAGAAATTCAACCCCTAAGAGGAGAAAGGGGGTGGCAAAGTTTGTATGCTAAATGAAAAAAATCTGGATAGAGGATTCACTTGAAACTTAGTATCAACGTTTTTCAACACAATTAATAAAATACGTATTTTCGCATTTTTCGAAATTCAACCCCTGAACGAAAAGCTGAGCAAAGTTTGTATGAAAATTTAAAAATTCCGGTCGGATTTACTTAAAATTTGGTATTCTTGCTTCCTAACACAATTAATGAAACACGTATTTCGGCGTTTTTAGAAATCCAACGCCTAAGACGACGAAGGGGGTGGCAAAATTTGTATGGAAAAAAAAAAATCTGGATAGACGATTTACCTGAAATTTAGTATTAACGCTCTTCAACACAATTAATAAAATACGTATTTAAGCATTTTTCGAAATTCAACCCCTAAACGAAAAAGGGTGGCAAAGTTTGTACGAAAATTTTAAAAATTTGGTCGGATTTAGTTTAAATTTGGTATTCGTGCTTCTTGACACAATTAATGCAATACGTATTTCAGCGTTTTTAGGAATTCAACCCCTAAGGGGAGAAAGGGGGTGGCAAAGTTGTATAGGAAATAAAATAAAAACTGGATTGAAGATTTACTTGCAACTTAGTATTAACGTTCTTCAGCACAATTAATAAAGTACGTATTTTAGCGTTTTTCGAAATTCAATCCCTAAACGAAAGGGGGCGGCAAAATTTGTACGGAAAATAAATAGAATCAGCTTATTTTTACTTGAAACTTTGTATTAATGCTCTTTAACGCAATTCTACGTGTCCCTAAATGAAAAATTTTAGGAGCACATTTCATTAAGGAGTGTTCACCGCAAGTCTACACGAACGAAGCCGCGGGTGGAAAGCTAGTATTAAATATAAAGAATCCGCGTATGCATGGCGAAAATTGTCTTCGTATTTTTTAAGGCTCGTTTATAGAATCTACAGCTGATGAATTTTTTTTCCGTACTCTAATGCCACCTATTGGTAGAAAATAAAACTATTTTCAGTCGGTAACTTTTTCTCCAAAGATAATAGGCTTACAAGAGTCGAGAACTGCGTCTACCGGCGTGGCCTCGCCGAAGGCGCTTTTCAGCGCGCGGAGACTCCCCTCAAAAGTAGCTCGAAAACCACTTTAAAAGTTTTTTTTTCAGCTATAAACGGATATGCATCATATATTTGAAGGTTCAAAGGATTTCATCAAAGTGTTTCCAAAAAAAACGATTTTTCGAAAATTTTACAGTGGTGTTTTCCCTTAATGAATTATGAATCATGGCATGTTTTTCGAAACCCAAATGCGAACAATGTTTGGATTTGTTTGACTGTGACAAGGCAATGAGTCGAGAGAATATATTTTTTGCCTCGCGTTATGCCAATTCGTCCGTCGAAAAAGACCATGCTGTATTTTGCATCGTTGGACTGCAACGAATTTAATTTCTTTTGGCTGATTTTGCCTACAAAAGTCCTTTAACCATTTTAAAGATATTCAGTTAGCGATCTACATTATAAATCTATAAAGAAGATCGCCTGTAATAATGAAAATATGGAAAATCAAATGTAAAACGGAACTTTCGTTGCTTTTCAACGATGCAAACTTCAACACCATCGAAAAAGCCAAGCCCGCTCGTCGATTGCGTCGTATTTATTTTCCTTCCGTCTTCAGGAGAATCACGATTTGATCAGTGACATGGCTCGCGAGGAGGGTACTGAAGCTGCCGCATTGCCGAAACTTCTGCTCGACATCGTCGAGCAGGTCGAGGGTCGAGGTGCCGGCAAATCCGGTGATGGGGAAAGCGACAAGAAGGAGGACGATCCTCAAGAGGAAAATATAGCTCATAATTTACCCAAGGTTCGGCCGTTTTTCATTCCGGAATAATGACGAAAATAACAAATTCTTTACGTCACGGTGAAGATAAATGAGAATGTTTTAGGTCTGGCGCGTATTGCTGGAATTGCTAAGTTGTCAAGCCGCTGGATCATCACCCGTGACTCCTGCTTCTCTCTCAACGGATCCGAACAGTTGTTACAAATCGGTGGACACTCCCTCGGGTCCGAGACTCGTCATATCCGTCAGCAAGACTTACATACGACTCAAGGAACTGATCCTGGAAAAGAAGCATCTGGAGAAGGAAATGAATCGAATGAAGACACTGAATACGCACTTGGAGGGCAAGCTCGGCGAGCAGGTAATTATTGCGGGAAAATTCACCTTTTGTCCACTCTATTTCTATGAGGAATCGTCCAAGGCGTTATCGGGACTGTTTTTTCGCGACCCTAGGCCACTCTAGAGGTCGAAAAAATAGGCTCTTTGGGTTTTTTTTTGTTCAGAAAAACTACCCAATAAGTCAAAGTTACAAAAAAGGGTGTTTATCATACATATCTACATTGGGCTATTTTATATTAATAATATTAATATTTTATTTATTTAATATATTTATTTTATATAATATTAAATATAATATTTAATTTAATTTAATTTAATATGATATTTATTTAATTATGTTAATATTATTATATTAAGCATTATCTGACGATTTTTTAGGCAAATTTTTCACTTTCCAAAAATTTGCCTAAAAAATCGTTAATAACAAATGAACTATGCAATATAAAAAAAAATCCTACATACTTTCATAGACAATGTATTTTTCAAGATATATTCAACATTTCAAGTGAGTCGGTTGAAAATTGTCTGTTACGTTTCCGGCCAGCTTAATTAAAAAACGCACTTTTGAGATAAACGCTGCACGGCCGCCATTTTGAAATGTATCGCTTCAAAAAAATTATTGTATAGAGTCACTGATATGTATGATAAACACCCTTTATTGTAATCTCGATTTATTTTGTAGTTTTTCTGAAAAAAAATACCCAAAAAGCCTATTTTTTCGGCCTCTAGAGTGGCCTAATCCCTTAATTTTCAGTGTTCGGCGAAAACTCGTTGATATCGGTGAATCGGCAGGAGATTTCCCTTCAGATAGACCCTTACAATGATTCAAAATTCAATGAAATTTGTATTCGACTTTTTTGGAAATCTCATAATTCAGTTTTTTTAAGAAGAGCCGAGCGATCAAATTTTCATAACGCGTCGGAAGATTTCCAGCGCCATTATGGACTGTGGAGTAATTCCGGGAAAATGGAAACAAAATCTTGGTCGAAATTGAGAAAAAAAAGTGCTATTCAAATATAAGTACTCGTTGAGAAAGTACAGTGTTTACTGTACGCATTATCCTATTCAGAAAAAAAATGTATCCCAAACTTTGTTCACTTGTACAATTGGCAAATTATCAGATTCGATTCAGCAAAAAAAAAATCGATGGCCGCTTTCCCCAGATCGTCATACGCATTATTATAATTTTATGGTCGAGGCGATTGACAATTCTTTTCGTTCTTCAGGAGAAAAGACTGTCGACGGTTTCGTCCGAGCTCAACAAAACTTGGAACATCGTCGGTCGTATGCAGGCCCAGCATCAACAGTTGCACACCCACGAGAAGATATTGCGCTACGAGCTGCAACAGAAGAGAAAAATGCTGCAAGAATTGAAGCAAGAGCTCGAGTACTGTCGCGAAAAGTGGGAATCGGCGAGGCAAAAGAACACGAACACGGAAATCGAATGGAGAAGCTTGAGGAGAGAATTTGCAGCGAGAAAATCATTAGTCGCTCAAGATTCGTTCAACAATAGGTAAGTATTTTATATTCGAGATTCTCGAGAATAAAGAATATTGGAATTTGGAGTCACATTTGCTCATGGCATTTTGTGTTCAGCGCGGAGAGCGGTTTTAGCGATGAACGCGGAGACGATTCGGATGAGGAGGACGAGACTGTCGGAGAGCGGGTCAGGATTGGGCCTCGCAGACGAGCGAGAAAGGTGCGAAAGGCTTTTTTTTATCACATAGATCGGTTCAAAATTCGGAAGTCAAAATTTCCCGAATGAGCGTTTTGCCGCAGTTCCAGTGGTAAAAAAAAGACATAGTTCACATAACGGTCTATCATGTTGAATTTTTAAGGAGCTACATCTACCTAGAGACCCAAAATAATCGTCAAATATCGATTTTTTATGGAAAACGATTGGCCTTAAAAAATCACCAAAATATACAGAAAACATAAACATGGCCGCCGGCAGATGATGACATTTTTTTGCGACGTTTGGCGGTAGGCCACAGTAAGGGGTATAATATCATGGGCGAATTAAACCATTTTTTTCGTATCAAAAAATGATTCACTCATAAAATTAATTACACACCTATGAATATCAAGCTGTTAGAAAAAATATATATTTTTTTCGATGTACAAAATGGCCGACTGCTAATATTTTATTTTGTTTTTTATTGGGCGCTCCGCGGCGTCACATTTAGCATCCACCATTTTTTACCTAGAACAAAACCAAAAATTCTCGTCGGAATTAAAAAAATATTGTTTTATTCAAAAGTTGTAGGTATTTGATCTTAAGAAATGAATTTTGTGAAAATTTCGTTATAACTGCTCATAAACAGCTCATAAAATGGAAAGTTTTCGATCAATCGGAAATTCCGTACGCACTTCTCTGCGAAATGCAATTAGGAACATAACTTTTAAATTTGAAATAAATCGAGTGAAAATTGTTGAAGTTATTTGTCACGCCAATTGGTAAAAAGCTGTTTCGAGAAGTTTCGAGTAGTCGGCCATTTTGTACATCGAAAAAAAATATATATATATTTTCTAATAGCTTGATATTCATACTAAATAGATGTGTAATTAGTTTTATGAGTGAATCACTTTTTCATACGAAAAAAATTGTTAGATTCGCACATGATTTTCTGCCCGTAACTGTGAGCTAAGGCCTTAAACGGTCCATCCGAAATCTGAAAACCAAACGGGCTATTCAAGTTACCAATAAATACGAGTTGTTGACGACCGTCGATTTTTGATTTTTTTAAAACTACGTTGCGACGAAATGATATTTTTGGAAATATTTTTGGAAAATGCAATTGTTTCACCCACCTAGGTAGATGTAGTCCATTAATGAAAAATATATCGTCGTGTTTACGCGTTAAACTAAAAGGATGGGGCTAACAGCAACATTTGAAACAATTAGGTTATTAAATTATTTTTTTTAAATTCAATGTCTTCATCGATCATCTGCGGTTTTATTAAGGAAAGTGTTTTTTTTTTCTTTTTTTTAAACAATTAACAAAGATATAGCACCTTGAAACTTCGATTTTATTCAGCTAGGCGAAAAGGTGCCTTGCCGAATTTTCGTGGTACCAAAAACCATGAATAATTATTGTTAAAACTATCAAAAAAGAAAATCCCTTTGCCATTCCGTTTTATATCATAAAAGCACAATTCCAGAAAAATAAATCAACCCCTTTTGGTTTTTAACAACCCAATACTCGTACTACACGAGTAGTTCGTGTACAGACTATAACATTGTGACGTCACGGCGCGCTCGAGTAACTTCGAATAGGTTCGGCGCGTTTTCGCCTACCCGAATAAAATCAAAGTTTCAAGGTTCTACATCTTCGTTGAGTGTTAAAAATAAATAAAAATAGAATAACGTTTGTTATACAAACCGCACATGATCTTTACAATAAAAATAACAAAATCATCAAATAACCTAATTGCCATACGCAATATGTGAAAATCCGGCAACTTTGGCACGTGCAAGAACAACCTTAGGGTGTGAGCTGCAGCTATGTGGCTGCAAGGATGAAACTATCTTAAGGCCTTAGGCCACAGTAACGGGTATAAAATCATGTGCGAATTTAACATTTTTTTTCGTATGTAAAAGTGATTCACTCATAATAATTAATTACACGTCTATTTAGTATGAATATCTATTTTCGTTGTACAAAGTGGCCGACTACTCTAAACAGCTTTTTTCCAATTGGCGTGACAAATAAATTCAACAATTTTCACTCGGTTTACTTCAAATTAAAAAGTTATGTTTCTAATTGCATTTCACAGAGAAGTACATACGGAATTTCTGATTAATCGAAAACTTTCCATTTTATGAGCAGTTTATGAGCAGTTATAACGAAATTTTTCATTGAAAATTCATTTCTCAAGTTCAAATACCTACAACTTTTGAACAAAACAATATTTTTTAAATTCCCTACGCACTTCTCTCGGTATTCTAATGTAGATTTACGAGAATTTTTGTTTTTTGTTCCAGGTAAAAAATTGTGGATGCTAAATATCACGCCGCGGAGCGCCGAAAAAAAAGATAACAAAAGGAAATATTAGTCGTCGGCCATTTTGCATATCGAAAGAAAAAAATATATATATATTTTCCAACAGCTTGATATTCATACTAAATAGATGTGTAATTCATTTTATGAGCGAATCACTTTTTCATACGAAAAAAAATCGTTAAATTCGCACATAATTTTATACCCGTTATTGTGGCCTAAGGCCTTAAAAACGAAATCTTTTGAACTCGAATAAAGATAATCACTCGTTTGAATCGTAGGACAACGCAAGGGCCCCGACTCCCGACACGGAATCGGAACAGCCGACGGATACCGAATTATCGGAAGCGAAAACAACACCGGAAACGAACGTGTCTACGGAGGACGTTTCGATAGCGGGTACCAGTGCCAGTCCGCCGGAAAAGTTGACTATTGAAGAATCGACTGTGCCCCACGAATCGATCTCGTTGACGGCAACCGGCGAATGCGAGAAACCAGCCGAATCGATAAACTCATTGGATCAGGCACTCACGAACGTCATACAAAATCTCATAACGGTTGATCAGAGCAACAACAATCAATCGTCTCTGTCATCCGTTGCGTCATCCGAGACCGAAGATGTTGGCAATGTTCCTTCAACAATGACTTCGATTCAACCGGAAGTCGAGGATCAATCGGTTATTCACGAAGCCGAAGATTGTTCCGAGGAGAGGAAGCTACGAAGCAACGAAACTGGCGACGCGAGTCAGTTGGAGTCTACCATTAAGATTGAGAACCTACTCGTGACCGAGGCTCCACCGCCTAGTGTCTCCGTATTTTCAATCGGTCCTTTTCCATCCTCGTCGACATCCGCATCAGCCAAATGCGTGCAATTCAGCGATCCTCTCATCGTTGGTCCCTCGATCCAATCGGCACTTCCGGTTTTCGGGGATCTTCCGGAAGCGAATCATCTCAGTGAGATGACAAAAATCGAGGACTGTGGAAAAACTGCGGAGACTACGAATTCGCCAATCGAGGAGGAAAAAAAGACGCAAGAACAAGGCTACGTTTGTGTATCAACTTCTGCGAATAACTTGGAAGAATCAACCGAAATTCGTGACGAAGCATTGCCGGAAGTTGTTCCCCGTTTGACGGAAGCTGCGGCTGTCCCGTTGCCGTCCAACGACGATGCTTCGCTCGAATCTTCGTCGAGATCCCCGCGAAGCCACGAGGACGTCCTCGCTGCCAGAGCCGCGCGTCTTCGACGACTCGAGGAACAAGCGGATTGGTTGATGAAAAAAATGAATGCCACGAGCAAACGAGGCTCCGCTTTGTGCACCCGGCTCGAAGAACTTCACGACGTTTACAGCGAAGCACCCGTACCACCCCCTATGCCCGACGTACTGCCCAATGTTAGAATTCCTCTGGAACCGACAACTGAACAGGTACGCGGATCAAATTAAATATCGCTATTGCAATCCCCTAAATAAATATCACCTTCACAAACATGTTGAATTAACGTTCAACAGAACGATAAGGAGAACGCTAAGAGTCCCAAGGAATCACCACCGCCCGATTTGCCCTGAGACGTCGCCGGTTGTTTGGGAAATTAAAACGCATCAGCGAAATGCTCCAAGCACGAAGAAGCTATTCCTTCGGCCGGAAAGCTGGAATTCCCGCATGAAGAGGCGAGCGCGAATGAAGTCCAAGCGAATTCATCCGCGAGGCACGTTGAGGCAAATGTTCCTGCTCATTGGAAGATCATTCTTTTGAATGCAGCAACGAGAATGCAAGGGAAAGACGTCGTACTTGTTTCACGAATCTTGGATGCGTCCCGACACCATGTAGCCCAACGCTTAATCTGTGAACTTTTCTTTGGTTTATTCCTCAAATATGTTCCTGTTTTGTATCAGAGTGTTTCACGACGCACAAATCGATGGGCTCGTTACATTAAAAAGTGAGATCTTTGAGAGTCGTTACCATGCGAATCGGTAGAGATTAAAAACCTCATCTGTTCTGACATATGTACGTATATATTACTACGTGCAACACTCCATGAGGCCATCTTGAATATGACAATGAAGGGTTGAGCGTTTCTTTTGTTCCATTCCACATTGGTGATTTCAACACGGTCGATGTCTTTCTCGTGATTCGCATCGCTGTCTTGATCCTGTTTGGAATCGGTACATTTTCATTGCAGCGCACTTTTTCTAGCCATCGTTTGATGCGAATAAAAGAGCTTTCATATCCATACCGTCGCTACTCCGTGTATTCAACCATGTATTCAATATCTTCGAGTATTTGTGTTACAAGGCGCCTAGGACTCATTGTAACATAAGTTTTCGTACAGCTAAAGGTAAGTTTTCGATTTGAAAAGTCGAGTAGGTGCAGACAAAGAATAATTTTCAAATGAATTCTCGTACAGCTGAGGGTAAATTTTCGATCTGAAAAGTCATATACAAACCCATTGCTGGCAAATTTCGATTGTAACACGTAACCTTTTATAGGGTCCGTACAATCGAATTCTGGCGATAAGTACTAACAGAATTCTAGTTTGTGAATACAAGTTCATTCCGTTAAAATGTAACGGACACTTTAAAGTACAGATTAAAGAAATTATAAAATTTATCTGTGAAGATAAATTACGATTGAAATTTAAAAGCTATCTGCACTTGCAAATTGAACCATGCGGAGCCGTTTTGTGATTTGATAGGGATTCTATGAGAACCGTAGATACGTACAAAACCCGGAAGAATCATATATTTTTAAAAATCGTCAATCCTATCGGAATTCATAAGGTTTTCCAAGCACATAAACACATCATTTTCCGATAGTATTTTTTATTTACAATGGTATCTATCGGTTTTTTGCAACAGGGCTGTGCCCTGCGAACTCCGGATGCAGACAAAACAGTCCTTGAATGTTTTAACCACCGGAACCTCGTTCAACTTCCTGTGAGAAAAGAGAAAGCTGATTGAAGTTTCTTGTTTTGTTTTCGTGTTTAATAGATTTTTGTATCAATGAACCTTTCGGTCAATCAACCCTTCGTGATAAGTTTTGGACAAAAATTCCCTTTGTCCGGAAATATCGGCCTACTTGTGCTTCTATTTCGGGTACATTTTTTCGATGTTCGAAGTAATTTAAAAACCACGTGCTTCCATTTCGGATACGTTTTTTCGATGTTCGAAGTAATTTAAAAACCATTCAAAAAACCAAGTGCTATGGAATGACTGTTTTGGGGCTATTGGCTCCAAAAGAAGGTTATTGCGAGTGTGGGTAAGTTTGGAACACTATTTCTTTATACTTTATTCGTTATTCACATTAGTCTTGCACTCCCTTTATGTGGTATATACAAGCTCGTGGCTCCAAGAACAAGGAAGCACGCGGAAAAACATCTCCTTTGGAAAAACGCTTCTTATAGGACGCTACCACGGTCTTACATACAGGTCTGACAACGGCGGTAGTGGGGGTAGGCACCCTTAGCGGTAGTTTTTTTATTCCGATTTCTGCCGCTTGGTGCGTGACGGCGAGGGGAAGTGGTGGTGCAACGAAGAGAGAATAGCTCTTCTGTCCTTTTCCCTCCTGAACGCAACGCATGCGCTGTTTGTCCTAACTTAATTTACCGTACTGTCGTGTAAACCGCATAATGTACGAAACCAATAAAAAATAATGTGTTGATTAAAAAAAAGATGACTACTTTCAACTAAAAAAAACTGTAAACTTGTTGAATACATTAATTGATACCAGCACATATTACGACCATTTACATCCTTTTTTCTCCAATGTCTCACAATACATCGTTCTTCGAAAGGTTTTTCGCACACGTACTGAGACTCTGTCAGTCCCGGAATAGCATCGAGCCATTTTTTGTATCGTTCGACGTTTCTGGGCATGCGAAACACGGAGCATTTCTGCTTACAATTTTTGTACCCCGTTTTACAATTGCAAACCGCGCAACCCTTAGCCATTACGCATTTTGTTCGCAAACACTACCAAAAAAATTCACACTTATGCGTAAAAACACGATAAAAAATGTATCACGGTAAATCGCGTAGAACCTTCTGGTATATGGTCGCAAATAAAGGTTATTTCGACAATCGCGCCACAAAAACATACGTAAACACCTTGGGCCCATTCGCCGGTAAGAGGTAAGGGGGAAATTACTTCTCCTTGCTAGTAGCGACGCGTAGCGGCGCCTAGTGAATCGAAAAGTGGAGCTGATAAGCGTGCCTATCCCCACCACGAAAATTTAGCTTCGTTACAAGACCTGTATGTAAGATCGTGTGTGAAAGACCGTGGACGCTACTCATCGCAGCGTCGGTAGACTAGTTGCTGTTTCCTCCGTTGGCGCTGTTAGTCGGCGCTTCGGAACAGCCGCCGCTCAGTCGGTACAGTCAGTGCCTGCGACGCGACCGCCACACTATCGAAAAACATCGGGAAATTGTAAAATTATGGTGTGCTTACTTATGCCACCAGGGTCGTTCCGATCGCACGAATCCTTCCAACAAAGCGATACACTGGACCACGGTCTTACAAACAGGTCTTGCAACGAAGCTACATTTTCGTGGTGGGGGTAGGCACGCTTATCGGCCCCACTTTTCGATTCACTAGGCGCCGCTACGCGTCGCTACTAGCAAGGGGAAGTAGTTTACGTATGTTTTTGTGGCGCGATTGTCGAAATAACCTTTATTTGCGACCATATACCAGAAGGTTCCACGCGATTTACCGTGATACATTTTTTATCGTGTTTTTACGAATAAGTGTGCTTTTTTGGTAGTGTTTGCGCAAAAAATGCGTAATGGCTAAGGGTTGCGCAGTTCGCAATTGTAAAACGGGATACAAAAATTGTAAGCAGAAATGCTCCGTGTTTCGCGTGCCCAGAAACCTTGAACGATACAAAACATGGCTCGATGCTGTTCCGGGACTGAAAGAGTCTCAGTACGTGTGCGAAAAACATTTCGAAGAACGATGTATTGTGAGACATTGGAGAAAAAAGGATGGTTGTAATATGTGCTGGTATGAATTAATGTATTCAAAAAGTTTTAAGTTTTTTTTTTAGACTAACGTAGTCATCGTTTTTTTCAATCAACGCATTATTTTTTACTGGTTTCGTATATTATGCAGTTTACACGGCAGTACGGTAAATTAACTTGGGGGAAACGGCGCATGCGTTGCGTTCAGGAGGGAAAAGGACAGAAGAGCTATTTCTCTCTTCCTCGCACCACTACCTCCCCTTGCCGTCACGCACCAAGCGGCAGAAATCAGAATAAAATACAGAACCGCTAAGGGTGCCTACCCCCACTACCGACGTTGTCAGGCCTGTATGTAAGAACGTGCACTGGACTTCTCAGTGAAACTAACGGTCACGTCGAGTGGATACAAGCGGTTATGTAGGAATACTATAGTAATGTTTTTTTCGGCATCACTGCTACCCACATACTGCACGCGATGAGCGATATCCAATGGGAACTAAGGTATTCTGGGAACTCCCTAGGAAATTGAAGCTACCATTGGGTATCGCTCATCGCTCGTCTCAAATCGCGTGCAGAGGCGGGTACCATCATTTCATCGGGTAATATGACGATGCGTGGAGAACTTACTACATCTGTTATTTATCCTTATATTCAGAAACGTTAATCTAATAAATTCTAATTAGAATAATCGTCACTTATAAACGATTTCGCGCCGTTTGAGTATTTATTGTGTAGAAATACCGCAGGAACGAATTTGTCGGCAGTAACTCTATCGAGTAATATGACGATGCGTGAAGAACTTGCCACATATGGTATTTACCTTCATATTCAGAAACGTTGATCTAACAAACGTTCTAATTAGAGTAATGGCACTGAGAAAAAACATTAAGTATAAAGAAAAAAAGGAACAAAGTGTAAGCCGTATAAATTTGTCCATATCCACGGTTTTACATACAGGTCTTGCAATAAAGGTACATTTTCGAGGTGTGGATAGGCATGCTTATGGTCCCCACTTTTCGATTCCCTAGATGCCTTTGGCAAAGAGAAGTGCTTCTCCCCTTGCCTCTTGAAGCTGTAATCTTCATAGGTGTTATTGTCAGTTTTTGTAGCGTAATTATCAATATAACCTTTATTTGCAACCATATACCACGAGGTCTTACGCGATTTCCCGTGACAAATTTTATTATACTTATCACGGCTGCTTGAATTTCACAAATGATTCGCTGTAGATCAATAATCAATTCTAAGTTACGAAACCATATGTGAGAAAATTTAAAACCAGTTGAGTGGAATCATATCCAAAATACGAGGCAGATGAGCTAAGCATACCGCAGCTATGCTAAATTATCTTCTCGAAATACTAAAAATCAATATCATTCATATTCATCGCGGCTTCTTAGGTATTGAAACAAATTGTGGGATATATATAAAACCTTGATTACGATGAGAATGGCAATCTTCTTTTTTTTTAAATCAACACGTTATGTTTTATTGCTTTCGTAATTATGCATCTTACGCGACAAAGTGGTAAATAAAGTTAGGGCGAACGGCGCATGCCTTCCGGTCAGGAGGGAAAGAGACAGAAGAGCTATTCCTCTTTTCGTCGCACACCACTTCCCTTTGCTGTCGCGCACCAAACGCTAGTAATTGGATTAAAAAACAGAACCGCCAGTGTGTATACCTTCACTATCGTCGTTGTCAGACCTGTGTGCTGTTGTCATATGAAAGAAGGCTGCATCTACAAAAAAATAGAAAATGCGTTTTACGATACAGAAAGATGGGAAATTTTGTACTGATTCCAACGGTACCAAAAACGCATTTTCGATTTTTTTTTGTAAATGCCGCTTTCGTCCATATGGCGGCAGTATATAATTGCCTCTGCACATTGCGCGCGATTTGCGATGAGCGATATGCAATGGGAGCTCAGGTATTCCGGAAACGCCCTAGGAGAGTGAAGCTCCCATTGGATATCGCGCATCGCTCGTCGCTCATCGTGTCCAATGTGCAGAGGCCATAAGACCATGTTCGAGCGTGTTCCGATATACGCTGTGAATGCTGTGCGGCATGACGTCAACTCAGTGTACTGCGGCGCTGTTCCGTTTTTAATTCGTACACCGGTGGATACTTTAAAACGGGACACGTTACAGTATACTGGCGATTTGCCGCCTTTGTTGTACTGTGAGTGCCTTACCTTCCGGAGGACCAGCGCTTGCAGTACAAAGATGGAGGCTATCAATGACGTCATGATTGTCCCTAGGGCACTGTGACAGAGGACTGGAGGCCTATATAGGAACGCATCTGCAGGCACTGCCACCACTGGTCAGTAGCGGCAGCGTATATCGGAACACGCTCTTCATACCCCATATCCCTTCTACTCGAATGGCCAAAGGACAGATTGAAAAATAACAAAAGTTCGAGCATACGAGAAATGCAGTCACTCAAATAATGATGGTGCATTCTCACCATATGATCAGTAGTAAAAAAAACCGAAACATTTTCCATCCATATCGCTCTTAAAAATATTGCTTATGTATTCCGAAAAGTCAGCTTGTCGATTGGGGGTGAGCAAATGTCGATTGGCTCACCCTTAGGTAGCAGCGCTTCAGGTGGTACACGCGAGAACTACCACTTTCCCTCATTACCTGGTCACTCCCCACCCTACAGTTTCCAGGCCTGTATGTACGGGTGGGTGCAATCGAAAACGCCCGAGCATCTTCGGGCGTTTCGGTTCCACGGCAACGAAAACAGCCGAACGTTTCTTGAAAGTGACGGATAAATGCTAGAAAAGATAACGATATCTCCCCTCCCCGAGAGATTGAGGCTAATTCTCCTTTGTCGCAAAGCGGCCCGCTCGATACCATCGGTGCTTCGTGTTACTGGCTAAACGCAGAGCAATCGGCTACATTCTTGCCACGCTTGATTTAATGGTAAACGACATGGAGTGCCCAAATCTGTTTAAAAGACACTAAACTCAGATAACTTCCATACAATTTACAAACGCACCGACAAACCTCTCGTTCGAAAAAAAAATATTAACTTCGATTTTTTGCGGCAATATCAATGACGATGAGCGACCTCTTCAATGCTGTCAATAAGTTATTATCGATTGATGATAAAAGGAGTTTACAGATTTATTTTTACCTTTACAATAGACGTTTCCGCGTATCGCTATTCTTGCATAGCTGTACGAATATATGTTTTTCTTTATCGCGGTGTATGCACACTTCGTAAAACAGCAATTTTTCCGAAAATTACTATTTACCCGTATATTTTATGGAAAAGGAACGCGACAACTTCACACGTTGGGCGGAGTCCTATGGAGTGCGCAGGTACCAACATTGCGAATAAAATATTAGTTCAGGTTATTCGCGATGTACCTTGAAATAGAAAAAAAAACATTCACGATGTCGAGATAGGTTCCATGTATGCGTCCGCAAGTATTTATTTCTGCATCCGTCGAAAAGCACGCGTGTGTTTATACGTTTTATGGAAAGGATGAATAATGAAAGGCGGATGTAAATATTCGTGTAGCAGGATATGTTGCACGCACACCACTTGTCCACATCTTGATTCGTCTGTCAATCATTTTTAGTAATATGCTTTAATCGATCAACACGCAGTAATTGACCCGACATTCCTTTGTCCGCGGTGCCTCTTTTATCTCTATACTTCTTTAATTTTTAACACCTTCGGCAACCAACTCCCAAACGTTCATGACTGAGATGTCACGAAGATGGCCTTTCCCCCCTCAAAGGTAATTGCGCAAGTACGTGCGAGTATATATATATATATATATATATATATATACACACACACACACACACACACACACACACACACACACACATATATATATCTGCGCACATATACCCATGCATACAGAGGCAGCCCTGCGAGCATTCACAAATTATCGCGCAATGAATCCTCAAACAAAAATATAACAAAAACATATCGTACGGGCGTCGAGACGATTGTTGAAAAAAGTTGCACTATGTTTGCTTTCCATTGGTTTGCAGAGAGAAAAGACTCTGATTTCTCACAATTACCAATAACAAGCGAGCGAGCTCTGTCGCGCTGCATCTATTGATCGGTCCAAAGATACACAATTATACTGCCGCCGTTGCCTCCGTGAGCAGAGCTGGTATCTCGTTGGATCGTCGAATCGTACCACGGAGCGCCTCATCTTCGATCGATCGAACGATTAAAAAGTAGATCTTGCGTTGAATCACGAAAATTTTCTCAACTCTTTCAACTCAATAACACGCGAGCTATGACTAATGAATCGTAAAAAAAAAGATATCAATTCAATGAAAAATCGTACGGTATTCTTAGAAAAGTACAGAAACGTGCGTTCAAGTTTGGCGCTCGAGTCCGTGGGTCCAGTCGCGCGAACCCCGTAGCGCGTTGTTGTGATCTAACATGGCGGAGTGTAGTGTTGTGGCTGTTCGGTGGTCTACGTCAATTTTTAGCGTAAATATCGCGGCCCACATAACGGAATAATATACAAAAGCCAAGGATGCGCTTGTCAGTGATGGTTACTTTCGTTTAACGCAGTGATACGGTAAAACTAATACACGCCGATAGTTAAGCATAAGGCGTGCCGCGTACTCTTCGGACATTTGCGAAATCGCAAACGAGGAATTATAATTTCTCGCGTACAAAAAAATTATATATATATACACACACATATACACATATATATATATATATATATACATATACATATATATTCGTTCCCGTTGTGCCGTTTTGTGGATGGTAACACCGAACTCTCTTTCTCTCTTCCTCCCTCTTTTTTTCTCGCTGTTTCGCGAATCTCCCTCGTAACCCTACAGCACGTACACACACACATACACACTGACACACACGCACACAGAAGAGTGGTAAGCGCGTAAAAAGATTTCGTCCTTTTCGCGCGCGGTAATTTATAATACCGGAGGATTTTTCTTTCGATCTTTCCTTTTTTTCCGTGCCTCACGTACGCACTGCGTTCTAAGCGACGAAAAAAAATCTCTATCGAAATTTCGAACGGCTCCGTGGAAAATACCCGTTTTTAGTCGCGTGTGTACGTGCGGGCGTGTGTGTGTGTGTGTGTACGCGCGTGCGGTGCCCAAGAACCCGCACGTATCTCGGACACGTTATTCACAGTGAAACGGTGCGCGGAAAGAACGAAAAAAAAGTCAATTAAACAGCGTTCCGATAGAAAGGGGAGAATTTTCCGCGCGGTTTCATTCGACACTACGGCGGTTACATCGTACATAATTGCAATAAAAAAAAAAGTAGGGAGAAAAACGGCGAAGCTTATGCAATGGGGGCATAAACATAACTCTTGCCGTAAACAATACGCGAGGTGGTAACCCCTGCCAGTTTTACTCTCGGCTTTTATCCGCGCTTGGGTGGGGAGATATATATATATTTATATATATATATATAAAGCAGTATATATAGACGTATGCGTGTCGTGTGTGTGTATGTACATGCATTTATATGTTTATGTACGTATACATTCACAGATACATATGTATACAGGATCGCGTTTTATGTTGAAAAATAATAACGTTAAAATAAAGTGTGATCGAGTGCGAGCGTGTTTGTAAGGGAATTCGTCTGATTGATCCTTACGGTCTCGTACTCCCGAAAATGCAGAATTCCGGCATGAGCGTGCAATACTAGTTGTATCACATGAGGGCTTCAACGACGCATATATTCGCTGGCTAACGTCAATTTTACTCGCACGGACGGTATCCAAGTGGAAGCAGAAAAGACGTAAAACACACAGTGAATTTCCCGCGGGTCGGTTCGACGCGACGGAAAAACATTAAATACGAAAAATCGAAGAAAAAAAGAAAGAAAAAGTACGTAGGATCTTTGGGTGAAAGGTGTGTTTCGAGGTGCGAAGCGAATCAATGATAATCGTGAATCGCTCGATACGAGAAAGATTATTCGCGACGATGCTCGACGAACAGTTGCCCAAGCGGCGGAGAAACTACGAGTGACAAAGATAAACTCTTCTCGAAGCGGAAAAAGAAACAAAAGTCCACGAGTGCGCCGTCCCTTTTGTAATCATGCTTCACCGTAACTGCCTACGTCGCGACGAATTTCAATCGCAACTCTGATACTCGTGGAGAGGTGCACGAAGGTTTCTTTTACCTTTTTTTTTTGTTTTTTTTTCAACATTTCTTTTTGGTCTCTCTCGAGGACTTTCAGCTCTGACACGTCTTTCGTTTTTCAACATTATTTTGGCATCGCGTTTTTCGTCTGTTTTGTTTTTTCAAGTCAGCCGCGAGAGAGAGCCTGCCGGCGAGACTCCGGTTGGAATTCTGATCGGAGCTTTTGGCGCGAGAGGGAGAGGCGCCCGATCAGAAGCCGTTAATCGACGGGGAGAAAATAATAGGAGACGCACGAAGTAACGAAGTCGCACGACGAGGGATGCTAATTTAGTTGCGCGCCGGGAGAGAAGAAGCTATACGGGAAGAAAAAAAGGAAAGAAGAGCGCGCTCGCTACAATCTCGACGAGATGACTGACACGAGAAGAAGGGTCAAGCTTTATGCTTTGAACGCGGACAGGCAGTGGGACGATCGCGGTACCGGTCACGTTTCCTCTTCTTACGTCGATCGACTCAAGGGTATATCACTGCTCGTCAGAGCCGAGAGCGACGGTTCGCTCTTACTCGAGAGCAAGATACAACCTGACACGGCGTATCAAAAACAACAGGTACGAAGAAATTTTTTCCCTGGGTCCTTTAAAGAGGGGGCCTGAACGATCAATCGCTCTGGGAGTACCTGCACTGACATTCGCGCATCGATTTAAAAAATCTTACGGACGATTTGAGAATAACGCTTGGGTACAGCTTTACATTTTTCAAGCGTAGGACGAAAGCTCACTTTTTCATCATGGATTATCGATATGCAAGAATTTTATTCTTTATTTAAATTTAAAATGATTTTTATTGGCAATTTCAATTTCGAATATACGAGACAATTACTTCACTGGTGTTTTACTTAGGATAATATTTAGTATGGAGCTTGGTAAGCGTTTTTTTTCGACGCACTGACTATTACAAGTAAAAATTGATTTACATGCATGAAGAAGTTGCATTAGCATTAGCACTGCGCTAGCAAGAGAGAGCATTATAGAATCATTATTTGAAATATTTCTCGAGGCGATAACACCAAAACCGATTTATCGATATTTTTGCTTCAAATGATAGCTGGTGATGATATTGAAGTTTGTCACTTCTCACAGTTTGAATTTAGGTCACGAAAATCACCGAAATAGATTTTTTCATCATTAGAGATCCACGACCTTGACGATTAATAAAAATGATTGCGTGTAACGAGAAAGAAGAACTGAAAAAGATAAAAAACGAATTTAGTTTGCATTCCAACCGTGCAAACTTCAATAGGTGGAGGACATTGGAAGGATTTTCATTCGCGACGATTAATTCTGTTCACAGGACACCTTGATAGTGTGGTCGGAGGGTGACAATTTCGATCTTGCGTTGAGTTTTCAAGAGAAAGCCGGCTGCGACGAAATATGGGAAAAGATATGTCACGTTCAGGGTAAAGATCCGTCGGTCGAGATAACTCAGGACATCGTCGAGGAGTCGGAAGATGAGAGATTCGACGATATGTCGGATTCGGCGCCGCCTATCGAGCTGCCGCCGTGCGAGCTCGGTCGTCTCGACGACATAAACGAGCTCATCGGCAATTGTCTCTCGTCACCGATGAGAAAGGAAAAATTGGCGATGGCCCTAGAGACCGAGGGTTACATAAGGAAACTGTTGAATCTGTTTCACACGTGCGAGGATCTCGAGAATACGGAGGGTCTGCATCATCTTTACGACATATTCAAAAATATTTTCCTATTAAACAAGAACGCACTGTTCGAGGTGATGTTCAGCGACGACACGATATTCGACGTTGTCGGGTGTCTCGAGTACGAGCCCTCGTTACCACAGCCGAAAAGACACCGGGAGTATCTTCGTCAATTAGCGAGATTCAAGCAGGCAATACCGATCACGAACGCCGAATTATTGGCGAAAATACATCAGACTTATCGCGTACAGTACATACAGGACGTCGTTCTACCGACCCCAAGTGTATTCGAGGACAACATGCTGAGCACACTTAGCAGTTTTATATTTTTCAACAAAGTCGAGATAGTCACGTTGATACAGGACGACGAGAGATTTCTCACGGAATTGTTTCGCCAGTTGACGGACGAGGCTACGTCGGTTTGCAAGAGGCGCGATTTGGTACTGTTCCTCAAAGAATTTTGTAATTTTTCACAAAATCTTCAACCGCAGGGCAAGGAGGCGTTTTATCGCACCCTCACCGCCCTCGGTATATTGCCCGCTCTCGAAATAACACTGGCGATCAACGATGCACAAACTAAAACCGCCAGTATAGACATACTAACGTACATCGTCGAGTACTCGCCGAGCGTCGTGAGAGATTACACGCTTCAGCAAATCAACAATACGGAACAGGAACAAATGTTGATAAACGTGGTTGTCGCACAATTGGTCGGCGACACGGATCCAGAATTGGGCGGTGCTGTACAATTGGCCGGTGTACTCAGACTCCTTCTCGATCCCGAGAATATGCTCGCATCCGTCAACAAGTCGGAAAAGACCGATTTTCTCAATTATTTTTACAAGAACAGCATCGTCACGCTCATCGAGCCGCTACTCGCAAATACGGTCGGTGACAAACCGTCCCGGGAAGATTACAGAACTGTACAATTGCTCGGTCTTATACTCGAACTTTTGTCCTTCTGCGTCGAGCATCATATGTACCAAATTAAAAATTGCATTTTGAATAAGGATCTACTTAGGAGAATACTTATCCTCATGAAATCGACACACACGTTTCTCGTACTATGCGCACTAAGGTTTATGAGAAAAATCATTGCTCTTAAGGATGAATTTTACAACAGATACATTATAAAGGGAAACTTGTTCGCGCCCGTTTTCGACGCTTTCGTACGTAATAACGGACGATACAATCTCTTGGATTCGGCGATCCTCGAAATGTTCGAATTCATCAAATTGGTAAGCGTTTGTCAGTTATTCGTAAAATGTATGCTTTTTTTATTCTTCATTATCTTGGGAAATCCAATGTTTGGCGTCTCGAAGTTTCTCGACAAATCCGTCTCGAGTTTCTCACAAGCATGATTATGCTGGAAGCACTTTGAAAAAATGTGGGAAATACATAAAGGGAAGACTATCCAGGGATATTTTTCGTTCTAGACGAACGTGTCGGGAAAACTTCGAAGAGCCATGCGTTATCCATGCAAATCAACGCAACATTCCACAAGGGAGAACAAGTTTTCTAACGTCACTCAATGTTCTCGACTATTTTCAGGAGGATATCAAATCTTTGTGTTCGCACGTTGTGGAAAATTTCTCTAAGGAGTTGGAGGCTATTGATTATGTTCAAACGTTTAAGGCGCTAAAATTGAGGTACGAACAGCATCAAGATAAACTTAAGGATCGTGATAGAGCTACTCTGAGCTTGGAGAGGTATGTTTGCACACGGATCGAGATACTAATCAGTGTTGTAGATGCCATCCAAGCTTCTCAATTGATTCTATCGATAATCGTCTTTCGTTGAGTCGTTGCTTTCTTTTGGGCATCGTTGGAACGAAACGAAAGAAAAACATGGCTGTTACGCACATGGAAAAGCCGGCAAACTCGGGGAATGTTTCTCCTCTTGGAATAATTAGAAAGAAGTCAGAGAATTTAGAAAATTCTCTGAAATTATTCCAGCATTTACTTTTTGGAAGAATTAAAAATAAATATTGTTCTATATTTTAAATATTTATATTATGCTTCATTATATATAAAAAAAAGTTATTCCAGTGCCTGTTATATGTCCTCTTGGAATAATCAAAGAAAAGTCACGGAATTTCGAAAAGTCTCTGGCATTATTCCAGATTTTACTTTTTGCAAGAATTACGAAAAATGAAAGAGACTTGAAAAAAAAACTAAAAACTATAAAAATAAAAATCTTCTTATATTATAAATATTTATATTCTTCTTCATTACATAGAAGTAAAAAAAGTTATGTCCTCTTGGAATAATCAGGGAAAAGTCGGGGAATTTTGAAAATTCTCTGGGATTATTCCAAATTGTACTTTTTGCAGGAATTACGAAAAATGAAACCGAGTTTCCAAGAAAAACCTAAAAAGTATAAAAATGAATATCTTTCTATATTTCAAATATTTATATTATTCTTCATTATATAAAAAAAAGTTACGCCAGTGTCATTGAACATTGAAAATGTTCAAACTATTCCAAGCTATTGGAAAATTTCAAAACATTGTAGATTTCCAAAACTAAAAACTAATTCACTCTAAAGCTCTATACATTTGCATTCGATTTGTCGATACACAATCACACAATATTATTGTAGATAAGTGTTTATATTTATTTTTCATTTATTGGCACAGAGATAAAAAATTCTGTTTATAATACAGAACAAGTTCTGTAGTTGCTTTTAATGTATTTTTTTTTACTTTAGAATGTTTAAACTATTATTCAAATTTCCATTTTTAAATTTGTATTTTAAACTTTAAGATTTATATATATATGATCTTAGAAACAATTATTTTCTTTATTCGACCCCAATCTTCTCGGAATATTTGCAAAACCTGGAAAATTCAGGGAATTTCCGAGTCAATAATGCGTAACAACTATGGAAAAATGTTTCATTCGTTCGAACGGTTGCCCATGCATAGAAGCGAGTTCGAACGCGAATACCGTCGATAAAAACGATTAGTCTAAAAGAAGATGTTCGATTTGGCCGTTAAACAGCGTACCCTCGATACTAAGGAACAGTCGGTATCGACGGGATCAACGGCAGCTTGACGAGGATGAGGAAATGTGGTTCAACGAGGAGGAGGACTTCGACGAGGGAGAGGCGGTCGTGCCGGCTGCTGCGGCAGACCTCGTACCGCCAGCCTCGGCGAAGAAGCAACCACCAGCACCAAATCCAGCCCCGAATCCAATGCCCACGGATCCTAAAGACCAACAGCAGACTGTCCTCAACAACAATACTGCCAATAACAATTCCGCGACGCAACCGTTGCAAATGAACAACAGTGCACCGGCGGTCAACGAAACGTCTGTATCCACGGGGATAATAGCCAGTTCAACCGACGGGGCCGTTGAAAAAGCAGGAACAACCATTTTCAAAAAGGTACGCACGCCAAGTGACGTTACTCCTATTTTCCATAATCACGAACATATTTTTCGTTCAATGAACTCGATTTCAAACTGCGAATGGGATTTTTTCTTCGCCGGGTCAGAATGTTAAGGGGCTACATCTACCTAGAGGCCCGAAAAAAAATGGCCAAATTCCGAATTTGTTTTTGGGAAACGGTGGGTGAAAGAGGAACGCACTTTTTTTGAACACAAAGGTACATATATCGAGTGCCTTTGAAAAAATCACCAAGAACTACAGAAAAACCACAAAAACATGGCCGCCGGCAGATGAAATTCGTTTCGCGACGTTTGGTGGTGCACACTTCAACTTAAACGGTTCACCTGAAATCTGAGAATCAAACGGGTTATTCAAGTTAACAATAAATACGAGTCGTTGAGGATTGTCGATTTTTAAAATAATTTTTGGTGATTCTTCAGATAAGTGACTTCCGAAAAGTGAGTCTAAAATTATTTTTTGTTTCGATTCGAATTTATTTTCGACGATGTTTTGCTTGTAGAAAATGAGTTAATAAAAAATGTCACCTTCCCCCGACTGAATATCATCATTTATACCCCGATAAATGATATTTCATCGGAGAAATCAGATAATATTTTTCGGAAAAGTCACTTATCTAAAGAATTACCTAATTTTTTTTAACAACGTGGTGACGAATTGAAACTTGAGTATACAAAATCTATGAAAAAAGTCGTCATTTTTCCGTAACTATTAAAAAAAGAAGATTGAAAGAATGAAGAAGAAATTGTCAGGGAATATAGCTATGATACTATCGAACAAAAGAAGTTTGGAAAATGGAATTTTTGACTCACCTAGATAGATGTAGCCCGTTAAGGTAGTACGAGCGCGCAATCTTCTTTTCTAGAGATTTTGTTCAAATTTTAACCAGACCTTGTTCATGTCATTATGCATGTTTGAGTGAAATTTCAGAACAGTCGACTATTTAGATTGGGAAATAATGGGTTTTAAAATTGCAACTTTTAACACTGCAGGGTCTGCATTGAAATTTAGACAGAATAATTTTCTGTAAAAAAATGTTTGTCCCTTATAATAGGAAGGCGTATGCCAACACCACAGAACAATATTGTTGAATATTTCGAGAAGATAAATAATTATCGTGTTCCTAAAGTTAAAAATGTCATAAAAAAATATTTGCATTATAAATATTAATATTTTATATTGTTTATGTTATCTTTATCCACAAATAAAAGTGTTGGTTCATTCATAACTAATTAAAAACTTTGCTCGATTAAAAAGTACTCCCAAATGAAAATTTGTGTTGCAGTATTATTTTAAATATGCCGCGCAAACTCACGCCATTGGATACGTGGAACGATGCGGTGTTGCCATATATATGTCTTCTTATTATAGGGGACAAATATTTTTTACGGAAAATTATTCTGACTAAATTTCAATGCAGACCCTGCAGTGTTAAAAGTTGTAATTTAAAAACCCATTATCTCCCAATCTAAATAGTCGACTGTTCTGAAATTACACTCAAAAATGCATAATGATATGAACAATGTCTGGTCAAAATATGAACAAAATTTATAGAAATCACGATTGCGCGCTCGTACTACCTTAAGGAGCGTTGAGCGTTTCAGCTATCAATGTAAAGGAATACGGATTATTCTTAGGCACGTACGACTTCGAACTTTTCACAAGTTCCAAGACGTTGGTTTCAAGAAGAAAAAAATTTCAAAATCCAGGCAATCGAACGTAGTTTTTTCTCCAAAAAGTGTTTGTAGACTGAACAGCAGGTAGTACCTCTCGCAGAGCAATTGGATACATTCATTAACGTCCGAAATCCTTCCCATTTGGCCATTTTTCATTGCAGTGCAAAAGTGCATAGATACAAATATGTTTTCTTCTCTAAAATGGTGCTGCGGGACGTGCGAAAATTTAAATTCCATTTGATGAAAAAAAAAAAAAAAAAAAAAATACACCACTTGGCCTCGTTAAGGTAGTCCTATCGCCAGGCTTCAATCCATAGGATTTTCATAATTTTTTTTGAGCTTCACTAAATATATTAATAATCGTATCTGTAAAATGTCAGGGTCGTTTATCGACCTAATTAAAGAGAAAAGAAATGTTAAAATTGCGTATTTTTGTGAAGGAATTCCGAGACGACATACAAAAATCCAATTTTCGGTCGCTACAAAAATATATAATAGTGGGAATCTATTTATGTGTATATATTTACATACTTAACACTTGTAGTAATGCAGTGTTCTCAGAAAAAATTACGCTTATTGACCTAATTTTTATGTAATATTAAGTTTAATTTGAACTTCCGGTATTGGATTTATTACCACTTGCTACGATAAAGAGACGCGACAGTAAGGCAACAGCTGACTGTCGTCCTAACCTCATCTCATTCATTCGAATTTCCACACATATTTAATTTTTAATCAACATATTTCGCCGACACAAATTTTCCACGCTTTTTACCAGTCGTGGCCCGAATACAATGCTTTATATTACCCGCACCTGACATTCTTTTGACAGATCGACGTTGAAAAGCATGGAGGTTAAACTCGCCTGTTTTTGAGTAAAAAGAGACGGAGATTGAACCAACATTGCCAAATATCAAACCTAGAAATACTGCGCGAATCGTTGAAATAACTATTTTTCATTTTTCTAATTAAATGTAAACATTTATTAAGGCGGTTGGAGCGTTAGCCACAATCCAAGTTTAAATTTAATTAAAAGAAATACTTGTTATTGTTTATACTATACTGAGTCTACGAATTTTTTGAACTTTTTTCACCACCAAACACCAGAGATAAAAAATAGTTTAATGTATGTAATTTAACGTGCGGTTAGATGGGCAAGACTTTCACACTAAAGGTTATGTAATTTTTATTGTTATTTAGCACCAAGATTAAACCATTTCTAACAACGGATTAACGCAAACTGAACCTTTGTGAAAATTTAGAAAGAAAAAAATCCTCATCTTGCCCATCGTAAACCATGGGCCAATAATCTCGTGACGTAAATATGAATAGGCAAAATTATGAATTACTCAGAATTTAATTGTGATTTGTATAAAACATTCATTGGCGTAGTTTTTTCATAATAATCATCGATAATGTTATGCTTTTTCAAGTTGGTAGTAACACTAACAAAGTTTTTCCACTTTACGTAATAAAAATGTTAAAATGCATAATTTTGCCCTTTAATTATATATTTTAAAAAAATAGCATATATGGAATAAATCTGTACCTCGTATACCTTTTCTTGAGGTTCATTGAAACAAAAATGAATAAACCGTCATTTGACTCCACTGAATGGCTCCAACCTCCTCAAACACTTTACACATGGAAAATCGAGTTGTTACAATTTTTTTTGTGCATACGTTGAATATATAAATTGTACAAGTCTCAAGTATGATCAGTGGTATGACCGGTGTGAAGCGATAGGACCACCTTAAGAAACGCGTGTCCGCGATGGAAAAAGAAATTTGCAAACATGTTTGAATTTTCGTTTCGTAGGGTTTGGTGGATTACGAAGGTGACTCGGACGAGGAGGAGGAAGACTCGGAGCTGAGTCCCTCGCCGAAGAGGCAACGGCTGTCATAGTAGACGAATCACAGGACAGCAGCACGTGTGCTGCGTTTATCGATCGCCGTTACCGTTGTATCCCCGATAAGACCGCCTCGAGTCGATCCAAGATTGTTTTGATATCCCGTTGTTGTAAACGGGTAGAGAACGAGGAGAAACAAAATCACAGCTTATCAAAACAATCGATGTAAAACGAACAATCGACCCAAAATCAGCCAGGAACAAAAAAATGAAACGAAAGGAGAGGAAAAAAATGTTCGGTCAATTCGCGAGAGGCCGGCTTTACATCGGGGGATCGCTTTTTTAATCGAAGACAGAACAAAAATATCAACTGCAACAACAATAAAACGAAACGAAGGGGGGGGGGGAAGGAAGCAAACAGAAAGAAAGAAAAAAACAACAAGAACAACCGTAGTGTGTGGCGGACGTTTACACGCGTGTCTGTGCTAAACGGTGTACAGTAAGGAGAACAGAACATACGACGAGGATTCGACTGCGGAACGAGGGACGAAGGTGTCTCGAAGAGAGACGTGCGAACGCAACGAGAATGATGATGATGATGATGGAATTTGTAAAACAGAAAAAACAAAAACAAGGAACTTTGAATTTTCTTAATAAGGTAAATAAGGAATTTACACGCTATTGTACGACTATGTTGTGTAAAGAGATAGTAAATTTGAAGAAAAACCGTAGTTTATTCCAGTGGTTTGGAAGGCCCCACACGCCGAACGAAACGTTAAAGACCCTATCACGGAACGATAAACGGAAAAGATTTTTAATAAAAATTAAACACAACAACAACAAAGTTAAAATAAACGTAAACGTAAAGAAAGAAAAAAACAAACCAAGATAAATATATAAATAACTAATTACAATATCATGGGGAGGGGGGAAAATGCACTCAATTTTACAAGCGTATGTCGATGAACTCGTTGACCCCGTTGCTCGGATGGAAACAGGAGCCTCGAGTGGAAATACGAATCGTGATGGCGTCAAAATTTTCCTTTTGAATCAATTTTTCTTTCCCGTTCTCTTGTCGCGAATACTTTTCACGGTAACGCGCTGCATCAATCGTGTCCTGCAAGCGCAAAAAAATATCCTCAAATACTATCTTTTTTTTTTCCTTGATTATACCGAAATCTCAAGTGTAATGAATATGCAGTTCCAGAAAAAAATGAAAATACGAACAAATTCAGCGAACGCTCGTAGGCTCAAGAGATCGGTAAGATTTCTACCGATTTGCGGGCCGTTCGATGAAATAAACAAAATGATATATATCTGCTTCATGAAGTAGCAGACGCGCAGCATCGTCAAGGTCACGGGATCGAAGAAACTTTTCCGTTGACCTTGACTGTAACGATATACTTCTTTTGACAAAGCGCGACATTTTCTCTCCCCTTTTCTCTTTCTCTCTCTCTCTCTCTCTCTCTCTCTCTCTCTCTCTCTCTCTCTCTCTCTCTCTCTCTCTCTCTCTCTCTCTCCTCTCTCGCTGTCCCTTCGCATCTGAAGATCCGCAGGACGAAGCGAATACCAAGAGAACATGGTATAAATCAGGATGAATCTTCGCGGACGATTACGGCGTTATTCGAACAGAGATAATCAAACGACTAAAGTTCATTCCTCAAAGGCCAGGAAAACATTCGCCACTTTTCGATTAATTTCTCATCGCGTGTGCGCAATCGTGAATTCGCGAACGACATTTTTGGAGACGAACGTAGCGACATTTCGTAGCGGTCCAATTGCAGGCTTAGAATGTGGAATAATCGGTGTACACGTTTTTCATATTTGTACATCATCTTTCGTAACGTCCACGGTATTTTTGCGGCAAACAGAAGTAAAAAAATAACTCCCCCCCCCATCACTGACCGATAAGTGCACGTTCTAATTCTGCCTCACGACAGTCGCTGCGTTCTTCCACGGAAATTAGAATGCGAAAACGTGTCGTTTCTTTTACCATTCTTCCGTCGCTGTTTCCTCTATTGTTTTCCCTCCGACCTCATCGAATACTTATGTTGTTTTTTTCCTTTGTATCAAATAAACAATCTTATAATAAGGAAAACGGTGGAGAGAAATCATTGATACTACACAACCGAGAAAACTGACGTATTATAGATGTACAGATTTGTAATAGCATTTGTACTCTTAAGAACATTATCGGGTTCGACTCTATCTGGTATCGGAATGCAATAGATATTCCTCTCTCTATCTCTCTCTCTCATTGCTGACCGTGACGGAAATGGCCGAAATAATTAATGAGACGACAATTAAGGAAAAACAAACCTGTGAAGAAAAAAAACGGTTACAAGAGCTGAGACGAATTTGTACATACGATAAAAAAAAAGCCACCAACAATAATAAAAAGAAGAAGCGATCGCGCAACTTGTCTGCGATCACACAGACAGTATAACAAAGGCCACTGATTAATTAGTTGATTAGTTGCCATGTTAACGCGTAATGTCCCTTCTCACCATACCCATCCCCCCGTGTGTTTCAACTATGTTTACAAGCTATTTCCGGTAATGGGAGAGAAAAGAGGACGAAGAAATCTTACTATTAACGCTATCGAGAAACAAAAATTACGCGAAATGTAAGTAAAAAAGACGTATGTGGAAGAGTGAGGAGAACAAAAAATTATGAATTTTACTTAAGTGATAAATTGCGAAAGAAAGAAGAAAAAGATCGAGTGTGCGTGTCGAGTGTTATAAATTCGATGAAAAAATAATCGTACAAAGTGTATCAGGCGTTGTTGCGAATGATTCTTCCCGGTTTAACAGACAAACTCTGCGTTTCATATGTAATCATAAGCATTATTCATGATTTTTGTTGATGAATAATCGATCAAGCTTCACTTTGGTGTAACTAAAAACTTGAACGATCGATCGTCGATCTCGAAATGTTCTCAACGTAAACTCACCGAAACGACAGAAAAAAAAAGAATTATCATTCACACGAGTTTTGTTTCCACCTGTCCGAATAATAAAAATCGATACCTCGAAAGGTTTGAATGAAAAAAAAAAAAGGTTTGCGCGACTCCTTTTTTTTTATTCGATACATGCAACATTCGAGATTGATACATTTGAAACTTCGCCGAAATAAATTCTGTAGAAGCCTTGCTCTTTTTGTTCCCCACAAATCATATCGGTAGTGAAGCGATCAGTCGAAATTTTACAGCCGTTACATCGATATCAATGTTTAAATGAATGGAGGAAAAACGTGGAACGCCATGTACAATATCAAGCAACATTGATATTATGCGTTCACTTTATACATATATAAAATATATACATGGCCCAAGGGTGTACATTTATTTCCTCGAACAAATTCAGACATAAATTTTTATATAAACGAGAAGAAGATGAAAAAAGATGAGAAATATCGGCGCACCGCTGCAAGGGAAAACGGAAAAGTGTGTTACATTGGGCAAGGTGAAACATTGAGCGAGAGCATCAAGTATTTGTAAGCGAATCGGTAAAGTTTTTTATATATCGTTTTTTCTTTCCTCTTCCGTTTCGAAATAAATCGCGTCGCATACGATGACTTCGGACAAATTGAACGGCGACAGCCAGTGTGATTAGCTATTTAGTTTTATTTAAAAAGATTCGGAAAATAAGGATGTACGTGTAATATGAAAGTTGTAATGAAATTACCGGTCGTTCTTTTTTTTTTTACTGTAAATCTTAATGCTCTTCGTGATCTTTTTTTTTCCGGCAACGAAGAGGTATATACAGAGTGATATGAATGAGTGTTATAAGGATACAAGTGTGTTGTAGAAGTGCGAAGAATATTTAATTAAATAAAACTAAAATTTAGACGAATTCGATTGTTTGCGGGAGAAAACAAACAAGACAAAGGCACGATGTATCCTTCACGTTACTTCGCGACGCATCGTCAGTCAGCTGAGCAGTGGGAACAAGGGCGAGAACTTTTTCTTTTCCTCGTTATTCGGCGGAGATGGCAAAGACAGTATGGACAGAGGACAGTTTCAATGATTCTGCTTGTTCTGTTCGTGCAATTGAAGAGAAACAAATGTTTTTCGTTCCAAATTTCAGCAGTGTGGAAATAAAATTACGACGCGCAGTTTGGCTATTTAGATTACGGTGCACGTAACTTTTTGACGAATGTAAATTGAATAGGAACACACGAGTAAATGTTCAATCAACTTTTAATCTTATCTCGCACGTTGAACGATTCGAGTCAATTGTACGTGGTTGGTCGCAATTCTGTTAAGGCCTCAGGCCTAACGAGTATAAAATCATGTGCGAATTTAACAATTTTTTTTCGTGTGAAAAAGTGATTGTCTGATCAAATTAATTACACATTTATTTAGTATGAATATCAAGCTGTTAGAAAAAATATATATTTTTTTTTCGATGTACAAAATGGCCGACTACTCGAAACTTCTCAAAACAGCTTTTTTCCAATTGGCGTTACAAATAACTTCAACAATTTTCACTCGATTTACTTCAGATTTAAAAGTTATGCTCCTAATTGCATTTCGCAGAGAAGTACGTACGGAATTTCGGATTACACAAAAACTTTTCATTTTATGAGCAGTTATAACGAAATTTTTCATTGAAAATTCATTTCTCAAGTTCAAATACCTACAACTTTTGAATAAAACAATATTTTTCAAATTCCGTGCGTACTTCTCTAGGTATGCTAATGTAGATGGACGAGAATTTTTGTTTTTTGTTCTAGGTAAAAAATTGTGGATACTAATGTCACGCCGCGGAGCGCCTAAAAAAAGATAAAAGAAAATATTAGTAGGCGGCCATTTTGTACATTGAAAAAAAAATATATATTTTTTCTAACAGCTTGATATTCATAGTATATAGATTTGTAATTAATTTTATGAGTGGATCATTTTTTCCTACGAAAAAAATTGTTAAATTCGCACATGATTTTATACCCGTTACTGTGGCCTAAGGCGTTAATAATTCTTTTCAATACGCATATCCAATTAAACGATTACGATCTTTGACAAAAGTTTCTACCGAAATGGCCTCCTAATTCGGACGAGCTTACAATCGAGTCAAATGTCCCTGAGGATGTAAATGTTTTTATTCACGGGCCAACGACTTCGGCCTTCAGACGAGCGGCCAGAGCCTTTCGTACTTGAATTATCGACGGCTCGGGTATCTGGGATGCCTCGTAATCCCGAGTACCGTGAATACTCGCTTCGGCTGCAATTTTCGCGGAGCCGGGACGCGTCTTCGTCATCTCGAGTCTTTGGCTGCGGGCTTGTTTTTTCAGTGCGACGAGCTTGTCGCGACGAGCCTTGAGGTAGTCTTCTCTCTTCTTTATGTCTTCCGGGCTCTCGTCCTGCAACGAAAATTCTTTTCGTAAAACATATTCCAATTAATACATGTTTTCCGAACTTAAGATTATGTGAGCGGAAGTCCCATTTGTATTCTTCATGCCCACCTGGAATCTTGGATATAACTTTTTTCTTTCGAGTTTGCGATTTTTTACGCAGTGAAAAGATTGATCGTTTGTGCTGAATTGTCGGGCGTATAAATTGGAAAGCCGTTAATGGGTTAGGCTACGGTAAAAATGACGAACGCTCGTTTGTCGCTTCAGGCAACTCAAATCGAAGAGGAAGGTCCAACACATGGTGCAGAAATCGCGAATTGAAGGTAAACTTATGATTACAACGATAGAACTGTTAGTAAAACTTTGAACGCGTTTGTCTCGGAACTGTGTTTTTCAAAACGGCGTACACGATTTTTCGACATTTAATGAACGGTTTGACTTAAGGGGTTATACGCAGTGAAAATTTTCGAAAAATCAATTTTTTCCAATCTTGTTTTCGTTATGTACATATATTTAAGTACACACACAGACAATTTCTTGTCAATCCGGCGAATATTCTCGAAGTTACACGCACGTTTGTAATGGCGTGTCGGAGCGTTCGAAAGTGCTTTCGAAACTTTAAACGCGTTTTTCTCAAAACTATGTTTTTAAAGTCGGTGAGCAAGATTTCTCGCAAACGGTTGAACCGATCAGTCTCAAATTTTAACACAATCTTTTCAAGTATATTTTTGAGTAATTAATCGAAGGTTTTTTTTCTCACCGATAAATATTTTCCATTTTATAAACAATTTAAGGCCTAAATTGTTGTCAAAAATCGATTTTTTTTAGAAGCCGCCATTTTGTCAAGAATTATTATTTTGCTTATTCCTTCGATCAATTACAAGATAATCCATTATATTAACGAAATATTTTTGGTTTTTTTCATTTTAGATGATCTAGTCCAGAGATATCGTGCTCACCGCACGATGCCTTTTTTTAGAGGTGCTCCCGGAGATCAGCTATAGGAGCTTTCAAAATAATCATTTTTACAAATAAAAAATGTTAAAATACAGTTAAAAGTTACCATAATATGTGTACAAATTTTTACGTTAATAGTAACTCTAAACGTTAATTTAGAGGTCTTCTCATGAAGAATTCTTAAAAAATCGATCCTTTTGGGCCTCCTGACTGGATATAACCCCTTTAACATTTACGTACTTTAGACACGTATTCTTTTCTGTGGAAAAACGGTTTCAAGGGGGGCCACCACCCCTCAAAGAAAGGCGTGTCGCGAGGTGGTTTTGCAGTATCACCCACAAGCAGTCCACCGATCTGAATAAAACAAAAACCGAAATTCTTCTGATGTAAAGCGATGAAAAATCCACTATAAAATAATTGAAAAAAAAAATAACTAACTCTACTTGGTCACTGTGGATAAATTTTACGCAGACCTAACTTTGGGTCTAAATGTCTATTCGTCCTAGTTTTAATTAGAGACGAGGGTTCGAAGTGCCACTATCCCACTATTTTATCCCTGGAAGTATCATTTCTGACGAGTATCCTGTTCCAATTTTACTCGAAAATATTGAAAATCGAGAAAGTTATGATTTTTTTTAGCGAAAAGGTGTATTTTTTTAATCAATTGACCTATTCACGATTTTTTAAAAACATGTGATTTTTATTTTGACATACCGACTTTTCACATATGTTCTAGAATGTTCGAAGTATTTTCTAGTATTTTTCCAATCCCGATCGGGTCGATAGTTTTCAGACAGCAACCATTTGGAACTTGGCCGGGTGAATTTTAACCAGTGGGACCACTATGTTATTCTACCGAAGTGTGACCCCGGAGGGTTAAGGGGGGACGAGCCTTTCTTTGAGGGTTCGTTTCCCCCCTTAAAAACGTTTTTCCGCAGATAAAAAAAATACGTTGTTAGTCAGTATAATAGTAGTTTAGTCTTGACCGATGTTCTTCTTCTCAACTTTTTTTCCATTCGTTATTAACAATAATGACCTAACTTTTTCTCGAAAAGTCGAAAAAAAACTTTTTTTGATGATTGAAACACGATAACAAAAAAAAAGGTCGGTTCAAGTCTTAGCCAATATTATCTATTTCAAGAAAAAAATAGCTCCTTTTATTAGATCAACCAAGTGGCCAAAATCAAGTACACCGTGGAGTCCCTCACGTTCAAAAGTCCTTCACGAGATTGTTTATAGATTATTTAGTTACTAATATTTTTTTTACTGAAATTTGGTACACAACTTTTTTTAATGTACACACAAATAAATGTCCAAACGATTCTTCAATCTTACTTATTCCTTCGATATTAATTATTTTACATAAACTTGATTTTCAGGCCGTCACAGAAGCCCTTCAATTTGAAAACTTATCAAAATTGTTGCACTTAGTTTTCGTGATCGCCTACGCGTTTTCTTATGACCGTCGGTCGAAGTAGAGGCTGTACTACGTGACACACGAGTGCGAGAGAGATAGCGAAAAATTTCGAACAGCGATTTCTCGGAGATTGATGATGATATTGAGGGCAGAAGAAAATCGTCAAACTCTGCGTCAGTGAATTCTACAGGGCCTAGTGTTTTGTTTTTTTTCCGATAAAATTCAAACATCTATAAGAACACTCGATTCGACAATTTGTGAGGTTATGTTGACCTTGTACATGCCCTTGAGGCGAAGTAGAAGATGTACCACGTGGCATATGAGTGCGAGAGAGATAGCTGAAAATTTCGAACAGAGATTTCTCAGAAATCGATTATATCGAGGGCAAAAGAAAATCGTCAAGCTCTGCGCCAGCGAATTCCCCAGCGCCTGATGCTCAGTTTTTTCCTAAAAAAACACAACCGTCTATGAGAAAACTCGGTTCGAAAATTTGTGAGGTTATGTTGACCTTGTCCATGCTCGTAAGGCGATGTGAAACAAATTTCCCGCTCTTCCCTTCTTCCCAAAACAGATATGGAACTGTGCATTTTTATGGAGTTTACCGATTGACCGTACTTTTTACAGCAATCGAAGCAAATATTGAGCGGTGGCAATTGTTACTATTGCCACTAATATGGCCGGCGGGTTACGCAAATTTGAAGGTTAGGAAACGATATTTGGCTGCTTTCAAAGGAGAAATATAAACTCATGTGTCGAGTTCTTTACGATTACCTTTGTGAATATCATTGGTATATGCAAAGAAATATTTAAGATATTCGATCAATCGATATTGTCTTTGTTATCTTTAAAATGGACTTTTCACTCCGTCTTGCAAACATTGCAAACGAAGGAGCATTAAAACAATCCTGTTTGATCCGTCGATGAAATATTTTTCAAAACTCGACATCCTGATGGAAATGGAGTGCTCAAAACAATCTTTTCCACGTATGAAATTTGGTAAATTGGTCATGTTATCGAAGTAGTAAAATTTTTAAAGTAAAATGTTACATTCATTCGTAACGTCTTGTAGTATTCCTTTCACGAACCCGAATATTTAACAATTAACTGATTTTCGTCTATAATCAGATAAAAATTCATCCCAGTAAACTGGTACAATTTCAAGACAAGTTACCGAACTTTTAACGAAAAATTACGACTCTAAAATCTAATAATTTATACACTAAATATAACTCAAGATGCCTGACATAAACTGCTCAACGCGTGTAAAAATTCGAAAGATTCCGTAAGACAATAAAAACAGGGTTTCGACGAATGTTTGAAGAAAATATTAATTATAAAACTTAGAAAAATGTGACTAGCAGACGAATTTTCATAGCCGCAACTTATCAGAGAAAATGTTAAAAATATCTAAATCTCCTAAATTTCCGCGAACTTTTTTATTCCAGTCTATCGTTGGGTATAATAATCGATTGTGACTTATTTTTATTAAGCCCCACTGTAATTTACCAACGATTCAGGAGGGCCCTGCTTACGCCCCCAAAAAATACGGCCCTCCGCCAAAGGAATAATTTAAATTAATGGCGGCCATGTTGAGCCGCCACGAGCGCTGCGACCAGCGGTACATTCAACTAATTTTAAGAGAAGGTACGTAGATCTAAGGAAAATTTACGAATTAAGCAAATTCCATTTACTGTCGATTTCGCTGGAAGAACCTCCGAAATGCGGACACTCTTGACACCCGGTTTTTTACCGGGTGCCGCGGCTATCGGTTCGAGAGGTATGCATTTTTTTAAATCCGCATCTTTCTCGTTGTCCGATGATTCCAACGGGTAAGAAAGTGCGTCTTTCTCGTCTTCGAGGACGCTCAATTGTACCGGCTCGGGCGAGGATGACCGTGGCGACGAACTCGCTGAAGCTTTCAGAGCTTTTTCCAATAAAACTTTTTCGCTCTGATATTTCGACGCGAGTCTCTCGTGCTGTTCTTCGAAAGCTAGCGCATCTTCCACTCCCGGCACGTCCTCCTCGCGTTCCTCCATTATCTTTTTGCTAAACATACAGCGCCACGTTACAATACCGTCAAATGGTAAGACTACCATTTTTACAACTTCAGTCATTTATATTGGGACGTTGAATAAGTTCTCGCTGTTTTCCAACAGATGGCGTTACCAGAACTTCGTGCATGTAGTTTAAGACGGTGACGCATCTATAAAGAAGTACTACAAGCAAGCTTGAAATTCAGTGTATGTCATTTCGCCGAAGTGTAAACAACTTTATTTTTCATAGTGTTAAACGTGTCAAATTTCGTGCCAAAAAAGAGTATTTTCGGGGAATTTTACTGCACTATTTCAGTCAAAATAAATCTGCAGCTGAAGCACACAGAATTCTTTTTGAGACTTACGGCGAGCATCCTCTGTCGTAAACAACACGTAGAGATTGGTTTAGACGATTTAAAAATAATGATTTTGATGGTGTCGAATTGGAGGCATTACTTTATGAAGACTCATGTCAGACGCTGTCTGAACTTGCAGACTCTTTAGGAAGTGATCACATAACAGTTTCGAAGTGTTTGAAATCATTAGGAATGATTTTTCAAAATTAAGCATTAATTTTCACAAAAGAAAACAGAGAACCTATTCAACATCCCAATACCTAATGAATATTGGTTGATTTTTTAATGGAAGAATATGCATAATTCACAACCGGTTCTTGAGAAAAAATTAAAATGTGCCGTCTGGCATAGCGATGGTCATTGGGAATGTCATAGGGTATTTGACAATAACTATGAATGAACAGAAAAAGCACGGAAATACACTGAAATAACCTAGAAAATCGCTCATTACTCGTCACAGGAGTCGTAACGACAATCTGTTTACTGGCACGTGACGTCACCAGAGATCCAACCAATCCCGGAGCGTTTTCGTTCACGTGACCAAACGTTCAAATTTTTCTAATTTAAAAATTGAAATAAACGAATATGATGCATATTTTTTTGATAAAATAATAGAAAATACTTTTTAAACACTATATTCTTTTAGGATGACAAGAGAATGGACCATATTTTTAATATAGTCAAATAGCCTATTAGGCACTCGAAAACTCCTACAAATGTTGATTTTCGACAACAACAATAGTCAGAGACGAAAGCTGAAGGTTTCATCCTACACTTCGATCTAGGGTATGAATATCGGAATCTCGAAATCTCATAATATCAGAATCTCGGAAGGATTTTTTCCGATGTTGAATAGTCCAATATCGTAATGTAGGAATTAGCGAGAAAAAAAGTTACAAACGTCGTATGATCAGTGCTCATACACCTTAGCGCACTTACCGCGCGTAACGCAGTGTACTAAGAGAAGCGTTTTCTTGCTAAAAAGTATTTTTTTTAGTCTTATTCCCTTGTTACCAAGTCTTAATTGTATTCGATTTTAAATGTGATTCAAAGACTTTATGAAGAATATTTTAGATTTATAAAGACTGAATGACTGGGATTTTGCAATTGTTGTACACTGAAAAAAAATTCAGTTGGTTTAACAAAATGTATCTTTAAATACGTTCAACTTGATTTTTGATTGGCATAACAAACATTTCTCAGAAATAACATAACAAACATCAAAAATCAAGTTGAACGTATTTAAAGATACATTTTGTTAAACCAACTGAATTTTTTTTCAGTGTACAACAATTGCAAAATCCCAGTCATTCAGTCTTTATAAATCTAAAATATTCTTCATAAAGTCTTTGAATCACATTTAAAATCGAATACAATTAAGACTTGGTAACAAGGGAATAAGACTAAAAAAAATACTTTTATTAAAAAGATAGTTTTAGTGGTGTGAACTGTAGCTTATTTAGCTACAGTTCACACCACTAAAACTATCGTTAGATTAACAAAATGTTTGTTATGCCAATCAAAAATCAAGTTGAACGTATTTAAAGATACATTTTGTTAAACCAACTGAATTTTTTTTTCAGTGTAGCGACCTGTGAAAGGTTTTCATTTGTTTTGTCAATTTCTTCAATAATAATAAAATTAATTTAAGTGCTTATTAAAAAATGATATATTTATAAAGACTAATGATTCTGATTTTCTAATTGCTGTAGCGTAGCGAGCTGTAATTCGTTTTGTTAATTATTTTAATCAATTAAACATTTTATTTAAAATGCCTTTTTCTATGAAATTCAACTTTTTATTAAAATTTCCTAATTCTGATATTAATATCGGAATTCCGATATTGGGGCCTAGTATCGCAACTGAATTCCGACATTGAAAACCTACCGATGTTCCATACCCTACTTCGATCGCATCAGAAATTTTCGAACGGAGATTTTTTCAGAGATGCAGCGATGTACACTAAAGTGAAAAAGAAATAAAAAAAGAAAAAATTTAAAGGGTAAAATCTTTTTTATCTTTTTAGACAAGATTTAAAGGGTAAAATCTTTTTTATCTTTTTTAGAAAATATTTAAAGGGTAACGTCTTTTACACTAAGGCGTAAAAAAAATTTACTTTACATTTTTTACAATAAAGTGTAAAAAAATTCTCTTCAACTATTTTACACCAAAGTGTAAAAAAATTATACTCCAAATGTTTTACGCTAAAGTGTTTAAAAAAAATAAAAACTCGCGCGCGTTTGTTCATAAAAAAATCACGAAAATTCCTCTTCATTCTGGCCGGGCGCTAGGTGTAACCGGTTAATATTAAAACTGAGAATGCCTCGGAGTAAAAAACGAATATCGATTAACTCACTGGAGTAATTCCTCCATGACCAAATCCTCGTCGGGAAGACCGTCCTTTTCGCCCATCAGGGACGCCGGTGTCAATCCGTACTTTTGTTCAATCATATTAAGAGCTTGCAGCTGGAGTTCGAGGTTCTTTTGTATCATCATACGCTTGAATATATCGAACTCGTTTGCCGCCCAAATTTGTTCGAAGAGGCACTACGAAGTGTTTGTTCATTTTTTAACGAATTTGAATAAAAGCCCATTATTGTCATTATTTGATATCATACATCATTGATAGGAGTGATGAAATGATGACCATTATTGTAATTTCATCACTTCTATCACTATAACTATCGATTTTCTTTCGAACGTTATTATTTTTTCTTATTTAAGAAGGCTGGAGCGGTCGAGTTGAGTCAAACGATGGTTGATGAATTAATTTTTCAATGAACCTCAAAAAAGGCATACGAGGTATAGATTTATTCTGTAGATGTTAATTTTTCATAAAATATATAAATGAAGGACCAAATTGTGCATTTTTATATTTTTATTATGCACATAAAAAAAACTTTTGTTTCACCACCAACTCGAAAAAGTATAACATTATCGATGATTATTATGAAAAAACTGCGTCAGCGACTGTTTTGTACAGTTAAGCATGAAATTTCGAGTAATTTATAATTATGCCTATTTATATTTCCGTCACGAGATTATTTATTATTGCAATAATAAATAATCAACTCAATTTTTTTAATAATAAACAATCAATCACAATTTTTTTAACGATAAAATGTTGAAAAATAAGCTAAATTCGATACTTTTTTTTTCAAACCGCTTGCACTTGGTCAATTTGATTTAAAAAAAACCTCTATAGGCTTTCATACTGATTAAAAATCTTTTTATAAATTTTGTTTCAGATAATGGTAATCCTTTAGATAATTGACTTTTCCGAAAAATGGGCCAAATATTTTTTTGTTGCTAATTTCTCATTTATTGGGTTATAAGTTATGATATTCAGTCGGGGGAAGCTGAAATTCACCCCCCCCCCCCCATAAAAAGTTATGGGGTTTTCAAGTTTGCGGAAACACGTGATAAAATAGGAGATTTTAGAACATTTCGACGCCTATATTGGGTTTGGTTGAGTTTGTTTGGGTTTTTGAAACATTTGAAATGATTTTTAACCATTTTTTGCTCGTAAAAAATTTGTCAATGAAAAATGTCAGTTTCCCCCGAGTAAATATCATTATTTATAACCCAATAAATGAGAAAATAACAAGAAAAAAAATCGGAAAAGTCACTTATCTAAAAAATTACGAAATGTAAAGAAAAAATAAACGTTTAAAAATATATTTTCCGTTCTTCATGAGTGCTTTGATTCGACATAAAAAAAATTCGACTGATTAGCGTATTTTAACCATCGAAAAAAAATCGCGAAAATCAGCTATTTTTCGACCCATTACACTGTGATGATCCATCAATTAATATTAAGTGTTGTCAAAACATGGCAGCTTCGCGGACATTGAGGTTGGCAGCAATGCTCTTCATTCGCCAACGTAGATTCGTAATCTTTCATCAAACCTTGGCGGTTCAATATTGAATACATATGGTTTACGATGGGCAAGATGGGGATTTTTTCTTCTAAATGTTTACAAAGGTTTAGTTTGCGTTCATTCGAAAGACCAAAACTCCGAAAATCTGAACACCGTCGTAATTCGGCTATGGAAGTTTTTGAAGTTTAAAAATTTTCAATAAATCGACGAATTATTTCGAGAATTTTTTTGATTAAAAAGTGATGTTGCGCAAATTTTTAAGTTCGTCTAGACAATGTCTAGACAAACAAATTGTCAAATTTGTTTGTTTAGACATTGAAACAAACTAGACAAATTGTCTAGACAATATGACAATACGCTCTACATCATTTACAGTCAACTGTGTAGACTTCCGCTAGCATAATCTTGACGAACCTTGGAATTTCGGAACATTAAAATTAGATCTTAAATGTCATGACATTACACTCGACCGTGAAAAAGTCATGAAATGTCATGAAAAATTACCAGTCTACCTGAATTATTATACCGTACTAAATTATCGTTGAGTCTATATTCAATATGAACTAACTTTGTGGTACTTGTCGATAGAGAAGCGAATATTGAATCGATAGAAAATAAAATAGAAGAAAGTAAAAGAAAATGATGCGTTATCTGAACATATTAGTTTTTCTTTGTTATTCGTGTAAAGCGACTAGATGATTATTACTCAAAGTTCCTAAATGTATGTAATATTTTTCTAGATGTTCCCAAAATATATTTATTTACAGCAATCTTGAAATTATGTTTGTCTCACATTTTTTACTACATATGGAATTGTACAGTTTGGTGACTTTTCGTTTATTCCGTATACTTTTTATTGGCATACAACACACATCTGTTTGAAAGAGCAAAATAAAAATATATAAATTTAGAAAATCGTTTGCACTGTAGAATCCTTAAGTATACTTCTATGCCAGAAAGTCATACTAAGAGTAATGAAAACATCCCCATTCCTTGCCTTAAAAATCCATAAATGTCATGCAATTTCAGTTCTGGTCAAAATTAGACACCCTGTTTGAGCCGTCGGCGCATTCAAAGTTCGGAATTTCAACCCGGCCCCCATTTCAAGATCATGCCAGCGAAAGTCTACACAGTTGACTGTAAATGATGTAGAACGTATAACATTGTCTAGACAAATTTCAAAATTGACGAAAAATCACTTCTTAATCAAAAAAATTCTTGAAATAATTCGTCGATTTATTGAAAATTTTGAAACTTTAAAAACTTCCATAGCCGAATTATTTCGACGGTGTTCAGATTTTCAGAATTTTGGTCTTTCGTGTAAAATTCTTTCGGAGTTTTGATCTTTCGGGGTAGTATTCTTTCAAAGTTTTGAGAATTCTGATCATTCAAAGTTCGAAATTTCAACCCGGCCCCATCTTGAATTTCGGAATATTAAAATTCGGAATTTTAAACCGTCGGAGCAATGAAAGTTCGGAATTTCAACCTGGCCCCATCTTGAATTTCGGAATATCAAAAATTCGGAATTTTAAACCGTCGGAGCATTGAAAGTTCGGAATTTCAGCCAGGCCCCCCGTAGCGTGAACGTCTTCTAACCGCATGTAAAATTACATACATTACACTATTTTTTATCTCCGGTTTTTGGTGGTGAAATAAGTTTAAAAACTTCGTGAAGACTCGGTACAGTCTAAACAACAACATATATTCAAAAAAATTCAATCTCGGATTGTGCATGGCTAACGCTCCAACCTCCTTAATGATTTGTTTAATTCAATATTTTCGCACTACGATAATTCGGGGTCGAAAAATAATTGCGAGACGTTGGTAATAAAAGAAAAGGCGCCTACTTGCTGGAACTGTATGGGCAATTTCGTGTTTTTGTTTACGGTGCAAGCATGTTCAAATTGCCCAGGCGTGATACCCATGTCTTCCATGTAACAACCGAGCAGTAGATCCACCAGATTTTTGTATTCTTGATAAATCTCCCGATACTCTTTGATGTCCTCCGTGTCGGCTTCGAAAACTGCGCGAAATTCCATCCAATTTTTCAATACGACACGGCTTTGTTTTCAATAAAAGATTACCGCATTAAGGGGCTATACCAGTGTGACACTTAAAAAAAAAGATTGTTCTTGCCTTTTTCGACAGTTCATACTTTCAAGAATATCCTGTAAAACTTTCAAGGCCGTATCTCTATCATTTTAACTTGCAAAAATCGATAGTTAAATCTTTAAACGCGTTTTTCTCGAAATGAGATTTTTCAAATTTGCTGACATCGTAACTCAAAGAGAAATTATCCAATTGACTTAAAATTTCAACTGAGTACTCTTGAATATATTTACTCTACAGTGACGTAGGATATTTTTGATTGGACGAAAATTGACGATTTGGCGTGGAAAAAAACGACCACTTTAGAGGCAAGAAAACATACTTTTTTTCTCAACTACGCCATTTTGTTAGATTTTGATATTTTTCGAATATCTACGTCATTGTACAGGAAATACCTACCAGTTTAACATTTTTTCCTTTTTCGGTTTCAGCTACTCAATCGGCATGAGTCATGTCAGCGGTGGAGGAACTTTTTTTTGGCGCCTTCGAAGGCAGCCCATAAGTCGCTTGGATCTCAATATTTTTCTATGAAAAAATGATGTAATATAGGTCAAATATAGCCAAATATATTCTTAATTTTCCAAAACATTTAATTGAGTACTTTTCTTCCGAAAAATTCGCGAAAATTCCAAATTTTCAGCGTTCACACTGGTATAGCCCCTTAATGACACAACAAATCCAAACGAATGAGTTGTAAAGTAATTTGGCCTTCAAGGTTAAAAAATGAATAAATACAAATAATTGTAGTCACTTACTGAGTGATTTTTCCTCGATGAAAGTTAACAGAGGCGCCGACCAAATAGGGCCTTGCAAAAATCCTACAAGTGAATCGAACACCCACGCGCTATCCTCGGGTTCACCCATTTTTGTTTTCCTTCCGACGATGAATTGACAGCGAAAGTCGCGCTCACTGTTCCCTCGAAACGGAGGGGTAAAATTTCCGCGTTCTCGTGTGAAACACACCACCGAGTATTATGTAAATGGGAGCCCTATTGAGGAGTTCAGATGTGAAGAAATGCGTACTGGTTTTCGTAACCATAGCGATACCATGAGCAAAACACGCCGTTCGCTTGCTGCGATCTATATCTCTGTTGCTTGATGCGGCAATTTCTGTGTGGAATAGATAGGATATATACCCTGTGCAATGTATTTTTTATAGATTTTTATACGATGCTGTGATATGAGGAAAACGTTGGCTTTTAATATGCAGAAGTCTAGTGACAACTTGATAGTTATCACTTTCAGTATAGAGAAAACCATCAACGCAAATATGTTTGAATATACTCTTCTCAGACGTTGCATAATTTATTCCGCTTGTGTACATAAACCTGAGGGTCTCTTTGGAACGTGAAAAAAAAACGATCGAGAAAAGAAACGTTCGACACAATTATATTTACGAACATCGATCCCGTTGAAATTCGTTTCTCATAATCGAAATAATAATCATTTTCGTTGTCCCGGTTTTTCTATAGTTTTCGATTCATCGTCTTGAGCAACATATTTTGTCGAACGTGTATATACCCAGGTAGCATAAATGTCCAATTGACGTCGATAAGTTACCGTTGTAACTTATCGACTGCAAGATAACTATTCGACATCTTTAAAATGACATTTCGTATAATGCTGCCGTAAAGTGATCTTTTTGATGACATCTTTCGGCAATGAAAACGGATGTCTAAAAGGTATCCCAAAATATTATCCAATTGATAACTTTTTGAAGTTATCAAAAAGTTATCTATTTACTGTTATCTATTGTATCTAGTTCAACGTTATCCAAAGGATATCATAAAGACGAATTACATAAGACGTCTTTTTCATGACAACTTTCAGATATCGGTAATATGCTGTCTTTTAAGATATTTGGTATTGGCGGGAAATAGTAAAAAGTCATCCAAATGTTGTCCTAAAGATCACATCCAACGGATCACTTTTATCATAGTGCGAATGTAGCGTGTCATATTTCATTTCACCGGCAAAAAATTGTGTAACAACAAGTAGTTGAAAAAATAAAGGTGTTGAAAGACATATACGTGAGTGCCTTTTATCCTACTATTCTTTTCGCCTCTATGAGTACACATATGTGTTTAATGTACTATCTTTTTATTCGGAAAGCGTATGTCTGCTTTTGAGGTTATCCACGGGATCGCTTAGGGCATGGCAACCACCAAAAGACGTGACTGCAACGGGAGAGACGTCTAATAACGACTGTACCGTTTTTATAATATTAAATTACATTTCACTTATAATGAATTAATCGATGTTTTATTTATAATGACCTAGCCCACTTCGAAACCCACATAACAATATCGTATCAATTTCTTCATGATAAAAATTAACTTATTAACAGTCTAGATTATTGAGCCGTATTAGATATTCTAGACTATTAATAGGTTAATTTTTATAAAGAAATGGATAGGATATTGTTATACATATATATCGTCAATAAATAGATATCTTTTCGATGGTACTCTTCGATACCGTTTACATGTCGTTTTGTTAACGACATTCGGATGCCTATTGGACGACTTTTAAATGGCAGTGGTATCTTGGCATTTTTGTGCCTTTAAGAAAATATCTTTAAGATGTATCGATTTGATGACTGCACTAACGTACCGACAACCGAACAGAGTTAACCTTTTGTCGACACATTGATAACCATTAAAAGTTGCCGTATAGTTAACTATCGGACACAAATAAGTTATCTGCCAAGCGGACATAAGTGATACGTTGTGCAATACAAAACGGCGGCTTTTTGGACAACCAAAAAGTTATCCGTATTCGTTTCGCGATATCTTTCGGATGCCATATAGATAACATTTTGCTACCTGGGTAGTGGTATAGTGATCAATGATGAGCGACAGCAAGCTTCAGCCGGTGTCCGCTCAGCTGAGTGTGGCACTCCCGTCGTCTTCGCCGACCGATTGTTCGATGTTTTTTTGTAACGCGGAAGGAAAAAAAACTTTTACGGCCAAAAGCAAAATATCGGTTTTCAAAAATGTCGAAGGCGGCAGGTCGTATGAAAACATTTAAAAAGGTAATAGAAAAAGTACACCACAACACGAAATTAAGGACGAATATTCCTGCCGGAATGGCCGTGGCTGGTCCACCTCTCGGCCCTATGCTCGGACAGGTTAGTTTTTGTTTTCATTTATAAAATAATTACGTTTTCGTGTAGTTCGCGATCGAATAATTATGCTGCATGGTTTATTCATCGAATGATTTTCTCATGACAGAGAAATATAAATATAGCGGCATTTTGCAAAGATTTCAACGAGAAAACGGAAAACATCAAGGAAGGTATACCTCTCCCGTGCAGAGTGAAAGTAAACGCTGATCGTACGTTCGATCTCACCATTCATCAACCTCCGGCAACGTATTTTCTAAAACAAGCTGCTGGAATACAGAAAGGAACCATGAATCCAAGTAAGTGTTACCGTAATCTTTGCAATAAAAAAATCAGGGTGTTGCTATCAAAAATACATGTTAAGGGACGACACCACCAACTGTCCATTTTTGACCATCTTTGGAATTTTTTTTAAAGAAAGGAATAAAGTACATTATCAAAAGAACTTTTAGGTTTTATTAGGTATATATTGAAGTGTGTAAAAAAATGTATTTGTCAAAAGAATACCCAACGGCAGTACACGAGTTGGTGTAACACTACGAATTTTCTTAAAAGAGTCGAGAACTACGTCTAACGCTGTTCCATTGAAGGCGCTTTCCATCGCTCGGAGACTCCCCACAAAAACCGCTCGGAAACCACTTTAAAATTATTTTTCAGCTGTAAATGAATATGCATTGTATTTTTTAAGGTTCAGAGGATTTCTTTCGTGTTTCCAGAAAAACGGTTTTCCAAATTTGTACAGTGGCGGTTTCTCTGAACTGATAGTTCTATGTTCGTGAGCATATAGGCTAACCCTTTAGGGAAAAACACTTTTTTTATGTTCAGCAAGAATTGAACAAGATATTCATAAGTAAAGTCCGATGCTGAATCAACAATGGCACAGTAGTTTTGGCATCCAAGTGAGAGCAGGGACCGGTTATTAACCTCAGGAGTACACTTGTATTTTCGCCACTAACTAGGAACATCCCTCAGGTGTCGTCCTTTGATTTTGTTGAAACTTATATATATATTATAAAGCATTGAAAATTAAGCGACATTTTTTTTTTCATCGGCGAAAAAATGGTTATAAGGGGTGACACCAGACCTCGAAGAAGGCACGTCAAGGGGTAATATTGCAGTTTTACCCACAAGCAGTCGACCGATCGCAATGAAACAAAAACAAAAATTCTTCTAATCCGAAACGATGAAAAATCCACTAGTTACGCAAAAAAAAAAAATAATTAAGAAGTGAATCACCTCTATTTGAGGGCTGGGCCCTTAAAACCGTTTTTCCGTCGATAAAGATAAATAACTGTCGCTTAGTTTTCAATGCTCCATAACATATATAAGTTTCATCGAAATCGAAGGATGACACCTGAGGGATGTTCCTTGTTAGTTATACCCACTGGGTCTGTGAGACCCGGCCAAGTTTCGAATGACGAAGTTTCCTTGAAACTACATCTATACAGATGATTTTTTATAAGAAAGAGCAGACTGTTAAGAAAGCACCCGTGAAGAGAAAATCTGTGTTCGGTTCATACTTTGTCTGAGAAAGCTGTTTGAGCGGATAAAAATGTTTCGCGAAAGAGGAAAAACGCAAGTTTTGCCATTTTTGGTCGGGTCTGTGAGCCCCAAGAGAGGGTTAAATGAAAGAATCATTGTAAAGTTGGCCACATGCTACGATAACCTAGCAATCCATTTGGCGTATAAACGCCAGTAGAATATGGCAGTCGAATTGGTACGTTACCCACTTCGGAACGAGAACGTTCCAGTTTGGAGCAACTTGTGCTCGCTTTTTTTTCCGCTGCACTAATCGCATTTTTACTAGATTTTCATCGCAATACAAATTATTCCTTCCCAAGCGTGCACTAAAGATCCTTTGAGTAAACAATGGGTGATATTGTTTAACATCTTTTTATTTATCATTTAATGTTTTATTTGGGCAACCGCCAAGGTTCAAAATTCAAAGTTGAAATCCATTTATCCGAACGTTGGTTTGTTTGGATTATAGGAAATAGAGCCCTTTTTTCATCGAAAGTCGATACGGAGCGATATTGTTCCGTATTGATACGATATTGGAGCACGGCCATTTTTACAAAAATCAATACTTCATCAAATCCTTCGTACAAGCACTGGATAATTTCATGCAGAAACTAAATGCGTTCGATTTATTGATTTCGGATGTTTCGTTTCTGAACAGCGGTAGTCATGGCGAAGGATGTTTTCCACAAAGTGGTCGGCACAATCATTGTATCCATCACATTTATACATATTTTTCAATACAAAATTGTAAAAGATACTTAAGACCATACTCTTTAATGTAAAAACATTTTTTCCAATAAAAATTCATTAAAATTTCTCTTTTTTTCCTGCCACGAGCTAGATTGACCCGTTTCTAAATGAATTCAAATTCAGGAGATTATGCACAACTTCCTATGGAAATAACAATATTCTTCTCAATATTCTTATGGGAATAACAAAATAAAAAGATTCTGATTGCTCAACGATTTTTTATGCATTGGTAAATACGAAGTTGGCGAAAAAAAAATCCTACTCAAATAATACCTATTCTTACTTCTATTGGAAATTAACAAAATGGTAACTCAAAATAGTTACTGAATCATTTCTACCTGATAGGAGAGTTTTCTTTCAAAACGATAAGTTTAATCAATAATAATAAGCCCACATACGTAAAATTATCCTTTATGATGCTACAATTTTCTTGGTATTGGAATAAGAGTATTTGAAGATTTTCATAGTGAATGTACTACGTACGTATTTTTTATGTGTGTACTTCACACTCTGCAGTCCTGAGGATCTTTATTTTTCATTATGACAACACTAAAGATGGACATATTTTAGTTTATTTCTCGCTTTTTGATCGATCACAGCTCACAGAACAAGCCCATACTTTTAAAACATTGGTAGGATTGAGGTGTGTTTGTATATACGGGCCTCAAAAACATCGGAGAAAGACTGCAGAAACTCAAAAAAAACTTCTCGATTCTGTTCTACCCCAGGGAAGCCAGTTTGTAAAGCTTATGTCTCACACAGGAGAATATCTTTTTCTGTTCCGTTGAAAATTTTACTCTTTATTTTCACATGAATGTACAAGCGATACATTTGGATTGGGTTTTGATCGGTGATCCACAACAATATTCTCAATGTAATCAAACTGTCATAAGTTCCTCGCTTTTTGTGTGATAATTACTTTTCGGTTTTTTCTACCAATGTTGTATTGCGTTTTGCACGATCGGAGAGATACTTGGAGTATGCTTGAATTTGTGAGGCTTCAAAGTTGCAGAAATGGAAAGCCTGAATAGGTGGAGAGCGACAATCGTGGATTGCGCGAGGCTTTCCAATCGTACCTTTGCTTGAAAAAATTAAACTCTAAGACTACAAATAGTGGAAATATAATACCATAGTAAAATTCAATAATGCTATAGTAAAGACAGTATTAACAAATGTTACAATGTCTCGTATAATCAAAGCTTCAGTATTTAAGGCCTTAGGCCACAGTAACAGGTATAAAATCATGTGCGAATTTAACCATTTTTTTCGTATGAAAAAGTGATTCAGTCATAAAGTTAATTACAGATCTATTTAGTATGAATATCAAGCTGTTAGAAAATATATATATTTTTTTTCGATGTACAAAATGGTCGACTAGTAATATTTTCTTTTGTTATATTTTTTTAGGCGCTCCACGCCGTAACATTTAGCATCCATTTTCAGTATTTGAACTTAAAAAATGAATTTTCAGTGAAAAATTTCGTTATAACTGCTCGTAAACTGCTCATAAAATGAAAAGTTTTCGATTAATCAGAAATTCCGTACGTACTTCTCTGCGAAATGCAATTAGGAACATAACTTATAAATTTGAAACAAATCGAGTGAAAATTGTTGAAGTTATTTGGCACGCCAATTGGAAAAAGGTGTTTCGAGTAGTCGGCCATTTTGTACATCGAAAAAAAAATATATATATTTTCTAACAGCTTGATATTCATACTAAATAGATATGTAATTAAGTTTACGAGTAAATCACTATTTCATACGTAAAAAAAATTGTTAAATTCGCACATGATTTTATACCCGTTACTGTGGCCTGAGGTCTTGAAACGGAGTATACAGAAAAACAGAGCTCAAAAATTTCAAACGAGTTTCCTCATTGCTACAGGATTCCGTGAGCAACAATCTCCTCCAATCTTACTTTGAAAAATCAATGAAATAAAATTAAAAGCTCCATTCGCATACCGGCTCTTTGTGAAATTTCATTGAACAAAATTTAATAGCCTTGAAGTTCGCTTCTTTGGGATGCAACGACTTTTTTACTTCCTCATTTTCATGAGTATTGAAAATCATATTTTGTAGATTTGTGTTGTAGATCGCTAAATGAAGGGCCCAAAAAATGATGCCAAGATTTTAGGAGCTTAATCATACCAAAGAAAATTTCGGAAATTCATTAAACAAATATTTCTTTGCATTCCTACGATGCAAACTTCAAGGTCATGGAATTTATCGTTTTAAAAGAAAACTCTCCGATCAGGTTGAACTGATTAAGTAACGATTTTGAGTTAGAATTTTTTTATTTCCGATAGGAATAACGATATGTATTATTTGAATGGGAATATTTTTGCTATCAACTTCGTATTGACCAATGCATAAAAAAATTAAGTAATTCGATTTTTTTCTTGCAAAAATTCGAAACGTGTAATGTTTTGAATGATCTGTATAGCAATATTTTATACCAACAGATGTTTCTTATTAGGTTGTTTATTATTATTGTTATTATTCAATAACGATTTTTTTTCATTTTATATTGCAGATGATAAAGAAGCTGGCAAAATAACGCTAAAACATCTCTATGAAATAGCTAAAATAAAGTCCGACGATCCTCCGCTGGCTCTCATGACCCTCCAACAAATAACTCAAATGCTGGTCGGGATTGCTCGAACTTGTGGTATCCAAGTGGTCAGAGATTTAGATCCGGTCGAGTACGCAGAGTTCCTTGCGAAACGAGCGGAGGTCATTGATGAACAACTGAGATTGTTGCAGGAAGCCAAAGAAGCTAAGATGCTCCGAACAGCCTAGTGAGGATCAGCGAACGTTTAATACTTTATGTAGATTGTTTTTAATTGTATACAACGGAAATAAAACCGGTTTTCCGTCGAAACACTATTTTTCCTTCAAAATACACGACCTCATTAGTACTCTACGATGCCTAGAGTATTGTAGAGTAGGCGTATAAAATTTGAAATTGCTTGGACATCAGAGATTACTTCGAGATTGCGTAGAAAAACGAATAATCAGACTCATCAAGTAGGAATTGATAAACTTAATCGGAATGTTCACTTCGCATGGTTGTTACGCATTATTGACTCGGAAATTATAGTGTTGAAGTTTGCATCGTTCAAATACAAAGAAAATCCTTTTTCCTTCCATTATTTTCATTAACATCGGAAATATTTTCTTGCCAATTTGCGTTGTAGGTTTTCAAAGAGGATCTTGAAAAACGGTTGAGTAATTTTGTAGTCTAAAATCGTAAAAAAAATGCTTTGGCAATGTAAAGAGGTTAATTGTCGTTGCATTCCAACCATACGAGCTTCAACGTCATCGGATGATCCCTGACTGTTCCCGGTTTTCCATACCGGTTTCGCGAATAGTCCAGGCAGATTGGTGTTAGATTAAGGACATAATTTTTGTTAAGAATAAATATAAAGAAATGTTAAATATGAAAGAAATCAAATTTTTTTAAAGACTTTAGGCCACAGTAACGGGTATACAATCTTGTGCGAATTTAACCATTTTTTTCGTATGAAAAAGTGATTCACTCATAAAATTAGTTACACATTTATTTAATATGAATATTATGCTGTTAGATTTTTTTTTTCGATGTACTAAATGGCTGACTACTCGAAACTTCTCGAAACAGCTTTTTTCCAATTGGCGTGACAAATAACTTAATCAATTTTCACTCGATTTACTTCAAATTTAAAAGTTATGTTCCTAATTGCATTTCGCAGAGAAGTACATACGGAATTTCTGATTAATCGAAAACTTTTCATTTTATGAGCAGTTATAACGAAATTTTTCACTAAAAATTCATTTCTCAAGTTCAAATACTTACAACTTTTGAATAAAACAATATTTTTTACATTCCGTACGTACTTCTCTAGGTATTCTAATGTAGACTGACGAGAATTTTTGTTTTTTTTCTAGGTAAAAAATTGTGGATGCTAAATGTCACGCCGCGGAGGGCCTAAAAAAAAGATAAAAAAAAGATAAAAGAAAGTCGGCCGTTTTGTACATCGAAAAAAAATATATATATATATATTTTCTAACAGTTTGATATTCATACTAAATAGATGTGTAATCAATTTCCTGAGTGAATCACTTTTTCATACGAAAAAAATTGTTAAATTCACACATGAGTTTATACTCGTTACTGTGGCCTGAGGCCTTAACTGAAATTCGAAAAATAACCTGAGTAAAAATGCATATATATATATAAACATATATAATTGTATATTAATTGATCATATACAATTGTATACAAAAATTGGCCCGATAGAATTAAACGTATACAATTGTATATATTAATATACTATCGTACATAACTGTATATAAGTTTATGCAATTGTATACGTTTATATACAAATATATAAAATTCGATCGGGCCAATTTTTGTATACAATTGTATATGATCAATTAATATACAATTATATGTTTCTATATATTCATCCGTACTCGGGTTTATATTTTATAATTCAACGTTTCAATGTAAAACACGTGGATATGTTTTGCCATGTAGAAAAAAAGCTATTGTGACACACATTGCACCAGTCGAAGAAAGCGATGACATTTTGTTACTCATCAATATCAAGAAAAAACTAATATTAATCAACTGATCAAAATTGAAAATTATCCCTGTAAGAAACCCAATAATCGTAATCAAATTTGGTAAATATATTGCATCAATACATAATTTGTTAACTTTTAATAAACGATCTTTTGATTTACCTGCTTCCATACGCGAATAAAACCAAAGAAAGCTTTTTCTATATCTAATCATATATAAAGCCATATAAAGATATATACAATTATATGTATTTCAAATGAAAATAAAAGTACTCATATACAGTCACATACAATTTTATATACCGTAAATAAAATTTTCACGTATATATATAATTATATACAGAACTATGTATAATTTTATCAAATCAAATTTGATCAAAGTACATTTATATCGGATTATATATACGAATGTATAGTTATATACAATTATACATTAACCTATGTATAAATATCATTTTTATATCATTGTATCTAAGTATATACAATCATTTTTACTCGGGAATTCAATTGTAAAGTAAAAAAAATACATTAAAAGCAAATACAGAAACTCTTCTTTATTATAAACATTTTTATGTCGGTGCCAATAAATGAAAAATAAATATAAACACTTATCTACAATAATAATGGTGTGGTTGTGTATCGCCGAATTGAATGCAAACGTATAGGCTTCAGAGTAAACTGGTGTTTAATTTTTGAAATGTTCAATGTTTGATACTAAAATATTAAAAATATACAAAAATATTTATTTTTAGTTTTCGGTTTTTTTTTTCAAGTCGATTTAATTTTTCGTAATTCTTTCAAAATTCTAGTTTTTTCAAAATTCCCCGACTTTCCTGATTATTTCAGAAGGAAAGAAATCTCCAGCAGTTTCTCTGTTTTTCATATGCGTAACAACCATGTTTCTATATTTGTTGCTATTTATCAACGGCGCATGAATATGACGAACAAAACGAAGTCGACTTTACAGCAGTTTTTTTCCATCAGTGAACCTGAAGATAAAACTGAGATAGCTGTAGCAGGCAATGCAAGGGACTATACGTATCGATCATACATAATTTTTCTTTTTATTTTATTACCAAGTCATATTTACATGGCTTCCATGGATGCTTAGTACAAGTTGTTTTCTTTTCCTCAAGGAGTTTAAGTACAGCGTAAACTATATACACATATTCAGATTTAATACTGAGCTTTGGAAGTTGACAATCTTGTTCGTGTATTGTCGTGGTTTTGTTTAATTACCCAGTGTTCAAATGTATTGTTCGATTTAGCGATTGAGGAGTAAATTGTTTTTTTTTCTCCTTTCACAACACTATTAGTTTATACAAGTGACATTGATGTCCATTAAATTGTAGTGGTTTCGACTTGTACAAGGTCGTAGTCATATATGATGATTGAATGTCATCGTTTCATGATTGTGAAGGAAGAAGCGATTGGTTAAGTGTTGACGTCAATCGAATGCTTTGTCGCCATCAGGTCCAAATCCCACGCCGCTGTCCGATCCAGGTCCAAGTCCCGCGCCGCCGTCCAGTCCAAGTCCCTCGCTGCCGTCCGGTCCAGGTCCCTCGCCGCCGTCCGGTCCAAGTCCCGCGCCGCCGTCCAGTCCAGGTCCCTCGCCGCTGTCCAGTCCAGGTCCCGCGCCGCCGTCCAGTCCAGGTCCCTCGCTGCCGTCCGATGCAATTTCTTCGCCGCCAAGTCCAGTATTCTCGCCATCGTTGATTCGGAGTCACACGTTGTCAGGTATGATTTTCTACTCTCAAATTAAGTTCCACTTTGCTGTCCAACATCGTCAAGTTTGTACGTTGCCAGCTTACGAGAGCGATTACCCTTAGCAGGGTACAGTGTCTAGTCGGTCGTTGAATGAAAGTTTATACAGCATTTGGAACTATTATAAAAGTCTTCGAGTTTTTTAGCGTTCAGCTAGTCTAATCATATAGTCAGCTAATTTTTCCCCTTCTATAAAGTCGTCGAATAATTATTTTAACGCGAGACTCGCCGTTGCACCGTTGAAAACTCCATGTTGATGAAGTTTCACCAAGTGTAACAGAGTAGCGACGAGATCTCGTTGTAAATATTGAAATTGTATTCGGGTAACGGTGATAAAGCGTGATGAACTTTTTCAAAGTCTCCAATAGGCTACGAATACGATGCCATGTTTGGAATTTGAAGATATCTTTTTGCAGTGTGCCCATGGATCCGAAGGAATTTCGGAGATTTTACAAACTCCAGTGTACTTTCGTTATTTGTACAGCCCGAAAACTCACGGGGATACCTTCGAAACGTGAAAAGCCAAGCCGAATGATTGTGCTCGGTGGGTGAATTTTTGTGAAGATTCGAATGTCGAAGAGTCCGAATCAGTGCACAATGAGGCAACATAAAGCTTGAAGATGAACTTTGTGGATTGGCGCTCACAAAACTGCAATTATTTTCGCGGGCGTGAAACCTTCATCCTAATATTTCATCAAAGAAAGTTTCCATCGTCCGCGGATATTTTCAATGATGCAGTACTAGTGCGTTCAGTGAGAATTGAAGTTTCGGAACATCAGGCACAGTTGGATGCAAAAATTCGGTCCTCCAGACGTGCCTTTTGTGAATGGTGTTGGGCATTTTTGTTTAGGTTAGTCTTGCAAAATCCTATTAAGGACTAAGTTCCTAAATAATACGACTTTGAGCCGGAATCGGGTGGTTGGCCGCGATCATGTTCAGTAAAGGAATGATGTTGAAGATAGCTGATGATAGTAGAGAATGGATAACTTCGCCTAACGTTCAAGGTCATCACTGTCATCTACAGCTTTTCGGTAAACTGTTGTCCCGCTCGATCGAGTTGGAATTAAAAATGCTACGAGACTCGAATTCACCATTTCCATTGGTCTGAGGAAATCTCACGTTATTTTCCATTAGTCCAGAATCCCATGTCGTTTTTCAGAAGTCCAGAATCCCACGTCGTCCTCTCCCAGCCCGGAATCAGTATCGCCCTTTGCAAGTATAGAATCCCACGTCGGCGTCGTCCTTTAGAAGTCCAGAATCCCACGTCGTCCTCTTCCAGCCCGGAATCGGTGTCGTCCCTCGAGAGTCCAAAATCCCACGTCGTCCTTCACGAGTCCAGAATCCCACGTCGTCCGCCACGAATCCAGAATCCCACGTCGTCCGCCACGAATCCAGAATCCCACGTCGTCCGCCACGAATCCAGAATTCCACGTCGTCCGCCACGAATCCAGAATCCCACGTCGTCCTTCACGAGTGCAGAGTTCCACCGTAAGTCTTCACAGTTGCCGTCGTATAAAACCTTCTTGAAAGCATATCCTCTTCGTCGGTGTCTTCTTTCTTCCATGATGATGCCTGAAACCCCCCTAAAACCCCTGCTTCTGCTCAAGTATACTTATTTACTCTTTTTTCAATTATTCTCAATGTATTTTTTAAATGCATTTTTTTTTTCATTTTAAATCTTTTTTTCTTCATTTTTTACCATTTTGTTTTTTCTTTTATCTTTATCTTTCTTTTACCTTTTTTCATTTATTTTTTCTCATTTCCAATATAAAATTTTTTTAACTCTTTTCTCTTTTTCATTTTTTTTCCATTCTTTTCCTATTTTTTAGTCCATTCTTTTTTTTTCTTGTACTACGAGAGCAGAAACATGTTTCGAAGCGTTCGATATCGAAAATTCGTCGGCAAATAAAAAAAACGCGATAAAGATGCGGCTCGTTACGAACAGGATGTTGCGTATGAACACAATTTTGTACGAGCCCGTGTAGTTGTTGTTCGTGCAGAAAATGAATCTAATGTCGAAGATTCCAGGTAGTCGTTGTCCAGTCCTCAGTCCCACGTAGTCGATGTCCAATTTCGTAAGTCTCACGTATTCGGCGACTATGCAGGCCTAAAGATCCCGCTGTTCAGTTGATGTCGAATCCCCGAAGTCCTATGTAGTCAATGCCTACTGTCTGAAGTCTTGCGTAGTCGATGTTCAGAATCCGAAAGAATCCGCGCAGCCGATGTCTAGTTCCCGAAATCCCGCGCAGCCGATGTCTAGTTCCCGAAATCCCGCGCAGCCGATATCCGGTTCTCCAAGTCTCGCGTAGTAGATCTCCAGTTCCCCAAGTCCCGCGTAGTCGATGTCCAGTTCCCCAAGTCCCGCGTAGTCGATGTCCAGTTCCCCAAGTCCCGCGTAGTCGATGTCCAGTTCTCCAAGTCCCGCGTAGTCGATGTCCAGTTCCCAAAGTCCCGCGTAGTCGATGTCCAGTTCCCAAAGTCCCGCGTAGTCGATGTCCAGTTCCTCAAGTCCCGCGTAGTCGATGTCCAGTTCCTCAAGTCCCGCGTAGTCGATGTCCAGTTCCTCAAGTCCCGCGTAGTCGATGTCCAGTTCCTCAAGTCCCGCGTAGTCGATGTCCAGTTCCTCAAGTCCCGCGTAGTCGATGTCCCGTTCGCCAAGTCCCGCGTAGTAGATGTCCAGTTCCTCAAGTCCCGTAGTCGATGTCCAGTTCCCAAAGTCCCGTGTAGTCGATGTCCAGTTCCCAAAGTCCCGCGTAGTCGATGTCCAGTTCCCGAAGTTGCAGATAATCGCTTTTCAGTGCAGAATCTTGCATAGTCCATTCTCAGCTCCAGAAGTTCAACCTTGATTGAAAGTCCCGCGTAGTCTTCTAGAGAATCTCGTCCCTGTTGTCTTTCATTTTTTATATTTTTTTCTTCGTTTTGGCGTGTCTTCTGTGTTGAATACCTGAAAGCCCATTTCCCTCAATCGCCCATTCTTCTCTTCTATTTATTTTTCCCTTTCTTTTCTTTCCAATCACATTTCTTTGATACATACATGTTTTGATTCTTTTTACAGTTAACATTCTTTTCTGTTTTTTGTTCATTTTTTTTTCAATTCGATTTTTTTTCTCGTATATATTCGATTTTCTTTTTTATTACATTCATTTTTTTTTCTTTTTTTTCCATATATACTTGTTCATTTTTTTCTATATTTATTTTTCTTGTTTTTTTTTCTTTCAAATATGTATGCAAAATGTTTGGGAATGGTGTTTTGTGTGGCAGGATTATCGTAGTTGAATGCGGCATATGCAAAGAACGCTCGGTATCAGATCTCGATTATTCACTGAGGAAAAGATCTCGAACCATGGAAAATATGTCTCGGAGTTGTTTCGAATAAATAATCTGCAACGTGAAAGACAAAAAAAACCCGAAGTCAAGAGACGTTCACTCAACGGAGTTTGCGATTGCAATGTTTCGTAAACGCAGAAATATAACGCAAAAGAAAAGAAAAAATCGCACCTTTTAAGGTTGGTAGGAGATGACTTTTTGGCTGGAACTCTGCTGGACGAACGAATGCCATGAAAGCGCAGGTCCTATCAACGAAATCCGCAGAAAAAAAACCCGCCAGGAGGAACCTCCGTCTGACAGACATTCACAATGCAAAGAAACTCGATGACGACGAGGATGATGATGATGGACGATGAGGGAGAAGACGACGACGTGACACCATGACGACGATGACGAAGCTTCGGAAGATCATTGTTTACAGCACGACCTCAGAGAACCTCTTTCTCGGGAGATGCGTAAACAGAGCAGGAAAGAAATCCCCCCGGGATCGGTGGAATAACCATCCTCTGGTGTCTGCGCTCTTCGGTCGAGGAACACGCCACGAGATAGACCTCGAGAAAGTCTTGCACAGCTCCCGCGCGAAACTCCTGCAGGGATGATCCCGAAGATCGTCGCTCCTGCCTTGGAGTGGGGTGGGAGGCGAGACTTTGTTGAGGGGGAGGGCGAAGACGATTCTCTCGGTCGAGTCAACGGAAGTCAAAAGAAGCGTCCGAATCAGCTATTGGCTCCATTTCTCAAAGTTGCCAGACGCCGAACGACTGGGAGCCCCAGAGTACCATGGAGGAAGGTGCGTGGGTGCAGAGTCAAGGACCAAAAACCCGTTGAACGATAGCAATCGGGTATTGGAACACCAGCGTTGAGGCTTCAGCTTTTTGTTCTTAACGGAGCATGATTACGTTTCCCTCGGGAACACCTCGCAATGAAATTTCTCAGCTCGTGCAACTCTTCGAAGCCACTCTCTCTAGAACACTCTGTTAAAGAACGGGGGTGGGGGGGGGGGGGCAAGGAAGAGCGGGTTACACTCACGTTACTGCACAGGCGTGTTTCTCTCTCGCTTGAATCGTCGCGCAGGTATTTTCTCTTCTCTGTTATCGGCGTGAGCTCTAGCCAGGAGGGAAGTGCCTTTGTCTCGCTTGTGACTTTCGACCGTAGGAAAAAAAAACCGTGCATTTCCTATCTTTTCCGGTTGTCTTCGCGCCCGGTTCACGCCGCTTCTAAGAGAACGAAGTTCTTTCGGGGTCTTCTAATCCGCCAGATAATCGCCGTTAAAAGAATCCTCTATCGTTCGCCAACGCTTCGCTTGTGGGTCTTCGATGTTCCCTGGTCTTCGGCCATTTTCCTGCACTCGTCCGGTTCATTTCCGATACTTAAGTTATCTATTCGGGCATGTCGACAAAAAAAAATCCCGCATCTCGGAGCTGAGAGCATCCAGCAGAGACTGGAGCCATTTTCTCCCAGAAATATCTCTCTTCCGCTTTTTCGTTCCGCGAGGAAAAATTGTTGCCGGCCCGAGGAGAGTTTGTGCAAGAATATATGGTGTCCAGAATACGTGCTAATTTTTTTTACGAGAATATCAGTTAGAATATCTAAAGTGCATACCTCTTTGCTAAAGGAAGCTGGAATATTCAGTATTTCGTATCAGTTCTCGCGAAAGCCCCCGTAGCAAGTCGCCGTTTCGTACCTCGAGTGTGTGTTATGGTTAACGTGACGGTCGGTGCTGACGCAAGTAGCGACGAGAGTGAACTTGGTGCGCACCATCGAGATAAAAATTTTCTTCGTGCCAAACACCTTACGGGATGTGTCGACGGTGTTCTCATTTTCTCTTGTGTGTTGCTTGTGTTAACGTTTGGTTTTTTTTTTCTCGCAATGTAGCAGATCCAAAATGTTCGCAATAAGGGTATCTAATGAGGCGACGAAACCACACAGCATGCCCAATATCCGAAATTTTTAGCAAATTCGCCAATACAAGTCGCTTCGTATGGCTAAAGTATACTTTGTGCATTAAAATCGCAAAAGATCTCCCTCCAAACGTCTTTCGCGGAGTTATCCGGTCGCAGGATTTGTTTTTTTTTGGTCTTTTAGCGTTGTCTGAAATGCCTTTGAAAAAATACGGATATAAAGAATTAGTAGCCCCCACCCCGACCCCACCAAATAAATCATGATTTATTCAGAACCCCGTTGATGTGCCTTGCGGGTATATACATTGGTACAAGATACCTTGGACAATGATCACGACCGATTGCCGTATACCATACAATACACTAGTACAGTATACAGAATATCTCTTCAAAAATGCGGACAGATCAAAAGAATTCTTCAAGCAGAATATTTGGCGCATCATACACGTAACAATAGAACAGCGTACTAAAAGGAACATGTCAAACGAACAAATTGCGACTACTCGAATTGATAAAGATATCACACAATTCGTAGTGAAATTCACATGAACAAGTTGTCAATTGTCCGTTTTGTTTTTCTTTGCTTTTGTAAAATCACTCACCGAGTTCTTCTAGGAAACGCAAAGCCACTTGTAACGCAAATTTCGAGATCGTCCAATCCCACGGTCAGTTTTTCGTTAAGTTTTAACATCGAGAGGGGTGAACCTTTCAACTCGTTCCTCCGGCTCGTGAGATACGTGTAAAACAACATCAAACAAAAATATTCCACAATCGGTAATCGTCAATCATTCGCCAAAAGAGCAACAACAAAAAAAACACATTGATGCTCCGCGCACGAGCATTAAAGTTGGCGGTGTTAATACAATTGCATTGTTCCGTACTCTCTGCGACATTCAATATATGAACACATTCAACGCTCGTGAAACTTGCACATAATCAGGTAGTAGAGTTACTTGCACAACACAAAACGTACTTGAATATCACTATGATGCTCTCAACCGTTTGCGATATAGCAACGAAAATGAGAAAAAAAAGAGAACAGAGATCGAAACTTGCTCACAGAACAACTATAGAATTACGAACTGTTTTTTTTTGTAACTGAAACTGCACAATTTCAACACTTTTAGCGCAAACGAAAAAAAAAAACGCCAACCAGAAGATTAATACGTTTATCACGAGAGGTGTCTTTGGTATCGGAATGCAGTGCGAAAAGCCAACCGGGATTTGTCTGTTGCAGCTGATTGTCTTTTTTTGTTTTCAAGGTCTACGCGCCAAATTTTCTCCGGTCGTTGTGCGTATGTGTGCTCGGGGTGATTGTTTCGCTTTCACAGCTACGAATATTTATCCACGCCCAAAGAAGCCTCCAATTTTATAGAACGCGGTCTCTCTTTTGGTCTTGGGTTAATCGCTTGTTTTGATTTGCTCGATGTATGAAAAAAGGCGAGATCAGCGCGACACAACGGGACACCTTTGTAACTTCGTGTGAGAAAGATCATTTCAAGCGTATTCATCTTTGAAGGACCGCGACCTCCACAAACGTTTGTTAAAGGAAGATCTAATGCTTCTCCAATGATAACCGACATTTTCGTATCTTTTCGTCTAAAAAACAAAGTGCGTTAACATGTTCGGATAAAGAGAAGAAAAAAAACCCCGCCCAAGAAGTTTACTTTGATTACCTGGATTAATACCGTAGATTTACCGGTTGCGGGTCTATTTTTCGTCAAGTGGATTGGGCGATTGTGCATTCCAAACTCCGTGCGTTTCCTCATTCCGGATTTGCGTGATTCTTTTCTTTTTTTCTCGTTTGTTTCTAATCTTCCCGTCTCGTTCTCCGATTGACACATTTGTCTATCTTTTGTTTTTCTCTGTCTATATCTGTTACTCGTACAAGGGGGACTAAAAATGAAGAGAAAAGACAAAGTGCATCTCCGACAAAGCACAAGACTCGAGTCGAACCACTGACTGGAATTCTCATGCGCGATGCTACACAATTGCTGCGGCAAAAAGAAGTTGTGGAAAGAAATAGAAGAAAAAGATTAGGAGTCCGCACCGCTAAACGGCCGAATCTGAGCGGATCTATCTACGTTCCCAACATCTGTATCAATATATATAAATATATGTACATGTTTGCACAAAAAAAAATTGTGTTTAAGGATTTGTTACCTCGTCTTTCGATTCAACGGGTTTCGCTCGTCGGACGGACAAATTATTTGGCCACGTATCATCTGAGAAAGAAATATTTCAAAGCATCCCGCGGCAATATAATGAAAATCCTCGAGCCTGATCAGTCAAATGGAGAGAAAAAAAACGTATGCACATATCCAAAATCAGCTATGCGGAATGTTCGTTTTGCACGCTGCGTAATGATTAAACTGATCTTGCGAATATGATTCTCACGTATCCGTGAATTCGTTTGGGGGTGTGCCGCTCTCTATTTGGACTCTCGGCACATCCGGGCCCGCGCGGGTTCTCGCAGTTTGCGTAGACCCTAAGCGGTCAGCTTTACGTGTGCACGTACGCTCGCTCGAAGATCCTGTGGCTCAAAAAACAAATACGTGTTTTTTGCCCAACATCAATACCCCACCCAATAACGTGATCAAATCATGTATATGCATATATGTAAAAACGATTACACGAAAAATTGTCAACGATCATTGCAGAGTACGTTACCAGATACAACGAAATCAAAGTATTTGGAATTAACGCCAGAGACCCAGAAATATACTTTTTTTTGTATCCACGATTATTTCTCAACAATTCCAATTTTGCATAGTTTCTCCCGAGTATTTCACACTCCGTTCTTCCCTCGAGATTCAAACTTTTCGCCCCATCTATTTCTGGGACTCGATGATATTAAATGAAAATTTAAAAAAAAAAATGGTTTCTTTTTCATTTGCGAACCTGACTGTTCTAAAATGATATTGCGTGATTCGTCCGAAATAAATGTATGGTCAGCTCGAGGACTCGCCGCTCAGTGTCTCGTCCCCGGAGTAGCCGTGTACAAATATCTTCAGGTTTTTGTCTCCCCGCTCGGGTTCAGCGGCTTCCAACGGCCCCGCGTACGTGACACATTCCTGCGACGACGAAACAGAAAACCCCCAAATTTGCCCCGCTCGTTTATCTCTTTCATCCCTCCAATACCTTCGAGGCCCATGGATTTTTCCTAAGTGCATTGCGCCTCCCTCGGAGCCCGTACCACGTGTGCGCCCCCGTTGAGGCCTTCTCTCTCTCGCGTAGTGCTCCCCTTACTTCCTCTTTCTCTCACCCCTTGCATCGCGCTTCGCAAACAAACCACGTCCTTCCTGCTGACTAAAAATAATGTCGTTTTCCCCGTTCTCCCCGCCCACATATGTTCGAATGCAGAACGTTCTCCTCCAATCGTCACACGTTTGCGTTACTTTTTGTTACGAGCAAAATCAAAATAGATGATAAATTGGTGTATATATCTTCTACGTAACGTTTTGTCTGTCTGATGGCTCTCGCGCCTTCGCCTCCGCGGCCATCCTGAAGATCGTCAAGCGTCATCGTCCTGTTTTCCACCGAACCGGCCAAGGGGCTTGGGGGGCTAATGGTACTTTTCGTGCTGAAGTGAAAACAACTTTTTTTCTCAACATTTCCCCCGCCCACCCGGATATTGACAATAGGGCGTCAGGCACGATGTACCGTAATGTGTGATATTTCACGAATTTTCCGTTTGCTTTTGAAGATAAATGATCGTAACACGTATACCTCTCTTCGTAAAATAATTCATTAGCTCGATTGTTCTGATCGCTCTCGTCCGAGATCTGCAGGCTGTTTAGAACGGGAAGGCTCGCCCCCGTGTTCTCGCCTCGATCTAGAACACAACAACGCTAACGCAACTTTTGCTTTTTCTTTTTCGTTTCATCTACCTCTGCAACCGGGATAAACGACGAGGTCTCTCCATACTGTCGCGCGCCTTGGCCGGAAAACGTTGGGCCAACTTCTCCGTAATCTGTGAAAATATCGTTATTTCCGACGCCCGGTAAAGGGCACACACTCCTTTCTCTTCCTAAACGTTTGGCTACGTTCTTCAGTCGCTTAAGAGCTAAACGAAACGTTCGTTTATCCGTGTATCGGTATATTCCGTACGTGGATTATTCGCAACGTTCTTCTCGCGAGGCAAAAACGCGATTTTTCTATCGGCATTTTTCTCGTCAATGAAAATGGTCTCTTAACTCGTTTCATGCATAAAATCCTGAATACCTGAGGACCTTTTTTTTGCGTTATCGTGTGTATCGTAGTTTGTTTGGTGATGAATTGTGTGGCCCTATAGCGGCAATTGCGGAAGACGCCGAAAAACGCGGGTCCTGACTGGCCGGGAGGGATGATCGGTACGACGCCCGAAGAGGTGTTAACCGCTCGGACAGGTGATTGGTGAGGCGAACACTCCCGTGATTCTCGGACAGAGTGCCCAGGACTCCAATCCTCGTACCTGGGAAAATACTACTCTCGCCTCCGCGGAGGCCCCCGCGAAGACAATTTTGCAAAATAACAGAATCAGCTCACCAAGCTGTTTCTCGTTTTTGTTCGTCACGCTTCTCGTTTTTGTTCGTAACGTCGTTTTTTTTTTTCGGTCGTGGTATTTGTGCGTTGGTGACGAGGCGTGTGGGTGCGAAGATCGAGTATTCGGTTTATCGCGTGCCTGGGGTGCGGTTGTTCGTCGCGCGTCGAACCTACAATTTCTCTCCTCCAATCACTGTCCTCTTTTTGCTCTCTCTCTCTCTTGAGTCGAGCGCGCCTTGTCCAACTTCTAGAAAACACAGATCTCTTTTCGCCTCCTCCTCCTCCCCCCCGTCGACAACCCGAAAGAAAGCCGAAGAACGAAAAAGAAAGTCCTCACCGAGGCCGTATTTGTATTGTTTCGGGCTCTTATTTTCGTATCTTATGGAGGATATAGACGGCAGCGATTGGCCGGACAAGATGGCGGTCAGGCAGCATCGGAAGATATCGCTTGCACCCATTTTATCTCGCAATAGGAATTCTAGGATGGTGAATCCGATACTGAAAAGGATGCATGGTGATTAATAGTTGGTGAATCATGTGCAATGCTGAGAGATGAATAAACACATTAGTAAAAAAAAATCCATTCCATGTACATATATCTTTTTAAAAAACAATATTTATTCATGAAAATACGTTAAGTCTCCTTCACTCCATCTATAAAACAGTGTAATATTATGCTTATATGTATATATAATATATATATAAATATAAAATGTATGTACAAGCAAATTCAATATGAATCGGTGATAATATACCCACGTCACTGGATATTCCAGACAACTGAATAAAACAACATCAAGTTACTGTACAATGAGATCATGTTTTTTTTTTCGTCAAAGGCGTTAACGATTTTGACGATTCAGTTAACAATTGTACGGAATAAGCCCCCGGTAATACTTTTCATTTCTCAATCGCGAGATGTCTCAAAATTACTTTCTACAGTTCGTATCACCGTGAAACAAGGAACTTGAATGTTAGACTTAAAAAAACAAACAAAGAAGTTTTAAAAAACAATCTTTTTTGGTTTCGTTTCTGTTTTTTTTTCGATACGCTCTACAAACCAAACTGTAGGATCGTCATAATCGAACTCCGCGCGTGGAGAGCTCCCGTCGGTAGAGCGTGAGACGCCAGTGTCCACCACATACGGCGGGGTCGCGTGCTCAGATGACTCACACCGGAAATTTCTTCGAGACTTCCCCTCTACCTCTCAATCTCCCTCTCTCTTTCTCTCTCTCTCTCTTTCCCTCTCCCCCCGTCGCATTGACCCTCATTGCCATGTCAAACGGCGCGGCGACTGCAATTAAAAACACATCCTGATATACATCGGGACCATTGACGTGCGTTGATATTGAATCTTCACAGGGGGCCTGGCTTCGAAGAATCTTTCACTTGGGCAAGAGTACGAATATCTCCGGCAAGAGAGAAAACGCTTTTCGAAAGTTATCACGAGTCCTCGAAGCGCACCGACAGTTACCACCAAACTCTCCCCCCGCCCCCTCTCCGCGGATATCGTCGTCCAAAAGTCTATATGGCTTTTCAAGGCCACGCGTGGATGGATCTTCGAAAAAGAAAATGGCGCTCGCGTCGAACGAACGTGATTCTCGTATAGTTTCGCGTACGAAAATTCGCTTCATCGATTCACCGGTGTCTTGATAGTACTGAGCTTCGATATGAAACTGTCGAGGCTGCTGAGCTCGGGTATCAGCTCGCTCGACCACGCCTTCTTACACTCCGAGTTGACGCCATCTTGATAATCGATCTCCATTTCACTCGACGCGTCGTTGACGTTGCTCTTGCGGTTATTGTTATCGGTGGCCATTTGTACTTTGAGCTGTTGCCAACGATTGATTCTGGCCACTTGCTTCCTCCGTAATTCTTGCTCCGCCTCGATAAGAGCGTAACCGAGAACCGCCTCGACGCGGATATTGCGTCTACGGCTGCGCAGGTACTTGATCTTCTTCGTTCTCACTTTGGTGATCCAGTTGAATAATTGCTCGGTAGCGCTCAGTTCCTCGAAGTCCGCGTCGTTGTTTTGCCTCAGCGCGACACCCATTTTTACGTTTTTTTTTTTCAAAAATGACTTTGTCCTCTCTTATCAATGACGAGACGAAAAGCGAAACGAGTATAAACACTGACTTTGTTTTCCTTCGATAGATTCTTTCGTCAATCGATATCGCGAATTTGTCGCACGACAAGAATAAAGTTGACTAGAGAGTTGGTTTTCGTTCGTTGTTCGAGACGAGGTTTCTTCCGAACACTAATTGTAAACTATTGTGGAATAATCAACGAATCGTATGCAAAACACCAACCTGTAACTAGCTCGTGTTTTTCGAAGTGAAGACACTCCGTTGTTATTTGCGTGGGCGGAGAAAAGGAAACTTTTGAAGATGAAACAAAAACTTCGAATTCTCCGACTTGCGGAGGTTATGTACAATCGAGCGAGCCACAGTCCTCGCCGTTCGAGATCGCTCCGAGGAATGCCGTGACGAGGGCTCGGGTGGGGCTTTATATACCCCCGGCCGAGCAGTAACGCTGTGTGACTACGCGCGATCAATGAAAAGTAGTTCCCTCGTACATCGAACAATTTCGTCCTATCTGATCAATGAATTATCACGTAACTTCTCTCACAGCTCGAATTTAATATAATCTTTCATTATTATCGGCTTTTTTCGTTGGAAAAGTGCCGGAAAGATGGAAAATGTTTTTTTCCGAAAACGGACGCTGGCGTAGGAATTCGCTGCGCGGTCAATCCCCACTCGGTCTTTTGCGCGTCGGTTGAGCTCTTGACGCGCTACGTCGGTCGTCCTTTTCTTCTGTACGCCACGTTGCCACGTTTTCTCGTGTGTCGTACACCTTTTGTACTGTGCGACGATGTATTTTCTCGAAGCTTCTCAAATATATTTATCAATAGAATGAAGTAATGGCTGCTTCGAATGAACGACTTGTTTCGTTTGATCATTTTGCGCAATGAAAAATCTTTTTCTTTGACTTTTCGTGGAGAAAATATGTTGTTGCAGACGCAGCGATAAAAAAGGTCGCTTACTCATGCGAAAAAAGGCATCGACATTTTTACATGTGTTGTATGTTTATTATTTTACTGTTCACATGCGACATTCGTATGATTTTCGTCACCGAACCGGAATTCGACAATTCTTTTTACGCATTTATTCAGTTTTTGGATGTAGTCGGGCATGAATTGTCGAATAATCGTCATCGGTTTTTTTTTCATCTCGCGTTATTCATGAATCTTTATTTATCTGTGCGTCTGAGTCGGACTAGCACAGCGCTGAAAATAATACGTGAATAAACAGCTCGAAATTTTACGATTAATTGAAGTAGTCCGAAATGAGAAACAGCATATATTGAACGTGTGAGCGTATAAACGAAACGTCGTCCGTTATGCGCATTCAGAGAAAAGAAGAGAGAGCGAGAGCGAGAGAGAGAGAGAGAGAGAGAGAGAGAGAGAGAGATCCAGAACGCCACTAAATCCGGCAACGTCGCGACCGAGAGGATGTGACTCTCTTCTCTCCCCCGGCTCTCGACCTCTCTATCTCTCTTACGTTAGTCGAGCGTCAGAGAATTTCACCACCGCTGTAATTCTTTCTCCTTTTAGAAAATGTGTGACGCGAAGGACACGTCGTGCCGTTCTGGTGTATTTTGTTTTTTTTCTCCCGTAGATGAAAAAGGTTCATCACAACCTATTCCATGGGGAGAAATAATCGATGTATGACGGAAGAAATTCGTGGAATCGACACGTCGCGGCGGAGTTTCTATGACTCAGTCGTGATATATATATATATATATATATATATATATATATATATATATATATATATATATATATATATATATATATATATATTGCTCTGAAAGGACACGGTTCAACGCGACCAACATTTATTGAGAAAAGATGCCTTTTATTCCATCCCGCATGCCTATAAATCAAAATGGCGATATTTCGACCGTTATTTCTTCAACACGAGGAAGTTGGCACGTAAATATAATCTCGTATTGCAAATTAAAGTATATGTTGAACTTAAAGAAAATCTTGAAAATGCAACTTCTTGAATTTCAACATTCACCTCTTGTCGCTGCGGAATTTTCTTTAACGGCTACCCTCACCCAGAGACGCGGCAGCGTCTAGACCCCAATGAAAAACAAAATTTGGAACACTTGAACCCGCCGTATACTCTGGGCATACGTTTTACACTTGAGTCACGTTTCCAATTTTGCCTCAAAGCTCTATAAATACTCTCGCAGCGGCAAATCGTATCGATACTGAGTATAATCGATATTTTTTGTAGAAAATATAGAAATTATGGACACGCACTTATAAACCGTGTGTGTGTAAGAATTAAGGAGTTATGCCTAGTTGTAACAGTAGAAAAGAGCTCATTTGAAGGACACTGTCATTTTTTGTGTGAAAATACCTTATTCTAATCGACTTACATTATCCAGATTTATCTGGGAAGCATATGTTGAAAACGACTTTTGCGATAAGCTATACCCTTCTGCATCGGTTATCTTACATAAAAAATTCAAACAGATTTCGTTAGTACATTAGTTTATCCTATGTTTAAGGGGTTAGGCCACAGGAACGGGTATAAAATCATATGCGAATTTAACAATTTTTTTTTCGTATGAAAAAGTGATTCACTCATAAAATTAATTGCACATCTATTTAGTATAAATATCAAACTGTTGGAAAAAATATATATTTGTTTTCGATGTACAAAATGGCCGACTACTCGAAACTTCTCGAAACAGCTTTTTTCCAATTGGCGTGAAAAATAACTTCAACAATTTTCACTCGATTTACTTCAAATTTAAAAGTTATGGTCCTAATTGCATTTTGCAAAGAGAAGTACGTACGGAATTTCTGATTAATCGAAAACCTTTCATTTGATGAGCAGTTTTTAACTAGGCATACCCCTTTAAGGGGTGAGATGCAGTCAGAATTTTCAAAAAAATCGATGTTTTTACATTTTCTTGAAGTATGATGTCTTGAAAATATTCTCTGAAAATTTCAAGTCAATTCGATGAATAGTTTCTGGGATATCCCACATTAGTGAAGGCGTATAGATGTGGCACACGTACAGACGTGGTCGACACACGCGCAAACGATAATACCCGGGAAGGCAGAATTATTCGAAGACAACAACAAATTGATATTGTGGAATCTTCCACATCGGCAGAAGCCCTATTGTATGGGCCAGTAATTGATAATTCGATGTAAGTAATTTTTTAATTAGTATTTATATACATAAATCAAGTGTAAAATTGGAAAACTCTTTCAGAAATTTTCAAAAATTTAATACTCAAAAACTATGAACTTCAGCAAAATTTTATAAAGAATACTTTCGTTTTAAAATTTCCCAAAATATTTTTAAAAAATAATTCATCCCGAAAAACTTGAATTTTTTGAATAATTATTTCAACAATTGGCTATAAACAATTAAATGCTCGACTTTTTGGCAAAAATTGTGATATTCGGATTCAGCGGAACAAAATACATGAAAAAGTTTAGCTTCATTCATCGAGCTCAACATTTTACGAACATATAATACCGTATCCACATCGAAAAACTTTAAACGCGTTTTTCTCGAAACTGTGTTTTTCAAGTCGGTGACCACGATAATTCAAAAACCACTCGATGGATTTTGATGAAATTTGGTGTGCTTATTAATATCATTAAAAACTAGCTCTCAATCGAAGGATTTTCATTTTTGTTGAAAATTTATATTTTTTTACAACAATAAGCGAGCGATTTTTTGGTCGAAAATCGAAAGTTATCTGTCGGAAGCCGCCATTTTGTTAATTTTTGAAAAAAAAGTTTCGATTAAGAACTAGATTTATTATTAAACTAATGATTTTTTTTTTTGGTTTTTTATTTCAGATGATCCAGTAAAATTTTATGACGATCACCGCAAAGCTCTACATGCCGAAGGGGGTCCGACAAAGATGGCGATATTTTTATAAATAATCAATATTTTTCTGCGAAAATATGTACAAGTCAAGTTGAAATATAACATAAAAAGTCTGTGTAACCACTTTTGTGAAACAAACTTAATTACTATTAAAAAAAAAGTTATTGAAAATGCTCGTTTTTTCACGCCTCTGACTGCATCTCACCCTTTAATGGTGGTGTCAAAATGCGTGTTTCTTCAGAAATGGCCACGTACTCGTGGATGTATCAGACTCTTGCTGAAATGTTATAATAGCGATAAAAAATGGGCGCGTCTCCGCTTGTTCTAAGTCGGTACCGAAAATTGGGGATCGATCGACCAACCCGTTGAAAAATGATGACGGTTTTTAATTTGCAATATATTTGCATGCGTGTCTCGTGGGAGACGCTTTACGCTCAGACACGACGAGAATATGCATAAGAAAAAAACGGTTCTCAATGTTTGGGATTTTTCGCGTGAGTAATTAATGTGTGGAAGATACTTTTGGAAAATTTCACAATCTTTCGCAGTGAAATTGTAGGGTGATAAGGGGTCTTATCACTTTAGAGGCTGAAAAAAGGCTATTTTCATGAATTTTTTTATAGCTTTATGTTATAAATATGGATATAAAAGTTGTTACACTTAATAAATACACTTTCGAAATACATTTTTTTAAATCTTTTTATTTATTTAAGGAGGTTGGAGCGTTATCCACAATCCAAGGTTAAATTTAATTTAAAAAAAATACATGTTATTATTTACACTACACTGAGTCTTTACGAATTTTTTGAACTTTTTTCACCACCAAACACCAGAGATAAAAAATAGTTTAATTTATGTAATTTAACGTGCGGTTAGATGGGCAAGACTTTCACACTAAAGGTTATGTAATTTTTATTGTTATTTAGCACCAAGATAAACCATTCCTAAAAACCGATTAACGCAAACTGAACCTTTGTGAACATTTAGAAGAAAAAAAATCCTCATCTTGCCCATCGTAAACCATGGGCCAATAATCTCGTGACGTAAATATGAATAAGCATAATTATGAATTACTCAAAATTTCATTGTGAATTGTATAAAACATACGTTGTCGTAGTTCTTTCATAATAATCATCGATAATGTTATGCTTCTTCAAGTTGGTAGTAACACAAAAGTTTTTCTACTTTACGTAATAAAAATGTTAAAATGTACAATTTTGCCCTTTATGTATATATTTAAAAAAATACCATATATAGAATAAATCTGTACCTCGTAGGCATTTTTTTGAGGTTCATTGAAAAAAAAAATGAATAAACCGTCATTCGACTCAACTGAATCGCTCCAACCTCCTTAAGTCACTATGTACAGACGAAAATGGCAGTTAAAAAAATTGTGAGCCTGCGCTGTTGATGAAATCTTGGAGATGGATCATCCGAAACAAAAAAATCAAACGATTTTAGATTCAGTATGTTAATGGCTATAGCGCATATCATACGATTTTTGATATATGCAAAAATAACAAAATGGCGGATATTTTTCGAGAAAAAAACGTGTTTTTCTCACCGTTTTTGGCAACAAAAAAATAGTAAATATCAAAATTTATCAAAATCCTTTATATGCGCTATAGCTATAGTTGCAAAGAATATGTGGTTAAAATTTCATAAGGATCGCTTCAGTAGTTGCGAAAATTTTATCAACAAGCCGTCGAAACACGTTGTTTCGAGAAAAACGCGTTTAAAGTTTGTTTGAGTTACATAAATGCATAAAAAGAAATTTTAAATGTATTTCGAAAGTGTATTTATTAAGTGTAACAACTTTTGTATCAATATCTGTAATATAAACCTATAAAAAATGCATGAAAATAGCCTTTTTAGTGTTTTAAGTGAGAAGACCCCTTAACGGGCTACATCTACCTAGCCAGGTAAAAAAATTGCATTATTCAACAAAAAAATTATTCGATAGTATCACTTTTTAGGTATATATTTCTAATCGTCCATAAAAAATCTCACTAACACATACAAACAAATTCGCAGCCGACTGTGTTTGTATGAGAGAAGTTTATATGCAGCAATTAGTCGTAAGTTCAATCCCAATTACAGTCTTTTTTATTTTTTACAAGCATTCCATATTCTTAACGTACAAACTCGTAAACCAGTAAACTATTAGTAACAACTAACTAGTAAAATCTATTAAAGACTAAAAAGTAGAAAATAATTTATATGTAAACAAATATTTAAAAAAACAAGCTTTCATTTAATGTACTAAAAAATATAAAATAAGTTTGTTTACCACGTAACCTATATGTGATTATAAATAAAAGCTTCGGGCGCTCAAAATTTAGACATATAATCTTGAATTTACATAAATCCGTTAGCATATCAGCTGCATTTAATTTACTGTAAAACAACCTTAGATTTCTTAAATAAAAATCCTGAAATCGAGTATAAACGTGTGATAATAATTTCTTTAATTACTATTGTGCCAAATTAAATACGGTTTATGAAACTGAATCGATTAAATTTATTAAACATTTTAAAAGTTGAGTTTCCCAAGCTCTTATTTGTAGTCACATATAGGTGACTTGGCAAAAAAAAATATTTTCGACTTTTTAGTACATTAAATAAAAGCTTGTTTTTCATAAATATTTGTTTACATATAATTTTAAATCTATTTTCATTTTTTTAATAGTTACGTAAAAATGACGACCTTTTTTCATAGATTTTGTAAGCTCGAGTTTCAATTCGTCGCGATGATGTTAAAAAAAATAATTCTAAAAATCGACGATCGTCAACGAGTCGTATTTATTATCAAGTTGAATAACCTGTTTAGTTTGTAGATTTCAGATGGACCGTTTAAGGTGGAGAGTGTCCACCACCAAACGTTTTCATTGTTTTTCTGTATTGTTTGTGATTTTTTTTAAAATGCTCTCAATATATGTACCTTTGTGGTAAAAAAATGCGTTGTTTTTTTCACCAACCGTTTATCAGAAAATTCGGAATTTTGCCATTTTTTCGGACTTCTAGGTAGATGTAGTCCCTCAATTGCGACGCACGGACATTCTGCGTATTTACTTGTTTGGCTTTCCCATACATCCGTACCGTTATGGCAACGCTGCGGACGGTTGAGTGGCTCTGACGCTTGAGCAGTGCATTCAGTCTCCCAGGTATTGCAAAAATGAGCTTCAATATTAACAAATATAGGTGAACCGATGAATTAAAAAAAAACCCTTTTAGCTCGAAATTTGAGGCGTGATCTAATTATCATGCTACCTGCGATTGATTTTACGTTGGATTTGGAGCAGATACGTGAGCGTCGAAAATTTCGGCTACTTTTTCCTGGGATTGTATCTCATGCGGAAATATCGTGAGAATGGAGAAGAGAAAGTAGGATATAATATGTTCTACAAGACAAGAAATTTACATGAAATGCACATGTAATCCTTCTGGAAAATCCTGGAACAAAATTCCCCGCATATGTCATTTTTCCTTCCGATAGGCCTGCATTTTTTACAGCGCCGAATTTTCGCTCGGCATCGTAAACAGGGCGGATAAAAAAAATAAAGATGACGCGGCCCACGACGGTTGGACGGGCGAGAATGTCCCACATGCGCACCAGTATATAAGACGGCTAAAAGAGGACGTCCTGCTCTCGTCGCTTTGTAAATCGAATCGTGTGCAGCACACACTTTTGACCCTGAGGAGACTGAAAAGGGTCTACGTGCGGCGGTGTTGCCATCGCCTCGAAAAAAACATTTCGTTCCCATGAGACAGCTGCTCGGGCTCTTTGGAACGAGGCGGTCTCCCTCCCCTCTTCTGTCTGCGTACCTGGTCCTCCGCTCTATTGATCCGGCTTGGTCCCGCAACGGTGATGTATATATATATATATATATATATATATATATATATATATATATAGCTTCCTGGAATTTCCGGCTTGTAGCTCGCCATTTTTGTCTACCGGACTGTGTGTGTGTGTGTGTGTGTGTGTATATATATATATATATATATATATATATATATATATATATATATATATATATATATATATATATATATACAGTCCGGTATATATATTTGAGAATATATATAGCTTATTAGTAGCTTATTGTGAGTCGTACTAGACAGCGCTGAAAATAATACGTGGATAAACAGCTCGAAATTTTACGATTAATTGAAATAGTCCGAAATGAGAAATAATATATATTGAACGTGTAGCGTGTAAACGAAGCGTTGTCCGTTATGCACACTCACAATCAGAGAGAGAAGGAAAGTGAAAGAGAGAGCGAGAGAGAGCGAGAGAGAGAGAGAAATATCCAGAAAGCCACTAAATCCGGCAACGTCGCGACCGAGAGGATGATTCTTCTCTCCCCCCGACGCCCGCACACTCTATCTCTCTTTTTCGAGCGTCAGAGAATTTTACCACCGCTGTAATTCTTTCTCCTTTTAGAAAATGTGTGATGCGAAGGACACGTCGTGAGGTTCTGGTGTATTTTTTTTCTCCTTGTAGATCAAAAAGGTTCATCAGAACCTATCTCGTATCAAGAAATAATCAATGTATGACGGAAGAAAGTCATGGAATTGACACGCCGCGGTGGAGTTTCTATGACTCAGTCGTGATATATATGCACACACACCTATATACATATATATACAACTTTTTTTTTGGCAACTTTTTTTTTGACCCATCGTGCCCGAAAACCTTTAGTTGGTACCCAAAAACGAACTTTCGTGAAAGGGGGTGTTGTCAAAAAATATTTAGAGATCGCGAATCAAAATTGAAGGTTTCCCATTTGATTAACATTGAAAAAAATGTTTTTCTCATTATTAGTGTTACCATTCCGCGAATTTTGATATCGCGATATTTTCCAAGTGGGTTCTCATAGGAAATATGATACTTTACAATAAAGTTCATTGAGCCATGTCCGTAAATTCAACCGTTTCAGCGGTATCGTTATTTCAAGTGAATATTGTATGAAAATATCTATTCAAACGGCTGTAACGCCTAAGCTATTAGATATATCGAAAAAAAATCAATTGAGAACTATGTAGAGAAAGTAATTTGCTACAAAAAAATCTTATAAGCCGAGCCCGAAAATTCAACTCTTTCTCAGATATAAGTGGATGAAGTAAAATAAATAGATTTTTTTTAAACAAAAAAATCTATTTATTTTACTATATTCATATATACGTATGTATGTATGTATGTATGTATGTATGTATGTATGTATGTATATATTGCTCTGAAAGGACACGGTACCACGCGACCAACATTTATTGAGAAAAGCCTTTTATTCCATCACGCATGCCTATAAATCGAAATGACGATATTTTAACCGTCATTTCTTTAACACGACGAAGTTGGCACGTAAATATAATCTCGAGTTGCAAATCAAAGTGTATGTTGAACTTAAAAAAATTCTTGAAAATGCAACTTCTTCAATTTTAACATTCACCTCTTGTCGCTACGGAATTTTCTTTAACGGCTACCCTCACCCAGATACGCGGCAGCGTCTACAGGCCAATGAAAAACAAAATTTGGAACACTTGAACCCGTCGTATTCTCTGGGCATACGTTTTATACTTGAGTCACGTTTCCAATTTTTCTTCAAAGCTCTATAAATACACTCTCACCGGCAAATCGTATCGATACCGAGTATAAGCGATATTTTTGTAGAAATTATAGAAATTATGGACACGCACTTATATTCCGTGTATGTGTAAGAATTAAGGCGAAATAGAAAATCTACCACGTGACATATGAGTGCGAGAGAGATAGCTGAAATTTTTGAACAGAGATTACTCAGCAATAAATCATATTTAGGGCAAAAGGAAAGCATCAAGCTCTCCGTCAGGAAATTCTCCAGAGCCTAATGCTTTGTTTTTCCTAAAAAAAATTAACCATCTATGAGAAAATTGGGTTGGAAAATTTGTGACGTTATGATGACCTCGTACTTGCTCTTAAGGGGTTAGGCCTAGTTGTAACCGTAGAAAAGAGCTCATTTCTGCAATTTCAAAATAGAAAATCGTGATAATACAATTCTACAAAAATGAAGTTGGAGAAGTATCGTCTGAAGAACACTCTGTCATTTTTTGTGTGAAAATACCTAATTATAATGGATTTACATTACCCAGATTGGAAAGCATATCTCGAAAACGACTTTTGCGATCAGCAATGCCCTTCTAGACCACGTTATTTTACATAAAAACGCACACAGATTTCGTTATTATATTAGTTTGTCCTATGATTAATCGAAATATTCTCCTGGAAGGAAAATGGGCATTTTTCGTTCTTAAATCGAAAGTATACATCAGAAAAAAATCCTTCGATCAAATAAAGGGTGTCTTAAAATGACCTGACATTTTAATTTATCAATGAAACGTATTATTTATTTAAAAAGTACGAATATTTTTATTTCACTATAAGGTACAAACATCGAGATTATGTGTGGAATACAATATCCGATAAATGACAGAAAGGGCGTGGACTTGGAAGACAAATTCTTTCACCAAGATGGCGCAACCTGCCACACTGCGGGCGAAACAATCCAGTGATTGCAGACAAAGTTCATGGTCGTGTTGTAATGAATATGTGGTTAAAATTTCATAAGGATCGGTTCAGTAGTTTCGAAGATTTTATCAACAAGCCGTCGAAAAACGTTGTTTCGAGAAAAACGCGTTTAAAGTTTCTTTGGATTACGTAAATAAATTAAAAATTTTTTTTAGTGTATTTCGAAATTGTATTTATTAAGTGTAACGACTTTTATATCAATATCTATAATATAAACCTATCAAAAAAGTCATGAAAATAGCCTTTTTTGGCGTCTTAAGTGAGAAGACCCCTTAACGGGCTACATCTACCTAGGCGGGTAAAAAAAATGCATAAAAAAATATTCGATCGTATCACTTTTTAGCTATATATATCTAATCATCCATATAAAATCTCACTAACACACGCAAATAAATTCGTAGCCGACTGTGTTTGTATGTGAAAAGTTTATATGCAGCAATTAGTCGTAAGTTCAATCCCAATTACAGTCTTTGTTATTTTTTACAAGCATTTCATGTTCCTAACGTACAAACTCGTAAACTAATAAATTATTAGTAACAACTAACTAGTAAAATCTATTAAAGACTAAAAAGTAGAAAATAATTTATATGTCAAATAAAAAAAAAGAAGCTGTTATTAAATGTACTAAAAAATGGAAAATAATTTTGTTACGTCACCTATGTGTGACTACAAATAAACGCTTAGGGCGCTCAAAATTCAGACATATAATCTTGAATTTACATAAATCCGTTAACGTATCAACTGTATTTAATTTACTGTAAAACCACCTTAAATTTCTTAAATAAAAATCCTGAAATCGAGTATAAACGTGTGATAATAATTTCTTTAATCGCTATTGTGCCAAATTAAATACGGTTAATAAACTGACTTGATCAAATTAATTAAACATTTAAAAAGTTGAGCCCCCCAAGCTCTTATTTGTAGTCACATATAGGTGACTTGGTAAAACAATATTTGCTACTTTTCAGTACATTAAATAAAAGTTTTATTTCAAAAATATTTTCTTACATATAATTTTTAAACGATTTTCATTTTTTAATAGTTACGTAAAAATGACGCCTATTTTCATACATTTTGTATGCTCGAGTTTCAATTTGCCGCGACATTGTTAAAAAAAATTTAATCGACGATCGTCCCCAACTCGTATTTATTATTAAGGGGAGGTTCTGCTTTGTTGGGCCAAAAATTGTTCGATTTTCACCAATTTTTCATGCAAAAAGAATTAAATATAGAATGTTGATGTTTGGTATGTTGACTAAGCGGTCTTTATTGAACGTCAAAATAATTTTTTAAATTTGACAAAACATGGTGGTGGGAGTGGGCGGAGCCACGTATGTCGGTGCGCGGGCGATGACATTCTTCACTTGCGGAAGGCCTAAGACCCGGACAGATGATCTGATGCCAAAAAATCAAACATATTTTTACTTTGTACAATATTGTGTATAAGTTGACCTAGAATCAAGAAGAAAAGTTGAAAAATAAAAAAATAGTGAGCGATCGTAGGGAAGTTTTTTTTTTTTTTTTTTCAAAAAATTTCCCAATGTTTTGCTTATTATTTTTTTATTTTTAAATTTTTCTTCATTCTATGTCAACTTATACACAATATTGTACAAAGTGAAAATATGTTTGATTTTTTGCTGCAGATCACCTATCCGGGACTTAGGACTTCGCAAGCGAAGAATGTCATCGCCCGCGCACTGACATACGTGGCTCCTTCCACTCCCACCACCATGTTTTGTCAAACTTAAAAAAATATTTCGATGTTCAATAAAGACCGCTTAGTCAACATACCAAATATCAACATTCCATATTTAATACTTTTCGCGTAAAAAATTGGTGAAAAATCGAACATTTTTTGGCCCAACAAGGCGGAATCTTCCTTCAAGTTGAATAACGAGTTTGATTTTTAGATTTCAGATGGACCGTTTAAGGTGGAGACTGTCCACCACCAAACGATTTCATTGGTTTTCTGTATTGTTTGTGATTTTATTAAAATGCTCTCAATATATGTACCTTTGTGGTAAAAAATGCGATTCTTTTTCACCAACCATTTATCAGAAAGTAATTCGGAATTTTGCCATTTTTTCGGACTTCTAGGTAGATGTCGTCCCTCAATTGCGACGCACGGACATTCTGCGTATTTACTTGTTCGGCTTTCCCATACTTCCGTACGGTTATGGCAGCGCTGTGAACGGTTGAGTGGCTCTGACGCCCAGGTAGTGCAGCCAGACTCCAAAGTATTGCAAAAATGAGCTTCAATATTAACAAATACAGGTGAACCGATAAACTAAAAAAAACACGTTTAGCTGGAAATTTGAGGCGTGATCTAATTATCATCCTACCTGCTACTGATTTTACGTTACATTTGAAGCAGATACGTGAGCGTCGAAAATTTCGGGCACTTTTTCCTGGGATTGTATCTCATGCGAAAATATCGTGAGAATAAACAAGAGAAAGTAGGATATAATATTCTACAAGACAAGGAATTGACATGAAACGCACATCTGATCCTTCTGAAAAATCCTGGAAAAAAATTCCCCGCATATTATTTTCCGGGGAATATTTTACAGCGCCGAATTTTCGCTTCGCATCGTAAACAGGGCGGACAAAAATAATAAAGATTACGCGGCCCACGAGGGCTGGACGGGCGAAAATGTCCCACATGCGCCTTAGTATATAAGACGGCTAAAAGAGGACGTCCTGCTCACGTCGCTTTGTTAATCGGATCGTGTGCAGCACGCACTTTTGACCCTGAGAGGACTGTGAAAAGGTTCGACGTGCGGCGGTGTTGCCGTCGCCTCGAAAAAAACGTTTCGTTCCCATGAGACAGCCGCTCGAGCTCTTTCGAACGAGGCGCTCTCCCTCCCCTCTGCTGGTGGCGTACGTGGTCCTCCGCTCTATTGATCCGGCTTCGTCCCGTAACGGTAATATATGTGTATGTATATGTGTACACACACACACACGCGCGCGCGCGCGCACACACACACACACACACACACACACACACACACACACACACACACACACACACATTTCAGCTTCCTGGAATTTCCGGTTTGTAGCTCGCTAATTTTGTCTACACACACACATATATACATAGCTTATTAGTAGCTTAACATCTTTCTTCTTAACATTTTTTTCTTTAGTTATTAAGAAGAATGTCATTTTTCGTCGAAAAACTAAAAGAAAAACAATGTTTTTTTTTTCATTTTTAAAATACGATAACACTAAAAAGCTCGATCGAGTCTGAGCCAGTATTATCTTTTTTTTTACACATATTTTTAATTTTAGATGAATCGGGTGGCCAAAATGAAGTACAACGTCCAAAGGTCCTTCGCGCAATTGTTTATAACTTCTTTAATTATTAATATTTTTTACGAAATTTGGTACACAACTTTGTTAATGTACATAAAAATAACTGTGAAAACGATTTTTCAATCATCTTACGTATTCCTTCAAACTATTTTTCTAAAAATAAACCTGATCTTCCGGTCGTCATAGTAGCCTGACCCCTTAAGAAGAATGTCATTTTTCCTCGAAAAACTAAAAAAAATATCAAGTTTTTTTTTCATTCTTGAAATACGTTAACAAAAGAAAGGTCGGTCAAGTCTGAGCCAATAGTATCTATTTTTGAGAAAACTCGTTTTTTTTTAAATTATGGATTAATCGGGTGACCAAAATCAAGTACAACGTTCAAAGATCCTTCGAGACATTGTTTACAGCTTCTCTAATTATTAATATTTTTTTATGCAATTTGGTACACAACTTTGCTGATGTAGATACACAAATAAATGTCCAAACGATTTTTCAATCATCTTGCTGATTCCTTCAAAGTCATTTTTTTTAACAACCCTGATTTTCGTGTCGTCACCGTAATCTAACCCCTTAAATCTAGACTGTTGGGATGCCAGGGGTGTAAAAAACCCCGCCATCTTGGATTTCGTGCTTCCACTATTTTTGAGGATATCTCATAAACTATGCGTCATTTGAAAAAAAAAAACAAAGGAAGGCGCATGAAGAGGGTTTTGTGTAGTTGGGAAGAAATTAATAATAATTTCTTCCAAAAAAGAGGGTAGAATGTAGTTTGGAAGAAATTAATAATAATTTCCAATTTCCTTTCTTGAGCGAAAGCAATAAAAAAAATAATAAATGTCGTCTTTAAAATTCCCAACGGTATTGTATTTGGTCCCAGCAGTATTATATTTGTTAACTAAGCCGCTCGCGCCAGGCTGCGGAGTGAGAGGGGGCATCCCCACCGCGCCGTCTGGCCGAGCGGTCGACGCCGCGCGCTCGGCGGCGAGCCGTCGATCGAAATACATCGATAGCTGTGATGGCATAATTGCTCGTAAAAAGAATAATTTTATTGAATCCCATGGCCGGAAGCGTAGGGATTGCTGAGGAACTCGAATTTCGCAAAAGTCTTTATTACAACAATAGAAAATTGAACAAACGTAGAAACATTCATATCTCGGGCGGTAATCAAAATATTGCAAATTTTTTTTTTAATTGTTCGTTTTCCAGAAACGCGTTGGACGGTCCAAGAATTTTTCAGATATCTTTGCAACTTTGGTAAGAATCTTTATTTGTTTATAAGCAAAAATCTAAAATTCCCAAAAAACAGTATCTATTTTCAACAAAACATATTTTTTTTTTTCAAATCGCTTGTGCATGATGACACGAAGCACCTCGATATTTTTCCACCCGGTGGGCCTTCGTCGGGAAATTCTATTGAAGGGCAAAGATTTTTCGATGATCGCAGATTGTTGCTAAACTATATTTCGCAGATCGATAAATCTTGCACGGGTTTGGCTCCTTTACATCATGTACGAGTTTCAAACCGATATGTTGATAAACACCCGATTGCGGCTGCAAAAACGAAATGGAGAATTTTCATTTTCATTTGCCATTAACCGCTTAATTAACAATGTTAGCACTTTTTTCAGGGCCTTCGTCACAGAGAACGTTATGATGAACAAATTTTATTCGAAACTTTTTTCGATAGGACGCGTTCCAAAAAAATTATCTCAAAAATAGCCATTTTTTAATTTTCAATAATTTTTTATTGCTAAAATATACCTCGGAAATGTCCGAAAACTCAAGCCTCTTGTAGGTCCAAACAACCTATAAAAAAATTGCCCAGAGGGTGGGCCTCTTGAATAGGTCTTATGCTAAGGTGACTGGACTATAGTGCTCGCCCGAATGGCTCTCTTTCGACGATACTTATTTTTAAGGGGACATACCTGAGCAAACGGCGAGAAAAACAGGTAAACTTCAGGAATTTTGATCGAAAACCTAATGTTTCGATTGGATCCGGTTTTTTTTTTATTGGAAAATATATACATTGAGGTATGTTGAGGAATTTGTTTAAATAAATTTGTTGACTGGAAGCGATTCAAATTCGATTATCTCCAAACATAGTTTTCAAAGTCGGTGCCAGACGTATCTCGAAAACGGCTTGTCCGATTTTGTCCAAATTTAGATACAATATTCTTCGATACTTTCTCTCGTTCGCCACGTCGCGTCGTTCGAATAGTTTTCATAACATATGAGACCACTTGGTAAACTTAAAAATATTAGAAATTTCTCAAAATTAACGATTTTCTTTATCAGCGAAGAATTTTTTTTTCGAAAATATCGACTTTTTATATTTTATGTCGGCCATTTCTACAATTCTTAACTTATTCTCAAAAAATTAGGTTTACCGAGTGACAACAGGCTTATACTGACCTTTTGCATTTCTGTTTCAGATAATTTCCCAAGGCGCTACACTTGGCACCCTAAAAAAAATGCCTCCGCGACCATGTGGGTTCATCACGCTATATCTTCGTCAATTTTCAATATTTTTTTTTACTAAAAATGGAAAATACGTATACTAAAATGTAAAAATTTCAAAAAGATGCATCCATTTCTTCTCCTTCAAAAAATTCCGAAAAAAGTGCTCAATTTCGAGGTTCTAAATGGTTGTCCCCCCTTAAAGAGTCTTTAATCTTTTTCACTACAAAACACCAGAGATAAAAAATAGTTCAATGTATGTAATTTTATGCGCGGTTAGATAAGCAAGACGTTTACGCTACGGATGATGTATTTTTTTTGCTTTTTAGCACCAATATCAACCATTTCTAACAACGAACTAAGGCAAACTAAACCTTTGTAAGCATTTCGAAAAAAACCCATCTTGCCTATCGTAAATCATATATATTCAATAGTGAACGGTCAATGTTTGATGAGAGGTTACGAATCTTGGCTGGCGAATGAAGAGCATTGCTGCCAACGTCAATGTCCGCGAAGTTGCCGCATTTCGGCAACCCTTAATATTAACTGATGGTGATAATGAATAATCTCGTGACATAAATATAAATAGGTATAATTATAAATGGCTCAAAATTTCATTCTGAGTCGTATAAAACATTCGCTGCCGCAGTTTTATTTTCACAATAGTCATTGATAATGTTATACTTTTTTAAGTTGGTAGTAGCACACAAGCTTTACTTATTTACGCAATAAAAATATAAAAAGAAATATACAGTTTTAAAAGCATTTTCAATGCTAACAAATTCGTAAACCGTCATTTGACTCAATTGAACCGCTCCAACCTCCTACATATTACGAGCCAACGCGTTGATATATTTTTATTAGGGCGTCTTCTCACTTTAAATGCTACAAAAAGAGGCCATTTTCATGATTTTTTAAAATAGGCTTATGTTATAGATATTGATATAAAAGTTATTACACTTAATAAATACAGTTTGGAAATACATTTAAAAAAATATATATTTATTTAAGTCACTATTTATAGACAAAAATGGTAGTTAAAAAAATGGCCTAAAAAAATTGTAGGTCTGCGCTGTTCATGAAATCGCGGTGATGGATCATCCAGAACAAAAAAATCAAACGGTTTTAGATTCAGCATGTTAATGGCTATAGCGCATACCATACGATTTTTTATATATGCAAAAATAACAAAATGGCGGACATTTTTCGAAAATAAACGTGTTTTTTCACCGTTTTTGGCAAAAAAATAGTAAATGTCAAAATTTGAAAAAAAAATCCTTGATATGCTATAGTTGTAAAGAATATGTGGTTAAAATTTCATAAGGATCGTTTCAGTAGTTTCGAAGATTTTATCAACAAGCCGTCGAAAAACGTTGTTTCGAGAAAAAACGCGATTAAAGTTTGTTTGGGTTACATAAATATGTTAAATTTTTTAAAAATATATTTCGAAAGTGCATTTATTAACTGTAACGACTTTTATATTGATATTTATAATATAAACCTATTAAAAAAATAGCCTCTTTTAGGGTCTGAAGTAAGAAGACTCCTTAATTTACGTTGAACTTCCCTTATATTTTATTTTCTGTTACGAGAAACACTTCTCTACACTACTGTGAGGAACTACGTTTAAATTCTTGCCTTTTTGAAGCAGCATATCGTCGGGAGTTGAATTTTCGAAAAAATGTGCAGTTTCTGATGATTTATTTTAAGCTCGCGATCAACGTTATCACAAATAACTTGTAATCAGGGTTATTAAAAAAAAAGAATTTTTAAGGAATAAGTAAGATTGAAAAGTCGTTTGGACATTAATTTGTATGTACATTAACAAAGTTATGTACAAAATTTTATAAAATTTTTTAATAATTACAGAAGTTTTAAACAATTTCGTGAAGGACCTTCAAACGTGACGTTTGGCGACCTGGTTGATCTGAAACAAAAAACTACGAGTTTTCTCTTGAAATAGCTAATATAGGCTAAGACTTGACCGAGTTTTTTTGTTTTCGTGTTTCAATCATCAAAATAAAATTTGAATTTTTTCTCTCGATTTTTCACGTAGAAATAATATTAACGAAAGAAACAAAAATTAACAAGGGGATCTTACAGGCTGTCACTCACGGATTTTGATAAGTCTCAGATATGTTGTGGAGGGACCTACCCTGAGTACCTGAGTAAAGGGATTTTATACAACGCCCTTTAGTTATCGAGAAAAAACGTTCGAAAGTTTAGCTGGTAGCTATTATACCGGTACGGTTGCACCCTTGTCGAACCAGCGGGCGTGGCCCAGTGGGCAAGGTTCCCGGCTCTGACGCTCGAGGTCCAGGGTTTGACTCCCGTGATGGCGTTTTTTTTTTCACAGAATATAAATAAATTCGATGGATCTAATAAATGGATTAACGAGTTTTTGGACGTTGAGGTGACATTGGAGAACTGGCGTCGTCTAGTCAGAAGACGCCAGTCTTTCGCAGTGTTTCGCAGGCGTCAGTTGTGCAGATACATACGTTGGGTATAACCTCGCTCCGAAATAAAGTTTATCGAGAGTGAAAAACCGTAAAATGGAAGAAATAAGTGCTGCTACGGCAGAAAGTCAGTCGGAAAAGAAGGATTATAAAATGGCAGAAACAAGTGTTGGATCAGAAGACAATCTATCGGAAAGAGAAGAGAATGATGAGCAAACAAAGGCTGCTTTCGCAAACGCCATCACATATACTCGAAGCTTACTTCAGGATTTGAATCTGCTCACAGACGCATCTCCGAGTGCAATTTCTGAGGAATCTATGGCGATGGGAGAGGTTTTTGCAAGCGAAATACTTGAAATGCTCGCAGATAGACATATAATTCATGTGGATGAGTTTATCGGTGCCGACGGGGTGGATGAACTGCAGAGATATGTAATGGTAAATTTTATTTCTGTTCGGGGAATCATTTTGGTTTCCTGTATAACGTTGAGAAAGGTTAATAATGATCTTCTATGTAGTGTGAAGCCGTACCAGAAGATGATGAGGACTTTGTAGCCGAGGAATTCAAACATGCACCTGCGGATTATGTGCCTTTATCATACAAACAAAAAGCAGTCGCTATAGCAGCAGCTCATCCGAAATGGAGTTTGAAGACCTTACAAGCGCGCGGACTCTCTCGGTTGAAAAACAAACGAAATCTCTATCGGTGGAGACAAGACGTCAAAGAAGGTGGAAATACGTTTGACAAATGGTACGCAATCAACCATGAAACACACGAACGATTCCTGGAAGCTCGGCAGAATTTGGAGCAGGTAAAACATATCAAAATATATATTCATTTATCTCTTATCTATCCACAAAAAAATTAAAAATCGATTTCAATTTTTTTGTGAATAAATTCTGGCGAAGAAACTATACAACGCATCAATGCAAAATTTGGCATGTGGATTTATTTATTTCTTATTTATTCACAAAAAATTCAAAACGATTTTCAATTTTTTTGTGAATAAATAAAAAATAAATAAATCCACATACCAAATTTTGCATTGATGCGTTGTATAGTTGATCCGCCAGAAAATTAGACAAAAACGCAATAAATTCACCGATAAAAAATAATCCCCCCTTACAAATTTAAACAGAATTATAAAATATATTATAGAATTGAAGAAAAACTAATTAAATGACTCGAATATACAACAATTGATCAATTTTGTCCGTGTTCAGGTTACGACGAGAACGCTGCAGCAGTGGGCGATGAATGCTGCTATTCCTTTTTTATCGGAAAATTTCCATTTCAACGCCAGCCGGTCTTGGGTCGAAAAATTCAAAAGAAATCACAGGATCAGACAGCGTAAAATCACGAAGTTTGTCAGCTCCAAGGAATTCGCCACGATGGAGGAAGTGTTGGCTGCTGCCGAAGAATTTCAAATCCAGACAAGAATAGTAATCCCCGACTTTGACCTTGATTATGTCATTGATACCGATCAAATCGGCTGCCAATATCAGTCAACTTACAACAGGTCGCTTGCGGAACAAGGAGCAAAAACCGTTCTTGTTAAGAAAAAAGATTTAAACAAAATTAGTCATTCCTTCACGGTACAGTACGCATTAACTGCGTCAGGAAAGATACTTCCTTTCGTATTTTTATGCATGCAGGAGCCATCAGGAAGATTTGGTCCGATTGTGAAAAAAAAGGTCGACACGTTGACTGATAAATTCAAAAATGTTATTGTGACCTGCACAAAATCAGGAAAGTTTACAAAACAATTGTATGAAGAGTTCTTGAAATCAGTCATTCTTCCCTACGTAAAACAAAATTTTTTTTAATTCATTATCGATTCGTGGGGACGGCAAACTGATCAAACGCTTTACGATCACATCTTCGTAGACGAGAAGAAGGCATGTACATGCAGTATTAAAGTTATACCGTCCAAGTGCACGCCGATTTGCCAACCGCGCGAGGTATATTTTTACCGGCAAGTGAACATTTTCGCTAAAAAAATACAAAATGCTCCCGATTTGTTAAAAAATAACAGAGAAATTGCGTCAAGGGAAGATTCCATACAAATTCATTCTTTGATTCTTCATCAATTAGGCACACCTGCTTTCGCGCCGATGATTAAATATGCGTGGTTTGCATCGAAGTTAATTGAGGTAAGACCGCTGTTTTTAAATATCAATCAAGTATGCTTTCCAATAACACTCCTCAAAACTCCGTGCGCCTGCAAGGCCATAGCTTTTATACAATGTGCGCGTTGCTCTTTGGTCTTGTGTTTTGCTTGCTTTTATGACAAATACCACCCGCAACATTGTTCTGATGTAACAAGCGACCACAGTGATAGCGAATAAGAAAAACCTGTATATTGTAATGAAAAATAATAAACTGCAGTTTCTTGTGAAAGATAATAATATAATTTCTTCCTCTCTTATTTTTTCTTCGTGAAAAATAAAATAATAATAAATAATTTTAAAAAATGGGAAGTAAAAAATTTTTAAAATGAATAAGTTTTCTTTTAATAAATAAATAAAATAATAATAAATAATTAGACGGTTTTGCATCGTCCATCGAATTTATTTATGTTTTGTGGAAAAAAAACGCCATCACGGGAACCTTGCCCACTGGGCCACGCCCGCTGGTTCGACAAAGGTGCAACCGTACCGGTATAATAGCTACGAGCTAAACTTTCGAACGTTTTTTCTCGAAAACTAAAGAGCGTTGTATAAAATCCCTTTACTCAGGTACTCAGGGTAGGTCCCTCTACAACATATCTGAGACTTATCAAAATCCGTGAGTGACAGCCTGTAAGGTCCCCTTTTAAGAAAAACGCCGGTCAAGACTAAACTACTATTACACTGAATAAGTGTATCAAATTTCAAGACATTCTGTTCGTTAGATGTCAAAACTCGTGTGTACTAAATTTCATTAAAAATATGAATAATTAAAGAAGTTATAAGCAATGTCGGAACGACCTTTGAACGTGACGTTTGGCTGCCTGATTGATCATGAACAAAAAGTACAAACTTATTTTTCTTAAAATAGCTAATATTGTAAGATTTGACCGAGTTTTTTTCTTATCGTGTTTCAATCAAAGTAAAATGTTTGAATTTTTATAATTTTTGGAATGTTATAATTTTTGTTAAGTACGAAAGAAAAAAAATGTTAAGAAAAACGTTGGTCAATGCTAAACTAATATTACACTGAATAAGTGTAGCAAATTTCAATGGCAATTCGTTTGTTAGATGTCAAAACTCGTGTACACCGTTTTGAAAAACATAGTTTCGAGAAAAATGTATTGAACATTTTACTACACTGTAAAAACAAACGCGTTGTTTCAAGACGTTTCACGTGTGTAACCGTGTCGCCGTTTTCAACACGGCAACTCATGTGTTGATTTCGTAACGCCACATTTTGCGCGTGTTCGTTCAATACACTTCAAGCGTGTTTTAGCAAGTTCAAAGCGTGTTGTTTCGATACACTTTAGGCGTGTAAACGCTTGTCGCCAATTTCAACATGTTTAAAATGTGTTGATGGCTAAATCAACCCATTTTTTTATGCGTACTTGTGGACGCTTGGGAATAACGTTCAAGACGTCCATAGCAATTCCATCGTTGTAATCACAAGTTTACCTTCAATCTGCAATTCCTGCACCATATGTTGGACCTTCCACTTCAATTTGAGGTGCCTCAAGCGACTATCGATTTTTTTTAAATTATCACGGTAGTCTAACCCCTTAAGGCCTTAGGCCACAGAAACGGGTATAAAATCATGTGCGAATTTATCCATTTTTTTCGTATGAAAAAGTGATTCACTCATAAAATGAATTGCACATCTATTAGCATGAATATCAAGCTGTTAGATTTTTTGATGTACAAAATGACCGACTACTCGAAACTACTCGAAACAGCTTTTTCCAGTTGGCGTGACAAATAACTTCAACAATTTTCACTCGATTTACTTCAAATTTGAAAATGATGTTTCTAATTGCATTTCGCAGAGAAGTACATACGGAATTTCTGATTAATCAAAAACTGTTCATTTTATGAGCAGTTTATGAGCAGTTATAACGAAATTTTTCACTGAAAATTCATTTCTTAAGTTCAAATAACTGCAACTTTTGATTAAAACAATATTTTTCAAATTCCGTACGTACTTCTCTAGGTATTCTAATGTAGATTGACGAGAATTTTTGTGTTTTGTTCTAGGTAAAAAATTGTGGATGCTAAATGTCACCCCGCGGAGCGCCTAAAAAAGATAACAAAAGAAAATATTAGTAGTCGGACATTTTGTACATCGAAAAAAATATATATATTTTCTAACAACTTGATATTCATATTAAATGGATGTGTAATTAATTTTATGAGTGAATCACTTTTCCATACGAAAAAAATTCGTCAAATTTGCAGATAATTTCATACCCGTTACTGTGGCCTAAGGCCTTAAGCGTAATCCTATAATGAAATTGTAAAGAAAATCCCGCAAAAGAAGTAATGTGCAGGGTTCAAAGTCTCCTCGAAATTATTTATTTTTCACTTTACATCCTTACCACCACATTTCATTCACCTATATAACTGTACATGTTTATATACACGTGCGTATATATGCAATTGGTTACCTATATATATATATTTATTTATGTACAGTGATAGGCATTAAAAAATAATTTGTACATTTGTCTCCGTCATGGTAAGCGACCCTTTGTTTGGTACTTAACAGAAGTGGATGGAGTGTTCCTGCTCTCCGCAGCAACTATTCGCTATTATCCGAATCGAGCTTTAGCTTTATTATTCGTGGTTATAATTTTGTTTTCATATTAATTCATCGCGGCCGGCCGGGAGAAAATTTAATTCAATTCTTTGGTAAAACGAATATAACATTTCTGCATTTGAACATTTCTCAAATGCTGCAAATCAATCGTTTACTTTCAATTAGAATACCTTCGATATTTCCGAATTACGATTCGCGTAATTTTTGGGATCAATGAAACGTGTTACAACGCTCTTTCTTTGAATTTCGCAATCGATTGGGTAAGACGCACATGAGGCATTCTACGTTACTTCAGCCAGTAAAAAAAAATCCACAAATCATTTTGAAAAATCGAGTTACTTTATTGAAAAATATTCACCGAGTGTCGACATTTCTGACATTTTTTTCTCGTTGATTACCATTTTTTAATATTTTTCCATTCAAATGGCTGTATCTTTGGCACGATTTGACGTATTTACATTCGTAAAAAACGAAAATGTGCGTCTTTTTCCAGCCTTCGGAAAAAAAATTAATTTAGATTTTATTGAGCAAGTCGAACGTCCGTTTCAGGGCAAAATAGGCAAAAACATTTATTTTCTCAAGGAAAGACACTCGTTATTTTATTTTTAAGAATTTCCCCGAATTGTCAATACGAAAAGGTTTTTACCAGGTTTTTGAAATACATATGACATATATGTCAAAAATAAAAAAACGAGTGTCTTTCCGTGACAAAAAAAAATATTTTTGCATATTTTGCCCTGAAACGGACGTTCGACTTGCTCAATAAAATCGAAATTAATTTTTTTCTGGAAGGCTAGAAAAAGACGCACATTTTCTTTTTTTACGAATGTAAATACGTTAAATCCTGCCAAAGATACAGCCATTTGAATGGAAAATTGTTAAAAAATGGTAATCAACGAGAAAAAAGTCAGAATTTTTTTTTAATTTCGACACTCGGTGAATATTTTTTAATAAAGTAACTCGATTTTTGAAAATTGTTTGTGGATTTTTTTTTACTGGCTGTCGTGACGTGGAATGCCTCACATGCGCTTTAAAACATGTGTGTGTTTAATGTAAAAAAAATTCATCTCGTCGAGGAATTATCCTTTTTTTCGTTTCGATCACACAACGAACATTTTTTTCTCGATATTTTCATCGTTCCAGAAGGAACGCATTAGTCCAGTTAAATGGCTATCGCATCAGTAAAATATCCGGGTCGCAAAGATCAACGGTCTAGATTAAAGTGTAATTGGCTATCATCGAAATATAAAAAACATGAAAAAATGAGAAATAATTCCAGTATAAAATCGAAACAACCGAAAGAATTTTCGCCGATACTCTTCGTATCGTAATGAGCGTGACGAAAAAAAAACTTTCGCACGTTCGGTGTGCAAAGTCATGATGAAGTATTGTACTTTATACACAAATTTTATACATCGTTAGTGTTCGTCGCGAAGCCTCGAAGTGTAGAAGAAAAGGCTAAAAGGGATAAAAGTCATTGGTCCAAAGTGAATCGACGCTCTTTAAAATATCGAAATTCAATATACCCAGATAAACGTAGTAAAGTGTGATTTTCATTAGGGACCATCGTTCGCTCATCAATAGGCCGTATCGCGACCATTTGTTGTCGCAATATTTCAATTTCTCGTTGTACATCGAGCGTACGCAACATCTGGACATTTCCATGAAAGCGGACATTCTCGAGCCGGTGCCGAGTGTGTGCTCGATGCTTCTTATCAAATCGTTCGTCTTCAATACGAGCAACATCTGTCGATCGACCCTTTCGAGTACTTCGCTTATCTGTGGCAAAATGTTCGGCACGTCACGCTGAAAGCGGTCCTTCTCGGCGTTGTCGTACTTGACTCTTTGCACCCCATTCATGAGAGCGTCCCAGGTGCGCCCGGATACCATACAAGCGAGAAGACCGTACATATCGCCAACCCCGAGTTTCGTCGCGTGTCTCCTCATGGCTTCCTTGTTGCCATCGAGAATGGCCAGCCACAATTTCGAATATTCCCATCTGAACTCGTTGCTCAGATCGGCGTACAGCCCATGATCCAACAGTACAATTTCCACCTCGTTGTTGATTTTTTTCACGAGAATATTGCCCGGATGCGGATCCGAGTGTACGAAGCCGGTGATGAATATCATGTGGCTATAGAGACGGCCCAATTTGCCGCTCACCTCGTAAGGATTTATGTTGTTTTCCCGTATATGCGACAAATCGTTTATCTGTCCGCCATCGACGAATTCCATCGTGAGCACGCGCGACGTTGATACGTCCCAATGAATTTTCGGTATCTTAAGCCATTTGTAATTGCTGAAAAGTTTCTTGACACGCTCGGCGTTGTTGCCCTCGGAGGTGAAGTTCAACTCTCGCGGTATGTTCTTTTTCGTCTCGTCGACGAGCCAGTCGAATTTGAATTCCGGAAATATCCACGACGTTATTTTCACCAATGCCGACATCGTTTTTACGTCGACGTAGGAGTTCGATTTGACAGCTCTGTGCTGAACTTTCACGGCGACCACTTGGCCGTCTTTGAGAACGGCGCGATGAACCTGCGCCAGGCTCGCCGCACCTAGCGGCTCCGGATCTATGCGCTCGAATATCTCGTGAGGATCTCGCTTGAAGTCCTCTCTGATTACCGTCAAGACATCCGCGAACGACGATTGAGGCGCCTTACTGTGCAATATTCGCATACGGCTCACGTACTCCGCCGGCAACAAATAATCCAAAGCTCCTATGTGTTGTCCCACTTTTATGTATACACCCTTGTTCGCGCAACAGAGTTCCAGCAATTTCTCCGCGCCGTAACTGTGCGCCTTTGATCTCATCGTCGCATACTCGGCGCTATCTCTGTCCAAGTTGCCGCTGTAAAGGGCCTTTCTGTAATAGGCCCCTATCGCGGTTACCGCGACTGCGGCACGACCGAGGCGCACTATCCCTATCGACCCTACGTCGTACTCGTTCGCTCTCAGCGACATAAACGTTCCGGCGCCTGCGGCACTCGCAGCGGCCAATGTGAGAAATGTTCGTGACTTCAGCATTGTTTACGTCGCCACAAAACATTGATTATTGTCACCGGATGATACTTAGCCTGAAAAATAAAAACACGGCCCGCAATTCAATAATCCAATTTGTTTGTCCATAATCGGAGTGGCACTTAACTTTTAGAAAAAGATAAAAATGATAAGTGGCAATAAAATTGACAATTTCCTGACTAGGCACATTAACGAAGTAACAATCTTCACGAATCTTCGTTCCATTACTTCGTTATCAAAACTCTGTAAAACTAATCGAAGTTGTACTAAATTTTAGAAATTCACATTCAGGTTTGCAACACGACTCGACAAGTACCGTTGATGAATATTAATTACAACAGCAACAAAAATATCAATAAGTTGACAAATAAAGACAGGCATTACGTAATATAGGGAAAATTAAAAAATTAACATTTAATTATCGACTCTGGTGATGATAGTCACGAAAGAAATGCGTTATATATCATCGCAAAGATGCGGCATCGGAACTTAAAAAAAAAATTGTAGTATCAACGCGGTTTTTCGACGGAGTTCAATGTACAATTGAAAAACGATAGCCCACGGGTCGAAATGAAATACGAGTTTAAGGTCAAGATTAATCCGAAAGTATCACATAACGAACTAACCTCCAATATCGCCGTGTTCGAATAACGTAAATTTCATTGCAAAATCTCGACAGAACGTAGTATTTTTCCAAGTATCACGCTCTGCACCCGTTACTACAATTGGCGATTACCTTTAGATTAAAGTTACGAGTCTCACTACGAGTCTTATTCTTATCTCCGACTAGAAACTTTCGAAACAACCTGAGTTGTGCGATTACGTGACTCAGTGACAGCACGTGTACAATTGCATGTACGGTCAAAAGTTGTACTATTTTCTTTTTCGTTCGAATGATGAAAGATGAATGGTAAACATTGGTTAAGCATTTTGAAAAATCTTTACATAAGAGAACTCGAACGATTTTGATGTTCCGGTCCTAATTTAAATACCTTATTTGCGAGTGTTCATTGGAAAATCTGGAGTATTGCCGCGCCCTTCTTCAATACCACGCTTTGAACCACGTGGAACAAATACTTTACGTACGAGTCAAAGATGAAAAAACGTAATTTATGTAATAAACAATCAATACCAGGTTACCGTTCATGATGATGAAAAATTCGATTTTTTAAAAACATAATTTGCACCCTTAAATTGTTTAGAGCACGCGGGTAAAAGGATATTTTCATATCTAAAGTATTTTGGAATTTGCAGCCGGTTGAACGGAACCGTCCGCCGCGCCGGTTAGAAAACAGCTGGGGAGATCTTATATCACAAGGTTGCGACGTTGATCTCTCCGATTTCGATGACATTTGGCATGCTTATAGAATGGGTAAAAATAGGGGACACGTATTTTCTTTATATCTGCGGAACCCGATTTTTAAGGGGTGAAACGCATCCTCGAGAATACAAGTGTTTTTTTGTTTTTCGTCGATAACGTTATCGATCTCATCTCCAATGTATAGTACACGAAAAAATAAACATTTATGCAATTTGAATTTTTCAAAGATCGTGTACCGTTAAAACGTTATCGACGAAAAACGAAAAACACCCCAATTTTCGAGGGAGCGTTTCAACCCTCTAAAAGCGGGTTCCGAGGATATAAAAAAATGCACGTCGCCTATTTTTACCCATTCCACAAGCATGCCAAATTTTCATCGAAATCAGAGAGATCGACCTCGCAAGCTTTTATTATTAGTTAATAGTTTTACCTTCCCTTGGCTATAGATGGCGTTTAAATCAAGTTATTATATGATGTAGGGTTGTGCCGAAAAGTTGAAAGAACGTTACTCAGCTGTGAGGCGATCGTGTAAACAATAGCAGTGTCTCAAAAATGCCGAACACGCGAATATTACAGGGTGGTGTCCGGCGAAGTCGTCCACGAAAGAAGAAATTCAGATACGACGCAGAGAAAATGGAGAACGAGAATGCTTTTGCTAGCACTTCAGCCGCGAAAATAAAGGACGCGAATTATGATAACATCGAAGTTGACGTTGGTCATAATAATCGTTATTCTCGATTTTCTGAGTGTGTTCAATTTTTTGTCTCATTGTCTGAAGTGTAAAGAATGTGACGGGGACGTAAAGTTTAGCCGCATGTGTGAACGTGGACTTGGTTTCGAATTACTTCTCGCGTGCAAGTGCAAGAAGCAACGGCGCGTCTCTTCGAGCCCGTTAGTGCATACTGCTTACGAAATAAATCGTCGATTTATGTTTGTTATGCGCATTTTGGGACTTGGGTTATGTTCGATGAACGTTTTCTGTTCGCTGATGGGATTGTCCACCGGCTTTGGGCACAGCACGTATAGCACATTTATCGGCAATCTACACGAGGCAGCGAAGAGCATATTCAAAATCATTCAACGAAAGGCGGTTCACGAAGAGAAGCAGAAAAACCTGGAGGCAGGAAATGAAGAAACGCCTTTGAGTGTATCTGCCGACGGATCCTGGAAGAAACGAGGTTTTCCTTCGTTATTCGGCATTGAGACGTTGATTGGGAAATACACGCACAAAGTTGTAGATTTGGTGGTCAAGTCTTCATTCTGTCAAGGCTGTAGCAATTGGTCCACTGCAAAAGAAAGCCTGGAATATGATACTGGGTACGAGACTCAGGGAGAAATGTGCAACATACATCATTCCGGAAGTGCTGGTAAGATGGAAGTTGATGTCATGATAGAAATGTTTTCACGCTCCGAAGAGTTGCTTCGCGTAAAATATGCTACATACATTGGGAATGGAGACACTAAAATTTTCCGTGCTCTGCTTGATTGTGATCCATATAGTGACCTCACTGTACAGTAGGAGGAATGTACAGGTCATGTGCAAAAACGGATGGGCACTCGACTTCATGTGTGCGTATGGAAACTGGCTCCCAAACACTTTCATTGCGGTGTGAAGACGGTGGAAGTAGCCGCATATATAACTACTGGGATCTTCAATGAAGGCTACTCGTCCATTTTGAAGACGATGAATACACTGGCGATCATTGTTGGGACGAACAGCAGGAACTTTGCGGAACTTACTGACAGGAAGCGCGTGGCAGCGGAGGGAAGCATGTCCGACTATGCGAAAAAGGTCCGGATGGAGAAAATGAACCTTCAGATTCAGCAGAATAAGTTTTTCGAGGAAGAAGAATGGCCTTTGCACGGTGCTGGAATAGCTGATTAAATGTAAGTTGTCAAAAACAAACGTTAAATACGGTTTTATATAACGCTGAGCTTTAAATACGTTTTTTGGAAACAGCATTTTTCAGCGGGATGCTCTACAGCTTCAACGGATGAACCGATTCACATGAATCTCTACGTAATTGAAATGAAATTCAATTTGCAGGGCCATCAGGAAGCGATTTTTGTCAAATTTTCATATAGATATTTTTTTTCGTTCACTAAAACAAAAAAAAACCCTGCGACAAATTGGATTTCAATTCAAACGGCTGCCATTGAGTTATCCAAGAGTTTTTTAGAAAGCGAAAAAAGATAAGGCCCCCAAATTTAGTCAAGTTTTATTTATTTATTAATCATTAATCATTCATAATTTTATCCCGTTTTTGTTTCAGATGAACTGGCAAGGCTGTGGAGCGCCCTGTGCAGACCAAAATACGCTGTGCATGGCTTCATGTGACGGGAGTTGGAGCCGACATTTTGGATTATGTTTATAAATAAAATTTGAATTTACTCTCCATCGATTGAAGAATGAAATACGTTGGAACCGATTTACAAAGGTATTTATTTTGAATAAAACAAAATTCCCGAAGTTCATGCATTATATCCTTTCTTTACGAAAAAAAATGCGCCAGATATAGATAAAAGATAAAGAGGAATAAGGGAACAAAATAAAAAGAGGAATTTTCGTGAATTTTTACTGGGAAAACGTGTGCAGGGCTTTAAATATTTTCTTTTCACATTGAAGAGTACGGTTTTAAATATATTTTACAATATTTGTATGAAAAATATTTATACCTGTGGTAGATACAATGGTTTGTGCAGATAAGCTCGGAAATAAATCATTCGAAATACAAAAATCAAGCGCATTTAGTTTCTCATGAAATTATCTAGTGCTTGGACGAAGGTTTTAATATAATATTGATTTTTTAAGAAATAGCCGCAGTCCAAAGTGAACGTATCGATTTTCGGTAAAAGAGCGCTCTATTTTAAAGATAAAAAAAAATTTGCATAAAAATTAGGAAGTTTATCGGTGCAGTAATTTTCGATTGTTCCGATTGTGAAAATGTCATTTTGAGAAAAATGCGTTTAAAATTCGCCGGTTCGCGCGACCTACCTATAAACACCCATAATTCCCTCAATCTTGAACCGATCGACTGGAAATTTTCGGATAATATTTTTGAAATGTTATCTTTTGCGAATTCGTCGAAAACAAAAACTCGATATTTTCAAAAATTGCAACTGGGTGTGAGCCCTTAAGAGAGATCGCATTTTGTTCAGGTAGCAAAAAAAAAGACGTCGTCTCACTTATGAAGAAATCTACCCCAACTAGCTCAGCCTCAGTGTGAACAAACAACGAATGTACGAACAGACACTATAATTCTATAATACTCGTGAGATTACGAAATTTGAAACTTGTTACTAAAAAATATCCTGTCGATTCGATTTCTCGTAAATAACGATATATCAAGTACCATATGCAAATTGAAGTCCTTCACTTACGTCAGAAACCATTGCCGACTACTAACTTCGTAAATGAGAATCAAATTTTCTCTATAATTAGATTTTAAAAATCCAGCACGCTTTCGACACAGCGGAGAATATGAATAAAAATTTTTAAAAAGTAATGAAAAAACGAAAAAAGTAAGTTCATTCTAAAAGCGAATGAAAGATAATATTTGACCGATTCAATACTGAATAAACATATTAAATGTTGCCTATTTTTCGTTTTTTATTTCGAAATATTATAGGTAAGTATTTTACATGATAATATGTACTTATTAATTAATTGCGTTCTTTGCATCGACCAAGGATAAGACCGGGTTGTGGATAACGATTAACGGGCGGTTCTTTGATCCGAAGCGTGTTCCATGAGAATTTTCTGTAAACAAACAAATCCTCAAGCAGGTTAGGTCGTAGTTCAGGAATGGACTTGTCTTTTACAACTATTTCTTTCAGTATTTTCAATTTTCCTCCGTATGCCACTGTAAGACTTTTTACCATTAGATCCCTGTCACTTTGACCTTAAATCTTCGCCATTTCCATTTCCTCAGAGACTTTCCCAGTTTTGTCCTTAGCCACTCTCCAAATGCACAGTGCATCGCATTTGTCCGAGGGCACAGGGTAACTGCGGAAAATCTGTGTGGATAATAGCGGCCATATTTTATCGTGATTCAGTCAGTGTATAGCTGAAGCGGCCACCATCCAACTACTATCGATACACTATCTACTATCGTTTTCGTTGTCGACATCTCGTTATATCATTGTTGATCAACTTTTCCGTACTACCTTCAACGGTGTGATGGCGTTAGTGAGCTGAAGGCCGAGGCTCCTCGCGAGAACGATTGGAGCTGCCGTGCCTTTGTAAAGTCTGTGCAGCGCATCGATCGCCAGCATAGTTGGAACATTGTGCCTCTGTCGGAGGGTCTCGTATTTCGACAAATACATCATATCACCGAATATCGCTCCGTTCGCCGCTGCCTCTGCGAGCAGTTTCACCAAAACTGCCACGTCTCCGAAACCTAAATTCACACCCTGTCCGGCCAGAGGATGAACCCGGTGGGCAGCGTCTCTGAACAAAAATGAAGACGTTCAATACAATGTGATAGCATAAAATATTTAGATAAGGCACGCGCGTCGTTAAAATTTTACAGGTACTTTAGACAGTACTTAGCCGAGCTTTTATCGGTCGAATTTAGCGTGATATATGACGATGCGCCGAAAGAAGAGAAAATATTTAAGGCCTTAGGCCACTCTAGAGGCCGAAAAAATAGGCTTTTTGACTGTATACAATAATGAATCAAAGAAGTTGGTGTTTTTCTAACGTTTCGGCCCTCTGGTTCGGGTCCTCTTCAGAATATATATTTTTCTGTATAAATGATAATACACAGTTTTTAACAATCACGTTTGAAAAAGTTATATATATGAGTGTTGTGTGTTATGGTTTAGTTATCTAAATGTTGTGTCATTTTGTAAATAATCATGTTAGTTCTGTTTTAATTATAACTATATAAATATAGTATGGATGATTTCCTGTATTGCGTTGTTTATTATTATGTGTATGTATAGGTGTGTGAAATGTACGATGTGTGAGAGCGAGGGTTATTATGTTATGGAAATATAAAGAAATGAAATATGATAGCTAACTAACCTCGAAGTTGTTGATATTTCAGGTTTTTTGCACATATTTGGAAAGATATTTCGAACAAAAACATCTTTATGGAGATAAATGATGTTTAGTGGGAAGATGCTCAATAGATGGAGATATAATCGTTTATCGGCGATTTATCTAATCTGTAATGGATAGATAATTATAAGCAATTTTTATGTTTCATTAGTGAAAATTTTAGTATAATTTCTCACACATCGTACATTTCACACACCTATACATACACATAATAATAAACAACGCAATACAGGAAATCATCCATACTATATTTATATAGGTATAATTAAAACAGAACTAACATGATTATTTACAAAATTACACTACATTTAGATAACTAAACCATAACACACAACACTCATATATATAACTTTTTCAAACGTGATTGCTAAAAACTGTGTATTATCATTTATACAGAAAAATATATATTCTGAAGAGGACCCGAACCAGAGGGCCGAAGCGTTAGAAAAACACCTTCTTATTTCCATCGATAACCTTGGAAAACCTTCATTGGCCGGACCGAAGCTGTATGCAATAATTTTTTTGAAGCTATTAATTTCAAAATGGCGGCTATACAGCGTTTATCTCAAAACTGCATTTTTCAAGTTGGCCGGAAACATAACTCAGAAAATGTTCAACCAATTCACTGGAAATGTTCAAAATAGCTTGAAAAATATATTATCTACGGAAGTACGTAGGATTTTTTTTCATATTGCATAGTTCATTTGTTATTAACAATCGTCTGACGATTTTTTGGAAAGTGAAAAATATGCCTAAAAAATGCAGATAATTGTTCCGTTACCGGAATCATCTACGCGACCGAGCCGTGCGGAGGCTACAGCCCTGAAATCAAACAACAATGTCTACGTTGTTTATATATTTGTTGCAATTAAAAAAAAAAACGGTGACATGTCGAGACTATGTACTATCTGTGTGCGAAAGATCGACCTTATCATCTCAGTACCTGAGACGAAAAAAAATATTGAAAATCGATCTGTTCTTTTAACTTCAAGGTTATGCATATCCCTTATGATCCATCACGTCGTACTGACGTTCTCAGTATATTTACGTTTGTACACGTTACCCCACGTGCTGACAATTCGTATTATGCTGCTTACCCCACGAGAACCGTTCCCGGTTTTACGTAACAAGTCGAGTGTCCGAAACCGAGAGGAAACGCACCGCGCGAATTTTCAACGATCCCTGAAACGGAAGGTGGCAATTGTCGCGCAATGCCGGTCTGAAGGGACAGGCCCTCGAGCAATTGCTGAAGGGCCTTCATGCCGCTCTCGACGATGCCATTTTTCGGATAGACCTTCCACAGGGCCTCGTTCAAACAGTCGACGAACTCTTCCTCCGATACTTTCAACAACGCCTTGGCCCTTTTCGTCGTGACGGACCATACGAGGGAACTCAGCGAATCCGTCAACTGAATTTTATCGTTTTAATGATTTCAATGATGATCGATGAGTCCATTATGGTGAGGTCAATTGATTACTTACCGGTAACAAGGCGACTGGACCGGTCGGCAAAAATCTCTGCCAGGCAACCACATTCTCCGCAGGCTTGAACCGAAAAGTCGAAGTTTGCGCAATTATCAATAATCACAAGTAATCGAAATAACAAAAATGCTCTCTGTTGATACTTGACGGTTGTACTACAATGAGAATATTTTTTTATTCTCCGATCGTTACCTCCGATAATTTGACCGTTGCTACGATCGCCATTTGATCGTAATCCCACTTGAGGTACTGCACTCCCATAGCCTGGCGCACTCGAGAATTAGCTCCATCTGCTCCAACCTGAAACAAAATTCGTAATAAAGAGCGCTTGGTGGAATAAACAAATGAATCGTATATTCGTGGTACCGCCCACGGTATGTGTGTAAATAGGAAATGTGGGAGACTGACCATTCATGGTACTATTGTACCCAAGATAATTGAATCGTCATCCAAGTCATAATTGTAATATATAACCGTTCATTGAGATTAACGAACCAATTGATATTCGCAGCACGCATGATTTGCCTCTAATGGATCTCTGTTAAGGGATTAGGCTACTGTGAAAATAAAAAACAATCGATAGTCGCTTGAGGCAACGCAAATTGGAGAGGGAGGTTCAACATATGGTGCAGGAATCGCAGATTAAACGTACACTTATGATTACAATGATAGAACTGCTAGCAAAACTTTGAATGCGTTTTTCTCGAAACTATGACTCTCAAAACGGTGTACACGATTTCTCAACATCAATTGAACGGATTGACTTGAAATTTGGTATAATTATTCTGTGTAATAGCGGCTTAGTCTTGACCCACGTTTTTTTTCTCAACATTTTTATTTTATTGGTTATTGAAAATGTCATTTTTCGGCGAAAAAACGAAAAGAATTTAAACATTTTCTTTGATGATTGAAACACAATAAAGAAAAAAAGCTCGGTCAAGATTTAGCCAATGTTATCTATTTCAATAAAAAAAACTTTTTTTGTTACAGATAAACCGGGTGGCCAAAATCAAATACACCGTTGAGGCAATTCAAAGGTCCTTCACGAGATTGTTTATAACTATTTCAATTATTAATATTTTTAAAATGAAATTAGGTAATCAGCTTTGTAAATGTACATATAAAATAAGTCGAAACGATTTTTCAATCATCTCACTTATTTCTTCAATATTAATTTCTTTAAACAACCATGATTTCCGGATCGTCACAGTAGCCTAACGCCTTAATTAAGTCTAGATAGTAAATTTCGATTTACAATTAGTTGTCGAGATACGAGTGCTTAAACGCCCTGCTAGGGAAAAATGATAAAATTATATGACTTTTTATAGATACTAAAATAATCTATCGGGAAAAGTGGGCCAATGCGTATTGGGTCGATACTGAAGGGTTCCATAGCGCGCTGCGTACGCAAATACTTCGAAAATTAATACTCATATTTTACTTTATTGAATATTCTGGTAATTCTTTAGATAAGTGACTTTTCCGAAAACTGAGCCAAAAATGATTATTTTCCTATTTCCTCATTTATTGGGTTATAATGATGATATTCAGTCGGGGGAGGCTGAAATTTTTCATTGACAATTTTTTTATCAGCAAAAAATCGTTAAAAAACATTTCAATTTTTTCAAAAAAACTCTTGTATTGAAACCCTCACGCCGGAGGGGTTTATGGTGGGGGGATTTATAAAAAAAAGTCTTCCTGAACACGATGCCGCAGAACAATCGCGGCGGTCACCCCCCCCCTGCCCCCATTAAAAGTTATGGGGTTTTGAAGTTTGTGAAAATACAAAAATATAGCAACAAACCCAAACACCCGAACTTTTGAGAAATTGTTATTTATAAAATATATAATATATAATTTATAATAATATTATAATATAATGATAATATATATATGTATATATATGTCCCATATATTATTATAAATAATATATTATATATTTTATAAATAATAATTTTTCAAAAGTTCGAGTGTTTGGGTTTGCTGTTATATTTTTGTATTTTCACAAACTTCAAAACCTCATAACTTTTTATGCGGGGGCTTGATTCCAGCTTCCCTATACGGAATATCATCGTTTATAACCCAATAAATAAGAAAATAGCAAAAAATAATTTTAGGCTCATTTTTCGGAAAAGTCACTTATCTAAAGAATTACCAATATTCTAACTCAATATTATACCAATATTCGTCTAAATATTGAATTCATTAAAAAAAAGGTTGCGGATTAATCTGTTGTTCACCAAACAGCAGTATCCGAAATACGTTATTATAGATACATGGAATGAAACATTTATTTCAATAGTCTCAAAAATATAGCAGACAGAATTTTGTCAAATTAAAAACCGGTTTGTACGGTTTTGACCAAAAACGATTATTTTACATCGACCGGAAGAATTTCCTCGAAAGTGCTCGCTGAATGTCAATTTCATGAATGCTCAGATTTTCGAAACAAATAGATGTGAGAAAAGCACTGGGATGAGCCCTGCTGCTACAGACGGTCGAAAATGACAAAATTATGATTATACCCTACGAACATTGTAGGCTTTTGTTCTCGTCCAAAAGTGTCCAACGTTGCCTAATAATAGTAAATTCGAAAAGTCGTTAATTCTTTCGTTCCTAATCGTAAAAGTCATTTGTGGATGTGATGCGGGTTATAACGAATATATTTTCACCCGCGTGAGGCCAAACTTTTAAGCCGAGTCCGATGAAATTGCCTGACGGCGAATTGGCGTGCCACTTGGAAAATCAATTACACGAGCCAATTATGGAAGCTAAATTCCTCGAAAGTAAATTCCTGGAAATTACTCGCGCTCTGCCCCTCGAAATTCGCTAAATAGATCGGGCGTATGTTACGATCGTAAGATTTATAGGGGGATCGACGACAATGTGGCGTTAAATACGAATACCGTAGAGTGGGAGTATCGAGAAGGAGAGGTTGCAGTTCCAAGAGCCGGAAATAACTTTAGTAACATTCCAGATGTCCATCCGGCTTTCCGAAGCGATTTCATAAGAGGCCATGATACAAGATCCCGTTCAAAAAGAAAAAAAAAAATCGAACCCACGGTGTTTTTTTTTAAATATCAGCCGGTTGATTCGTACCGACCGAATCTCTGCTTCGAAAAAGAAGTTTGGCCAGCGACAGTTCCACTTTCGTACTTCAGTTATTAGAAGTTCATCATGAACAAGCAACGAAAATCGAGCATAAATTTCACAAGCTCAAATAGCATTCCTATCGTTTTGTAACGAATAATCAACGTGTGCAAAGTTGTGTACGAAGAGATAATTACTCAACAAGATTGTGCGGGACTTCGGTACTACGGTGTAATTCTCCACCATAATTATTTCAACGGTGCACAATGTCTCGGCCGCAGCTTGACAAATCACACGAAGCATATTGCAGTCACGGCCGGCAACACTCGAGATAATAATTTCACCGACGTCGATCGCAGTATTCGCACACCACTTCCTGCAGCGTCACTATCATCGCATTTCCGCACAATCGAATCATACACCGCGCATTCTTCCACAAACAGAGCGACGAGTAATTTTCTTCGTAGTCAGATCAACCGTAGCCATCGTTGCGAAAGGTTCCGCAACGGAAGAAAAAAAAACCTCAAAAGAGAACAAAATAAAGGCTCGAAAAAAATTACTCCGTATAACTTTGAAGAGCTTGTAACACATTTATTCTGCCCACTGGCCCCTTTTTTCTGTGCCTTAAAGTACGGAATTCAGACTTACGCTTGGTTCTAAATATATACCGGTTCTGTTTGATAAACATCGGAGAACACGCGGCTGGGAAATATACAAGCTAAGCAGAGGAAATCAACCGAACACTGTCAGAGAATGCCCAAAGAGTAGACTTTTCCTCTTACGAGCTCTCTCTCTCTCTCTCTCTTTCTCCGTCCAACGATATCGCTGCTCGAATGGCATAGACCGAGGCGAGAAAGAAGCGGAGGGGGCGGAGGAAGAAGAAGAAAAAAAAGAGAAATTTGGTGGAACTTCTGACATGAGCGACGAGCTGAGTTACTCGTTTACATAGGCACGGGCTAGTGAGTTGTACTCGTAATAACGCGGCGGTACTTGTGACATGTTTCCACGACGTCCAAAATCAACGGACAAGCTGTCGAGCAGCCGTCGCAAGACTGCCAGTTCCAGCCCTGAGGATGCCAATCAGCCAGATTCGATTGCTCTGGAATACGAGGTAAATATTAGCACGATTTCGACATCGTTCGAGCTCTTAAAATTCGTCGAACCAACGCTAACAAAAAAAGAGCACATGAAAAGATGACCCCCCGCTACCTGCCCATAGTGCTCTCTTATACACATAGTGCTTTTGGAAATGTCCAAAGATCGAACAACTGGTCGTACTGCTGCGGATGGTTATTTCTGGATTCAAGCATCAGTATGTCACTTGCTAATCTTCACTACCCATGCTTCGCAGTCTTTATCGACAATATGGTTTTTTTTTCAAGCGTGAGCGTTGTACCGAGCTCGTGTTTTTATCCCAACATGACCTTACTTCAACGAAGAATGGTTTTTCACGATTAAGGGGTGAGATGCAGTCAGAGGCGTGAAAAAACGAATATTTTCAATAATTTTTTTCTAATAATAATTTTGTTTTACAAAAGTGGTTACACAGACTTTTTATGTTATATTTCAACTTGACTTGTACAAAATTTCAAAGAAAAATATTGATCATTTATAAAAATATCGCCATCTTCGTTGAACCGCCTTCGGCAGTGCTTTGCCGGGACCATCATAAAATTTTAGTGGATCATCCGAAATCAAAAAGCCAAAACAAAATCATTTGTTTAACAATAAATCTAATCCTTAATCGAAGCTTTTTTTTCAAAAATTACCAAAATGGCTGCTTGCGACAGATAACTTTCGATTTTCGACCAAAAAATCGCTCGTTTATAGTTGGAAAAAAAAAAAATAGAAATTTTCAACAAAAATGAAAATCCTTCGATTGAGGACTAAGTTTTTAATGCTATCAATAAGCACACCAAATTTCATCAAAATCCATCGAGTGGTTTTTTAATTATAGTGGTCACCGACTTGAAAAATATTGAATATCACAATTTTTGCCGAAATGCACAAATACTTGAATATCACGATTTTTGCCCAAAAGTCGAGCATTCAATTGTTTATAGCCAATTGTTAAAACAAATTTTCAAAAAATTAAAGTTTTTCGGGATGAATTATTTTTTAAAAACCATTTTGGGCAATTTTAAAATGAAAGTATTCTTTATAAAATTTGGCTAAGTTCATAGTTTTTGAGTAAAATTTTTTTGAAAACTTCTGTAAGATTTTTGCAATTTTGCACTTGATTTATGTATAGAAATACTAATTTAAAAAGATACTTACATCGAATCATCAATTCCTGGCCCATACAAAAGGGATTCTGCGGATATGGACGCTTCCAAAATATCAATTTGTTGTTGTCTTCGAAGCATTCTGCCTCTTCCCGGGTATTATTGTTTGCGCGTTTGTCAGCCGCTACCTACCATGGGGATCCGACGCCCCTTCACTAATTGTGGGATATTCCGGAAACTATTCATCGGATTGACTTGAAATTTTGCAGGGAATATTTTCGAAACATACTTCAAGAAAATGTATATAAAAAAAATCGATTTTTCGAAAATTCTTTCTGCATTTCACCACTTAACCGTAAGCTCACGCGATCGAGCAGCTACGAAACCACGAGCCGTTGTCACCAAAAAAATGCTAATTTGTCCAAAGATTATAGAAAAAAGCATCAGATGATTACAAAACGTACATAATCTGTGTAAATTTTCGCTCATGATCCAATTGTAATACAATCAATACGATTAATTCTTCTTAAGGGGTAAGGCCACTGTAACGGCCCAAAAAAAAGGTTTTTTCACTAATTTTTTGCTCCCGAAATTGAAGGTATTTGAAAAAAAACTTTTAATGGTGTTATCGGGCATACATTAAACTTTATTATAACATTTTTTTACAGTAAAAAAAAACAAAATGGCGGTTCCACAGCTATCTTCCCGGGACATGTTTTGCTTCCAGGGCTCCGCGGCACGCAGCACCACTGGTGCACTTTTGAATCTAGAACAAAAAAAAAACCATTAATCTAGAGGGCTATAGCTAGAGAATGTCGATCGGATTTTAAAAAGTATCAATTTTTGTGGATTTGGCGTGCGTTTGAAAAAAAAAATTGATTTTTGACGAAAAAAACGGCAAGTTTTTTGTTAATAAAAAATCAATAAATAAAGTTCTTGAAAATTCCGATCGACATTCTCAAGATAATGTAAATGTTCACATCTGGTTAAAATTTCAAGTAAAAAAAATGAAAATTGTTCGAGTTATGCTGCGTGCCATTTTGAAAAACCATGTTTCGAGAAAAACGCGTTTAAAGTTTTGCGAATAGTTTTTTATTGGAAAAAATTAAAAAAAGAAGAAGCACAGGACCTTTTTTTTCTTATTCTAGAGGGTTTAAACTATTTTTTAAGCCAATAAAAAAAAATCGATTTTTCAAAAAATTTACAGTGGCCTTACCCCTTAATGAATAAGTGGCCGAAAAATATAATGCCGAGTAGTTATTTACGTGGCTACAATTATCAGTCTATTCGCTAAAATGTTTTCATGAAGTTACTGGATTCGGGAGAAAAAAATACTTGCTTTACGCATATACGAATAGAGTAGAGTTAGATAATTAGTTGAACGAATAAATCGACGCTGCTTACGAAAAGTAGCATGTTTCAGAATTCTTACGAAAACAAGCACGTTTGATGTCACCGCGAAAACTAGCATGTTTTGGCTTCGGACACGAAAACTAGCATGTTTCGGTTTTTGCCACGGAAACTGGCACCTTTCGACATTTAACGCGAAAACTAGCACGTTTCGGCTTTCACCATGAAAAAAAGCAGATTTCGATATTCACCGCGAAAATTAACATATTTCAGTAACACTGGAATTGTTTACGACTTTTCTTCCATGCTTTTTTACGCCTTGCCTCTATTTCTTTACTCCAATTCCTTTGACCGCAATCGGAAATTTACGATTTTTTTCGGCCTCTCAAAAAAATTTAATTGGACTTCAATTAAAATTGCAAGTATTCGGGAAATATCCATTCAACCTTACGTCGATACAATCCACGTTAAATATGATTTTGACCAAGAAGGACGAGAGAGGCAAATCTTTTAAAAAACAACAAAAACATGGATGGTGCTCGAATGTTCCAATTAAAACAGACGTCAGATAAAAAAAAATGCCTCTTGTACAAAAAAAAAGATTTACAGGCCATGCTTGACAGAGGTTTAATTCCAATCGAACATCAGCAAGATTTTTTCAAACATATTCGACGAAAATCATCTGTAAGATTACAGTAAATTTGTTGAATGATATTTTCAATAACGTTATTTTTTCAATAGAAAATCACAATAAATATTTCATTATATTTACAATTTCGATATTTTTTTATAAAAATTACTACTCTCAACTTTAATTGATAATTATTATCAAAATGTTAATAAAAGCAACGAGCATTAAATTAAAATGTCATAACGCAAAAAAATGTCATATTAAAAAAAAATACTAACGGTTTATTTTTCCAGATTTTTACCTGAGCACGAAGGACTTAAAATTCTCACCAAAACTCTTTTTGGTTAGATTGTACGAGCGATGAGATCCTTAAGGTTTTAAACTTACTCCTTTTACACTAGTTTTCACACTGAAAATCAAGCTAGTTTTCGCGGTGAATATGGAAACGTGCTAGTTTCCGTGGCGAAAGCATATACATGCTAGTTTTCGTAAGAACTTTGAATCGTGCTACTTTTCGTAAGCAGCGTCGAAATGAAGGCGAGTAAGAGCACCGAGAGGCAGGAAAAATTAAGATTTTGTCGAGCGGATGGCACTGATTTCCAAATATAAAAAAAAAAAAATAACCAAGTGGCCCTTTCGGTAAATTACCGGCTGTTTTTTTTTCTCGTTATACGCCAGGACGACGACGTCATGTGGATGGACGATATGGACGAGGGAAGTATATCCTCGGACGATAATTCGGCGTCTCTGACAGTGACGAAGCTGCTGTCATCGTCGCAACAGCATCCGTGGAACGGCGAGGAAATAAACTTGGCACTGGCTCGTCTTCCGGCGGGTAGAACTGCACTTTCACTTATCTCGACGATTCAGGGCGAGGCGTTGGACAAGGCGATTGAGGAGGTGCGAGACCAGGTCTTCTCGGGTTTGAATCTGACGGATAGAACATTATCCATACCGGGCTTCGCAAATGGGTAAGATAAAAAAATCCGTCTGTGACACGGGAATATTTTCTCCCCGTTAATATTTACTGCACATCGGGAAATATATGTGTAAACAAAAATTGAGTCACAGCTTTTCGATTCGTTCCTCTACCGTTTGGCTGGTGCGCTCTCCGTCAGATATCGATGAATCATCGTGTAATTTTGCCACTTGAATTCTTCAGGGGCATGAGGAAAGCTTCTCTAGCTGCGGAAAACGACGAAGCCGCAAGCTCGAAGCCCGGTCTCGTGCTGGCAAAATGGCCGGACACGTGTCTCCTCGTATCTTGCTGGTTGGGCCAGTATGAATTGGTGAAGGCGCTGCTCGATAGGGGTGCCAATGTCAACACTCGAGATGGTGACGGAAGGTTACTTCCATACTTTTGTATAACGATACAAATATCCTTTTGCCGATAAAGCTTTAATCGGTCACTTTAGACGCTAAAGGCTATTTTCATGATTTTTTCTGATAGGTGTATATTATAGATATTGATATAAAAATTGTTACACTTAATAAATACACTTTCGAAATACATTTTTTTAAATGTATGCTTGAAGCATGAAAAGCATGAAAACATGCTTTTTTCGAAAAATGTCCGCTACTTTGTTATTTTTGCACATATGAAAAATCGTACGATATGCGCTATAGCCATTAACATACTGAATCTAAAACCGTTTGATTTTTTTGTTTCGGATGATCCATTTCCGAGGTTTTATCAACAGCGCAGACCTACAATGTTTTAACTACCATTTTCGTCTATAAATAGTGACTTAAATAAATAAATGTATTTCGAAAGTGTATTTATTAACTTAGGCCACAGTAACGGGTATAAAATCACGTGCGAATTTAACAATTTTTTTTCGTATGGAAAAGTCATTTACTCATAAAATTAATTACACATCTATTTAGTATGAGTATCAAGCTGTTAGAATTTTTTTTCGATGTACAGAATGGCCGACTATTCGAAACTTCTTGAAACAGCTTTTTTTCAATTGGCGTGACAAATAACTTCAACAAATTTCACTCGATTTACTTCAAATTAAAAAGTTATGTTCCTAATTGCATTTCGCACAGAAGTACGTACGGAATTTTTGATTAATCGAAAATTTTTCATTTTATGAGCAGTTTAAGAGCAGTTATAACGAAATTTTTCACTGAAAATTCATTTCTTCAGTTCAAATATCTACAACTTTTGAATAAAACAATATTTATTAAATTCCGTACGTACTTCTCTAGGTATTCTAATGTAGATTGACGAGATTTTTTTTTTGTTCTAGGTAGAAAATTGTGGATGTCAAAAAATGTCATGCCGCGCAACGCCTAACAAAAAGATAACGAAAGAAAATTCTAGTAGTCGGCCATGTTGTATATCGAAAAAATATATATATTTTTTCTAACAGCTTGATATTCATACTAAATAGATGTGTAATTAATTTTATGAGTGAATCACTTTTTCATACGAGAAAAAAATTGTTACATTCGCACATGATTTTATACCCGTTAGTGTGGCCTAAGGCCTTAAGTGTAACAACTTTTATAGAGGTCGTCCATTAATCACGTGAGGTTTTTTAGGCTACTTTTTGACCCCCCCCCCCCCATGGTGATATGTGGTGAAATTTCTAGCCCCCCCCCCCCCCCCCCCAGCACGATCAATCGTGATTTTTTCACCCCCCCCTATTTGAGCCTCACGTGATTAATGGACGACCCCATATCAATATCTATAATATAAATCTATCAAAAAATTCATGAAAATAGCCTTTTTTAGCGTCTAAAGTGAGAAGACCCCTTAAACAACGTAGCAGTCTATATCTCTTTCTCTGTTCTTCAACCGTTTCATCTTGGATTGAACCACCCAATTCTTACTTTCTCGTGCCAACTGGGTAGTATCTCTTGGGAAGTACGTTGGGGAGCATTGTGCGTAAGAAACATCACTGCACCTTTTTTTCGCACCGGGGTCAAGTACTCTTCGTGGCCAGTTGTATGATGCGAAAAGCCGCACGTTCGATAAAATCGTCTTCAACGAACCTAGATGGTGGTTGACGTTTCAGGCAAATGAAAAGATACTCGACCTTCGTCTTGTCACAGAGGAGGTCGAGTGTCTCTTTCATCTTCCGAAAGATCGTTCATGGGCGAGAAAAATGTGATACAAAGTACAGCTATGTCAATCACACTAACTCGAACGATTTGTCACGCCTCGAAATGGGACCGTACGTAAATTACGTAACGCAATTGGGGGGGGGGGGGGGGGCGGCCAGGCGTTACGGTCTACGTACGTTTGCGTTACGTCACGATTCAAAAACTGCCAGAAATAGCAAAATTTCTGCATGTTCAAGTTTTTAATTTAAACCTCGAGTGCAATTTTACCGTGGACAGCTCACAGCTTTCTATACGCAATGCCAGTTAAGGGGGAAAATTACTGTGCAAGAACTTGCATATTAGTTTTCCCACATCACCAAGCAAAATGTGAAGAAATTTTTTTTTTATAATTCTTGAAAGTACATGTATTGAAAAATATGTTGGCAACTTTTTTATTCACAAGTCCGAAAATTGACGGAGTTATATTCACTTTAGTGAGAACAGATAGCGCGACCGGTTAGTGCCCTCAGTCCCTACAGGTGTGGCATCATTTACAATAGATAAAGTACAGGCTCTTATTGTTTTGTGAACTATCATGAAGATGAAGAACCGTCATACCGCCCGCGACTGGATACTTCAATGTAACTATCAATATTCTAGAAAAAATCGTAACTTTATATCAAGAAACATGGAACGAAAACTGTGAACGCGTTTTTCTCGAAACTAGTTTTTTCGAGTTTGTCCGAGCGAATACTTAAAAACTTATCAACCGATTTTCAATTTTTTAAAAAACAGTTTTGTAATCACAGTGACTCAGGCTGTACGTATTCGCGTTTTTGACAATTAATAATTACTATTTTTAAACTGCTTGAATACAGAAAAAGGGGCTTGAAAATAGAAAAAAATGTTCAAACTATCAGCATTTTGTAAAAAAAAACCAAAAAAACGGCTACTCATAACGATAGCTACATTTGTATAGATATCGATAAATTGTTGATTTTTAATTTACAGATAACCTTTCATAAAGATATCGATGGGACAATGAAGAGAAATTTGTTTTTTCGTTGTCAAATCAAGGCATATATCTCGGTTTATTTTCAAGATTTTGCTATAAAAATTGATATAAAACTAGATGAATATGTACTTCATAAAATGAGTATAAACCCGATCCCAAAGACATTATAAGATATAGACCGACAACGCGCTCGACTGCTAGGCTTGCCCCTCGAACCACATAGAGGCCAGATGACCTCTACTGTTAAACCGGCGTCGAATGCCCGTTCAGTGTGCATTCGGCCGCCGTGCGCGTCATTAGTATTCGCTTGTGCGTAAATTACTACCCCGTACTTACTAGCTAAAGCGATGAAAACCCTAATTGGGAAAATTATTTTTCCAGAAATAGATTTTCACCAATATATCCTTTTCATTTAAGTTGTCCCAACGCCAAAAACTGAATAAAATTACTTTATTTAGAGGTGACTAATTCGAAATGCTTTCGTGGTTTGTTTAAAAAAAATACTGTTTATTGTCAGACAGAGGTTCAGGAACTGATTAATACTATGTAATCCGATGAAGATTAATTACGTAGGTTATGATGCAAAGTTATAAATAGTGCCAATGTACACTATTATTTTGAATAAATGTATTTGATTTAACAGTTTTATTTTACATTCCCATACTTCCTTAGGTGTATATGTTACGGTCAATGTAATAATTGTCAATTTATTACTCTGACCGTAAGATATACGATCGAAATTGATTTAATTATGACGAATATAATTATTATAACGTTATTGGTAACGAATTATATCGATAGGTCTGTCGTCACCGCTGCACCGTCACGACACTAGCCGTAGACTTCCGAACACAGCCGAGAAGCCGTCTCGTGGTATGCGTGTAACGATGAGCAATTTGATTGGTCGCGCTATATCGGACGCGCCTGCCCTCCCCGCAAAAGTTGGTCGACGCAGACCCCGTACTTTAAAGTATGTGTTGTCGGTCTATTTCTTACAACGTCTTTGCCCGATCCTATCATAATTACTTACGTCTATGAAAAAAATCGCAATTATTGACGATAAAGCACCCTTTACGTAACGGAATGGGGGGGTTCTGGCCAAGCGTTACGGTCCCGTTACGTGGGGGAAGAAGGGGTCAAAAATTGGGAAATTTTGCGTTACGTAATTCTGTGTACGCCCTCAAATGAGTATTTTTTCCGAAATTCAACAAGGGAGAAGTCGTCTCGGCAGCCTTGCACTCGCAGATACATTCTTTTGGTTTGAAACGAGTTTTTGCACTTTCTTTCTCCCCCAGGACTCCGTTGCATTTGGCGGCGTGTTCGGGTTCGTCGAAAATAATCGAGGACCTGTTGAAGCACGGTGCTGAGCCGAACAATTGGGACAACGCTAAAGAGCACACGGCTCTTCATTGCTCAGCGGCGATTGGTGACGTGACCTCGATGAGATTGCTGATAAAATTCGGCGCGAACGTCGATGCCGGCCTTCCGGGACGCAGTCCCCTTCATTACGCCGTACTTAGTAACGTTTCCGAGTGCGTCGAGATACTCCTCAAGGCGGGTGCCTGCCCGAACAACCCTCAGGTTTACACGGAAACGCCGTTGCACGTGGCGGCCGGCCTCGGTGCGGTCGACAGCGTTACGTTGCTCCTGAGCCACGGTGCCGACGTGAGAGTTCAATGCGGCACCGCCCGCTCGACACCGTTGCACCTCGCTGCCGAGGAAGGTAGCCCGCAGTGTGCGAAATTGCTGTTGGACTCTGGTGCACCCTGCGACGCGAAAGATTCGCGTGGTCGTACCGCCATGCATCTCGCCGCTTTGGCTCAATCGGCCGAGACCCTCGAGTACCTCATACAGGCTGGGGCGAATGTCAACGCCGAGGACAACGACGGACGTAGCCCGCTTCATACGGCGGTTGCGAAGGCCCTTCGTAGCAGTGAATTGGTCAGGATGCTCATTCAGGTCTGTATACAATGCCGGATACAAGCAATATTACTCGCGCAACGAACGATTGACGCGATAAGACGAATAAATCTGCGGTAATGACAAATCGGACGAAATCGGATAAATTTATTAGGACGTTTATCAAGTTCTCGCTGTTTTCCAACAGATGACGTTACCAGAACTGCGTGCGTGTAGTTCAAGGGGCCTTCTCCCTTGAGACGCTAAAAAAGGCTATTTTCATGAACTTTTTTGATAGCTTTATATTATAGATATTGATATAAAAGTTGTTACACTTAAGGGGTTAGGCCACTCTAGAGGCCGAAAAAATTGGCTTTTTGGGGATTTTTTTTTCAGACAAACTACAAAATAAATCGAGATTACAAAAAAAGGTGTTCATCATACATATCAGTGACTCTATGCAATGATTTTTTGAAGCGGTTCATTTCAAAATGGCGATTGTGCAACGTTTATCTCAAAACTGCATTTTTGAAGTTGGCCGGAAACATAACTCAGACAATTTTCAACCGATTCACTTGAAAAGTTGAATATATCTTGAAAAATACATTGTCTATGGAAGTACGTAGGATTTTTTTTATACTGCATAGTTCATTTGTTATTTACAATTATCTGACGATTTTTAGGCAAATTTTTGGAAAGAGAAACATTTGCCTAAAAAATCGTCAGGTAACTGTTAATAACGAATGAACTGTGCAATATAAAAAAAAATCCTACGTACTTCCATAGACAATGTATTCTTCAAGATATATTCAACATTTCAAGTGAATCGGTTGAAAATTGTCTGAGTTATGTTTCCGGCCAACTTCAAAAATGCAGTTTTGAGATAAACGCTGAACACTTGAGATAAACGCTGGACTCAACTTGTTCCGTAACGAAGGCATTGAAAAATTTTGATTTACATCGCGGATCTGAATACGCATATAGTCAATCTTGCCATTTCTACTATGTTTCGATCAACTTCCGATATAAAAATGCGGAACCAGCTGCAGAAACGGATGTGAAAAAGTGTGCGGAACTTCTGCAGTTGCGGAAGCAGAAGCAGAGGTCTGTTGCATCACTAGTGTAAACAACTTTTTTTTTTCTTCATAATGTTAAACACGTCAAATTTCGTGCGAAAAACAGAGTATTTGTTTTAAAAAATCCGCAGCTTAAGCACACGGAATTCTTGTCGAGACTTACAGCGAGTATGCTCTGTCGGAAACAACATGCGAATATTGGTTTAGACGAAGCAAAAATAATTATTTTGATGCGTTCAATTGGAGGCATTACTTCACGAAGACTCATATCAGACGCTAGCTGAACTTGCAGAATCATTAGGAGTTGATCACACAACAGTTTCGAAACGTTTGAAAGCATTAGGAATGATGTTTCAAAAACAAAACATTAATTTTCATGAAAAAAAAACAGCGAGTACTCAACATCCCAATACAAAAATTATCTTTTCAGGCAGGATCCAAAGTGAACAAGCCTGACAAATTCGGCTACGTTCCGCTGCACATAGCTGCCCTGAACGAGAGCTCTCAAGTGGTAGTACTTTTGCTGAGCAAAGGAGCCGACGTAACAGCTCGTACGAATGGTGGCATATCAGCGCTGAGCTTCATCATACGCAGAACACCGGAAGTGATACCGCGTCTTGTAGCACGCCTCGATCAGGCGATAGTATTGCACGATCACGAATTGGGTGACGTCGACTGCGAGCTGAGATTGGATTTTCGACCATTGGTGGCCGGTGGACGGGGCGAGACGGATCTAATGCTCTGCCTCGTCGAGGTTGGTCAGCGACACATTCTCAAGCATCCGCTTTGCGAGAGCTTTCTCTACCTCAAGTGGCTGAGAATAAGAAAGTTCTTCCTTCTCAGTCTCGTGTTTCACTCGATATTCGTAGCTATATTCACGGCTTACATCGCCATGGCGTTTCTGTACGAGGGCAAGAGCCTCGCCAAGATGTTGTTCTGGCCGGTCGGTGCGTTCACGTTGATGCTCACGTGCAAAGAAATATTTCAACTAGCCCACGGTGTTTCGATATACGCGAAACGCTGGGAGAATTGGTTGCAGTGGGGAGTGATAGTTGCTTCGTGCGCGGTACTCGTTGAAACGACTGACGCTTGGCAGCATCACACCGCGGCACTTGGCATACTTTTGGTATGGATTGAGCTCATGATGATTATCGGAAGATTCCCGATGTTTGGCCTCTACGTACAGATGTTCACCCAAGTGGCGATAAACTTTTTCAAATTTTTGGGTGCCTACATCTGCCTGATAGTCGGTTTCTCCTTGGGTTTTAGCGTTTTGCACAAGAACTACAAGTCCTTCGAGAATCCGGTTGTCGGCCTGCTCAAAACGATCATCATGATGTCCGGCGAATTGGAATTCGAGGATGTTTTCTTTGACGATAACAAGCCAATGTATCCGGGAACGTCGCACCTGATGCTACTGGCCTTCGTTGTTCTCGTGACTATTATACTAACGAATCTTATGGTTGGTCTCGCAGTTTCGGATATCCAAGAGCTCCGTAGATGCGCCGGTCTCGACAGGCTGATCAGACGGGCCGAACTCGTCGCCCATTTGGAGAGTATGCTCTTCTCGAAACTCCTCGATCACGCACCGAGAAGACTGATGAGGGCCTGCAGAAGAGGAGCCCTCCTGCTTCATCCGCCACATTATTGCGCCATTCACATACGTCCCAATGATCCCAGGGAAAACCGATTGCCTCGCGAATTGATCAGGGCCGTTTATCGTTTGGTCACCGAGAGAAAGACTCGCAACAGATTCACGAATGATTTTTCCGGCAAAAGTACCAACAATGTCGCGACACCCGGCGAACTCAGGCCCAGCCGTTTGTACAGCGATGGCTCGGCGAGCGACATCAATCGTCAGCAATTGGCGGAGTTGGCCGCCGAGCTCAAACGCTGCTCGCAAAATATCGGTTTGCGATTGGACACGTTGACGAGCCGAGTCGAAACTATCGCTCAGGAGCTTGATACCCAGACTGCGACGTGACGAATATTTTCCTTACGTATGATTTCGCTTCGAATACGAGCATCGGTTGCACGACATCGAGAGGCATCGTTTCGTCGTAATTAAAAATAATTACAATCGTAACAACGAAATCGTTGCAAAACTAGCCGCGAAATAATCACTGTTGTAAATAAGTACACTTCGTGTTGTTTTTGTCTAATAATTAGACACATTTTCGAAAAATTATTTTGTTCCTGTGGTTCTTTTATTCCATGACTGAAAGAGCATGCGTTTTATTTAGGCATGAATATGTTTATTAAGGCCATAGGCCACAGTAACGGGTATAAAATCATGTGCAAATTTAACAATTTTTTGTGTCACTCATAAAATTAATTACACATCTATTTAGTATGAATAAGAAGCTGTTAGATAATATATATATATATTTTCGATGTACAAAATGGCCGACTACTCGAAACTTCTCGAAACAGCTTTTTTCCAATTGGCGTGACAAATAACTTCAACAATTTTCACTCGATTTACTTAAAATTAAAAAAATATATACCTAATTGCATTTCGCAGAGGTGTACGTACGGAATTCCTGATTAACCGAAAACTTTTCATTTTGTGAGCAGTTTAGGAGCAGTTATAACGAAATTTTTCACTGAAAATTCATTTCTTAAGTTCAAATAACTACAACTTTTGAATAAAACAATATTTTTTTAATTCCGTACGTACTTTTCTAGGTATTCTAATGTAGATTGACGAGAATTTTTGTTTTTTGTTCTAGGTAAAAAATTGTGGATGCTAAATGTCACGGCGCGGAGCGCCTTAAACAAAGATAACAAAAGAAAATATTAGTAGTCGGCTATTTTGTACATCGAGAAAAAAAAATATATATTTTCTAACAGTGTGATATTCATACTATATAGATGTGTAATTAATTTGATGAGTGAATCACTTTTTCATACGAAAAAAAATTGTTAAAATTGCACATGATTTTATGCCCCTTACTGTGGCCTTAAGGGAGGACACCACTTGAAATGTTCGAAAAATCGTTTTTTCGGAAACACTTTAAAAAAATCCTTTGAACCTTCAAAAATATTATGCATATTCGTTTATAGCTGAAAAACCGTTTCAAAGTGGGTTTCGAGCTATTTTTGAGGGGAGTTCGAGCGCTGAAAAGCGCCTTCGGCGATGCCATGCCGGTAGACGCAGTTCTCCGCTCTTGTAAGCCTATTATCTTTGGGGAAAAGTTACCGACTGAAAATAGTTTTATTTTCTACCAACAGGTGGCATTAAATAACGGAAAAAAATATCATCAGCTGTACCCTCTATAAAATCGTTGACTTCAAAAACGTTTTTCTCAAAACCATGTTTTTGAAATCGGCACGCAGCAAAACTCGAAGAATGTTCGTCCAATGGACTTGAAATTTTAACGGTATCACCTTAGATTGCTTTAACGGTCAAGCACGAGCGTTTTTTCGATTAATTGAAAAGTGTAAAAAATATATCACTTTTTATATGAAAATTATGGTCGAAAAATACGAACTTTTTTTCAAACTCGTCTATTTTTTTTCATTTTTTTTTAAATTTCCCCCCGTACTTGACTGCTAAAATTAATATAATTTACGCAAATATTTCGCTAGTAGTTCCAAATAATTTTTTTTACATACTTCAATATATACCTAATAAAGCCTAAAAGTTCTTTTGAATATGTATTTCATTCCATTCTTTAAAAAAAATTCCAAAAACAACGGTCGAAAATGGGCAGTTACAGCGGTCTCCTCCCTTAAGGTTGTGCGGTGTCCTCCCTTAAGTCAAAATGTTACCACCGAGCTGAATTTTTTTCTGGACCTTTATAACCTCTTTGCTGATCATCCTGTGTAGTTTGAATACGATCCACAGTACCGGTTTTAGAAAAAAAAATCAGCAACTCGACGTATTTCGTGGGCTAATTACATTACGCTTATGGAAAACTCCCGATCATTTTTCACAAGTACATTATTAATATCTGCTAAGTGAATGTTACCACGGAGCTGAAGAAAAGGTACGGTTCGACTAATTATCGGACCAACCCTTGGCACCGTGAAAATGAGGATTCACAGTACCGTCATAAAATTATTAATGTTTTTGATAGCGAATTTTTGCGAAAATCAAGCACACAAAATATTAGACTATGCAATCATGGCAACGTCGTAGACGGCACAAATGCTACCTATCTTATCGGTATTCGGTAATTATGCCCGGGAACCTCGAACTACTCGGTCAGGATAATTAACAACGAATATCATTGGTACTTATTCTCTTAATTAGTAATAATTACTTAATATTGATTTGATAACTATGTTCAGAAATGCTACATTTCTAGGCATTTCTAGGCAAAGACAAAATAACGCGGATTTTTTTCATACATACATTTTTCTTTTAGAATATCGGAAAATTATTAAAGTTTTTGATTTCTTCGAGATTATAGACAGCTTTAGTACACACTTTTTCTTACACACTTTCTCGGCCTCAAGGACAGCTCCTTGGGCCGATATTGAGGTTACGAACGGGGCGCATATGTCTCTAACTTCGCGACACTTCTGCCAACCTGGGCATTATGATATACCACGATTTACGACGTTGCCAATTCGTTTCGCGTTGATTGAGTGAGAAAAAGTTATAGAAAATAATTATACAAACTAATGAAAACACTTGATGTAATCACCGAATGTTCAAAAATGCATACTTTTACAAATGAATATAGAAAAATAGTTCGAAAACCTACGTTTAATATGACGATTACTTGAAAGCTAACAGTTGGTAACAGTCAATCGGCCCCATGCATAAGCACAGGGCGCTCCCCTCGTACTTCACCCCCGACGGCTAAACTCCATAACAACCTTAAGGCGAAGTAGAATATGTACCACGTGACATATGAGTGCGAGAGAGATAACGGAAATTTTCGAACAGAGATTCTTCAGAGATAAATAATATTTAGGGCAACAGGAAATCATCGAGCTCTGCGTCAGGGACTTCTCCAGACCCTAATGCTTCGTTTTCCTAAAAAAAATTAACCATCTATGAGAAAATTGGGTTCGAAAATTAGTGAGGTTATGTTGACCTTCTACATGCCCTTAAAGCAATACTATCCTATCGTATACTCACTAAGAGTCACACGTTTGTCATTTTGTACCTTTTATCTCGGAAACAGGCCTGAGGATATTGATAAAATGAGCTCGAAGAAGAAGGTTGAATTGAAGTACGTTTTTCGGAAAAGCATAAAATTCAGTGGGGGTACACTTTCTCGGAGTCTGTTGCATACGTGTAACGCGAAATTTTGATTTTCGCTCATCAAGGCGACAAAAACAGAGATGATAAAAAAAATGGTAAAGTACCATAGAGCCCAGTCGGAAAGTATTTACTCAATTTGTGGACATAACATTCCATCTACTCACAAGAAGCTTCGTCCTGAACTCATCGCCGTTCTGTAGAACGATCCGTGCATCCTCGCCCTGTCTCGCCGGTAAGGAGACATCCTCGACTCTCGCTTCGTGAATTACCCTCACCGATGGATGTTGCGACAACTGTTTGCTGACTGCGTCGAGAAGAAGGTCGTTTTCCACGATATAGGCGAATTCTTCGGCTAGATGATCCTCGTTGAAAGTGATCATAGCATCGGAGCAGGCATCCCAAACCTACTGAACGAAAAAATGCATGCGCGCGAACGTTGGGAATGGACGGATTCGAATACAAGGTTGCAAAGGTTGATGCAGGCGAAACCGGATCGACGGACGGCTCACCTGCATTTTTCTGACCGGAGCGTAGCGACTTTGTTCTATGTGTTGCCAAGCTCCGATGCTCGACAGCAAAGTCCGCGTTTGCTGATTCAGCGCCACAACGCGATTCGAATATGTCTCCGGGCACTGATACGCCTGCTTCTTACCTCCCTCCAGTAAAAGTATACTCTTAGACTCGAGCTTCCTGTTGTTCGCTAATAAACGACAGATGCACCTATTTTAGGGGGGCTCGGACGAGCTGTAATTCTTTGGCAACTTGCAACAAAGAGTTGGAAAAAATGATAATTTTTCATGCGCTTGCGTGAAGAAACTTCATCTTGTGGCTTATGGGAAATAGTAGTAATTACTCCTTGTGTAGGGTAAAAGTGGGAACAGTGGCGACAGTGGGTACACTGAACCCTTCTGTTTCTCAGAAGCGGACATGTACTACTGTGTCCAAAAAATAAGGTGACATTGTATTTATTTCGAAAATTCTTTATTTATTTTTCCAAATCAATTTCATCCCCTTCAAAGTAATCCCCTCCCGATGCAATTCACTTATGCCAACGGATTTTCCAATCTTCGAAACACTGATTGTAGTCACTTTCCAGGATGGCCTTCAGTTCCGTCTTCGCTGCGGCTTGAATCTCCTCTATCGTATCAAAACGGTGTCCCCGGAGCGATCTTTTGAGCTTGCTGAACAGCCAGAAGTCGCACGGCGCCAAAAACTCAACTCATATCGTTCCGCAACCACCGTATTCACCTGATCTGGCGCCGTGCGACTTCTGGCTGTTCAGCAAGCTCAAAAGATCGCTCCGGGGACACCGTTTTGATACGATAGAGGAGATTCAAGCCGCAGCGAAGACGGAACGGAAGGCCATCCCGGAAAGTGACTACAATCAGTGTTTCGAAGATTGGAAAATCCGTTGGCCTAAGTGCATTGCATCGGGAGAGGATTACTTTGAAGGGGATGAAATTGATTTGGAAAAATAAATAAAGAATTTTCGAAATAAATACAATGTCACCTTATTTGTTGGACACAGTAGTATATACGTGCGTCTTTTTCACATTAGAACCGCCCTCGGATGCCAATAGGTTTAAACCTGTCTGTGAGTCGCTCCCGCGTAATTCGATTGTGAGAGGTGATTTTATATTATTTTTGGTGTCAAAAGTTGAAAAACCAACTGAGTTTGTGTGTTTTTTGCTTCTTTACCTATCGTAGTTATGTTCGAAGTCATTGTTTTCCCGCAATATACAGCTATATTGCGGTATTTGAGCATTGTGTTTGTTAAGCTAACAAAAAGAAAAAATTGTCAGGGTAATTATGCATAATCGGGGCACCACCCTAATATCGATGGCAACATTTTGATTCCATTATAGTAAGTGATATTACGTTTGGGGAGGCCGACATTTTCCATTGATTCCATAAAGTATGGAGTTTTGAAGTTCCCGGAAACACGTGATGAAATAGGGCATTTTCCAACATTTCAACGCCTATGTTGGGGGTGGGGGTTAGGGATTCATAGAAAAAGCCTTCCCGAATACCCAAACACACACACACATCACACATAACCCAAGCCAACCCAAACACACAAACACACATAGCAGTTTTTCACCTGCATAGCGCGTGAAAAACTGCTGTGTGTGTGCGTGTGTACGTGTGCGCGCGTGCGTGCGTGTGTGTGTGTGGTCTATTCGTGATCATACCCTCCGTAATGGAATTCCGGACAGCACCTGTTTCCGGAAACTTAAAAATTCCCATAATTTATGTAATTAATGAAAAATGTCAGCCTCCCCCGCCAAAATGTCATTAACGGTGACCAATTACAGCAGGTTAGGGCAAAAAAAATGTTGTCATTGAAATTAGGGTGGTGCCCCGATTATGCATCAGTTATCAGTACCTTTGTCAGTTGTCAGTACTTTGTCAGTACCCGCTTTAGAAAAAAAGAGAGGGTCGGTACATAGTGGCTCAATTTTTCGAGGCACACAGAGGTAAGTTATAATATGAATATTTTCGCGTTGTGATTTGGACAGGTACTGGTACTGCCTCATTAGGTAGGTACTCATTGTTGATTAATATTCAATAAATGTATTCAATAAATGTGAGTGATCTCAAAATATGATTGATCTCAAAATTCAATATTCAATAAATGTGATTGACCTCATAATATGCTGTCTTGTTTTAAATTAATTTTTCAATAGTTTACTGTACAATACTCCCCATTGTATAGAGAAAAGCACTCCATTACCTACAAGTGTACAGTGGATCAGGGTAATTTTCTTCAAATTTTGTTTGACTGTGAAATTAGGCATGTTTCACTGTGCACACTGTGTCAAGGCTTCATTGAGATTCTGTGAACGGTTAGGCAGCTATAGACCTCTGAAAAAAATGAGCCACTGATCCCACTCTGACTTTACCCTTTTAAGCCTCCGCTGTCACATGGGGACCAGCGAACCCCACGCGCAACTTTGAGCCAAAATAAGTTGTAGACGGCCAAGGGGGCTAGCCGACCTTGTAAGGGAGCTTTGCAGTGCCCTTTGGTAGTACCGATTAAAGTTGGACGATTCGCAACATCAGTTTCGTCGTGGTAGTCGGTACAATAAATATCGGGCGGGCGTTGGGGTCGTTTTGACCCCCATGTGACCTGCACGTATATTTTTTTTTGCAAAAAGTGGGTTTTTTTTCCTGCGTGGAATTACTATACGTGATGTAAGTATGAATATGAGAACGGTAAAAAAAACTCTGTCAAGTTTATGTGAATTACTCCGAAATGCGAATTCTTTGTGACGTTCGTCTACGTCATTTAAAACTTATCACAATACTATCTCGAAAACTATACAACCATTTAGAATATGCGACAAGCACAGAGTTTCCATCTGTGTCGACTGTGGAGGACAAACTCGATTTATTTACGATTTTTTAAAATCTTTCATATATATTGTGTTTACACTATGATTTTATAATTTTTTGACCCACTGTTGCGAATAAATTGCTCATTTTTCAGGACTATCGTTCATTTTTTGGCTCCGAAATGGGCCCTCTTCAAATGTCCAGATAACCACCTTTTTGAAACTATAAATCTATTTTTTGCCTCAAACTATCATATCTCAAGAGTATCACCCTGAACTTTGTTTTAACCTGAAAATTACAATAGTTATGATTTTTTAAGTAAAAAATGTTTTTTTTTCACACATTGATCCCTTCGTTATTTTTTTCCGCAATTTTAAATGTCGATTACAATATCATACTGAGAATACCACATTCTAGACGGTTCAAACTAACGCCCTGAATTTTTTAAAGCCATTCGGAATAATAGAATCAACGTGGCAATCGTTTAAACATGGCTGGGGTCACACGGACCCCATGTGACCAAGAAGTTACAGACCTCGAAGGGTTAAGGGTATTTACATTAGTGCCCTTCCAGATATTGAAATCGAAGCTACTGCAAAGTTTCTAAAATCCTCATTGGCGACCCCCAACCTAAATGTATCAAAAATGATTTCAAATGCCAATAAAAATGTAGAAAAACGAAAACAAATAGGATTTTTCATTGCATTTTAATTATGCAAAATTCAACAACATGCATTTATCTTAATATTGTAGTTTCTCGAATTGCCTAATGTAATTATGTACATAGTTGTTTCGCCGGTTGCTTTTTTAGCTGCCCCTCTATTTTACAGGCTCTTTCTATCCGATGCTCTTTTCGAACCATTGTTCCAGTTTCTTTATTATCTCTTGATTGAGCTTCCCCTTAACCTTTGGACACTTGCAGATATGTCTGAAATTTTCATTTGCTTCTTTGCAAATTCTACATTTCGAGTTTGTGTACTGTTTTTCGCCATCCCTCCCGATGTTATCATATTTTATGCTTGCCCATGTTTCTCTTATTTCTCCGTTGATCGCATCCTCTTCCCAATATCTGTCCATATGTATTCCTGTTCTCCTGTGCTTGTATTCCTTGCAGTATGTGGACACGTCAATCTTGCTCCAATTGTATTGAATTTCTTGTTCCATTTTAATTTCTATGTCTTTCTCTATTTTTTTCATCTAACTCCCTTTTATTTCCATTTCATATGGATTGTCAGATTTCTCTCTCACCTACGCTTTCCATTGCTTCCTTTATTTCTTTCCCCATTTTGATGAATTGCCATTTGTGATTGCTCGTAATTCCTCTTATGAGAAATAGTATAAATTGCAGCTTCTCCCCATTAGGTAACTTTATACCAATATTTAGGAAAGTTTTCTTCCGTTACCTCTTTATCTAGAAAAAACGTAACATAACGTAGTGTTCTATGCGCAATGCCCCCTGGACATTGACTGATTAGTTGTGTAAACGCATATTCGTTATTGTTTCAAGAAATAATCTGAATATTTGAATTATTATTCCTTAGACCTTTCTTAATACGCTCGTGAAAACCGTTTATTGATATTTAAAAAATTAGCAGAGTAATAGAAATTATAAGCAAGCCTCATCTAACATCTAACATCTAATCATCTAGTAATAGAAATTATAAGCAAACCTCATCTAAAGGTATCAAAACTTTGAACGCGTTTATCTCGGAACTGTGTTTTTCAAATCAGCGCCCATGATATCTGGATAACTAATTGACCGATCGAGCTCAAATTTTGCACATACCTTCGGTAGTCTCTTTCTGAGGACTGGTGACAGAATTGAGTCGAACAATAATTTTACCCACATTTTATAACTCGTTGAATACCCAAAAATGTATGAAATATCGTTAATCAAAGTTTAACAGGCCGCCATTTTGTAACAACATTTTTTTAAATACTCATTCTGCTACCAGTGCTCAGAATACTCATACAGATCAAGAATATATATATATATATATTTTATCAGATGCATACAACATCACCCAGTGTGTGCGCCGATTAAGGCGGTTTTCGGCGGACCATGTTGTAAAAAAATAAAAAACGAAAGTATTTAAAATAATTTTTTTTTAATGTAGATACATTCTCAAAGGAACAATAAATACATATGTAAAATTTTGTCCAGACAACTTCAACGGCTTAAAAGTTATTCCAACCCAAAGATGACGTCAAAAATCTTGCTCTAGACCAGACTACTGCCTTAATACTTTGTTAACGCTTTGCAACTTTTACTATGGAAACTCAGTTGTCATTTTTCATCAGTTTTAAGACTCATCTGTGAAAGGCAGATAGCGCATTTACTTTTTTTGTATCTATTGCATTATCGCTATGAGTGATAATTGTAGAAAAAATAATTATTGTTAGTAATAATAAGTGTGATCAAGCATTGTCAAAGATTATTGACGTTTGAGACATTTTTTTTTGTACATCGATATGAATCTGGGCCCAAAGATGTCGACACTTTATTTGAAATACTGCTGAAAATGAGGGTGTCGAAGTTTGCATTGTTCCAATTTATCCCAAGTTCTTTTTTATATTCTTATTTCCTTACTTTTATTATTATACAATATCTTTTTCCACAGATTTATATTGTACATCTCTGAAAGAAGATCAAAAAAAATGATTAAGGGTTTATTGTAGGCAGAAGTTTTCCTAAATTATTTAGAGAAATTCAGAAATATTCATTTTCATCGCATTCCAACTATGTTGAACCATTTGGTCGCAAAATAATTTTTCTCCTTCATATCGGTATTAGCATATTCCGACCAACGAGTAGATAACATTTTTTGTTATAGTGTGGGGAAAATTGCATTGACGATTCTACTTGAACCGCGAAGCTTCTAAATGTTTCTCACATCATTAAAATGACAAGTGTCGCACGAGTTCCAAAAGATCGTGAATTTTAACGGCAATCCAAAAAAATCCTTGTAAGACATTTTTAATCATACTTTACATTACGAGGCCAAACGACAGCACGAGTTTGTTTAGATAATTGGGAAAAGTCGATAGTATGGGGATGATACATTAGAAGAGTAATGTTTTGAAGTCGCAAAAGGCGTTCCTAACCTAAAGCTACGGCGAGGGTAGTCCCGACCATCCCACCGCCGGTGATGACGACGTCGTAATTTTCATTGCTCCTTCGTGCCTCGCAGTGTTCGTTTCTCGTAATTGTGAAAAAATTATAATTGGCATTGTACTTGCGTACAAATCGAGTTAAAAATCCGCGTGACAATGGTACGAACTCGACGATCGATGCCATTTTGTTAACGCTTGCGCGGTTCAACTGATTGCGTGTATATATGCAAAGGTGATTTTTTCAAAATTTTTGCGCCTGATATCTTCGATATTGATGAAATTGTCGTAGTGTTCTTTGATAATGCGAGTTACTCATTTTAATTCTCAAAGCCTCGGGAATATCGGCACTGTACAATCAGATATTTTTCTTTTTATTAATCACGAGTGCCCAGGTAGCAATTTGAAAATAGTTGTCTATTAGTTGTCCAAATGGGTACCAAATGTCCGCTTGAAAGTTACCTATAAGTTATCATGTGTCCAAAAGTTATCTTTTTGGATGGTTGTTGACTTTAAGATAACTTCCGGGCGGACATTTGGCACCCTTTTAGTCGACTTTTGGACAACTTTTTGAAAATTGCTACCTGGGTGATTACGACACAAGGACCGCCGTTGGAAGCTAATGTAGATGAGCTGAAATAATGAAGAAAAAATGGAATAATAACGGCATTCGAGGAAATTGTGAATAACCATAATTTAATAAAATGTCAGAGCTGTTAATAAAATATTTTCGGAACAGGTTTATTTTTAGGTGGAAAGTGTAAGGACGACATAATTCTACTCTTCTTTTAATGTAACGGTAGAATATGAGTTATAAGCACGGTCTTGTTATAAGGCGTTTTATATACCTCGATCATGGTCTTGCATACAGGTCTGGAAACGCCGGCGTTTTTTAGTGATGGAAAGTGTCACCGTAAGTGAGGCAAAAAACTTAGTGCCTCATCTGCCCGCTGAAAGCGCTGACACGTAGGGGTCTTGTAGATATATATATATATATATATATATATATATATATATATATATATACACACACACACACACACATCAATAGCCTCCTCAAAGTCTCTAAAATCGTCTCACCATGTAGTGTAAAAAGTTTTAAGCACGATTCTAGAAAGTGGTCAGTGTTTACGGTTCCGCAGGACGAAGAATTGCATAAAAAATAAATTAAAAACAGCAAAAATAATTCGTTAAAAAAAAAAACAAACGCGCTCTGCTCACAAAACAATAAAAACGCTGCCTTTTAAACATACACAATGCGGTTATTTCTTTTTTTTTCAATTCCTCTTCCATTATATTTATTCCCAGGTTCTCATTAACATTATAAAGAAAGCAAAAATCAAAATAAAAGTCGTAGAAACAAACAAGGAATGCAATCTCCACAAAAAACAGATTAATTTTAAAGAAAAAAGGAAAAAAGAAATGTAGGCCGTATAAGTTTGTTCATCCCCCATCTACTGCAATGGCCAAAGACCAAATTGAAAAATAACGGAACTTCCAGCACATAAGAAAAGCAATCTACTGAAATAATAATCATTCTCACTATAGGATCAGTAGTACAAAAAAAAACTGAATCATTTTCCATTCATATCGCTCTTGAAAATATTGTTTATTCGGAAATCTGGTTGCACAGTTGTCGGACCTGCGTTTGATTGGCCCCTAGGTAGCAGCGCTACAAATGGCAGAACTGAGAACTACCACTTTGCCTCACGATCAGAGTCACTTCTCACCTTACAAGTGTCCAGACAGGGGGTGTCAAACCTGCACACGCGGCCATTAGCAGTGTCCGCAAGTTCGTAGTTCTGATTTTTCACGTTAGGTTCTCTAGTGGCGGCGGTCGGTACAAAATGGACAAGCAGCAGAAAAGGCGCAAGGCGTAAGGCGTCTGAATCGTCTGATTCTCCCGTGCATCAAGATCACGATGAACATCATCCGTTCAATCCTGCTATGCCGATAATCATAAATTTCTTCTCGATAAATACAGTCTTCCGAACGACGATTTACTGACTACGACCACTACAAAACTAGCATGGCCGCGGCTAAAGACTAAAGGCGAAATAACATAAATACACAAATAGGTTTATTATACTCGTGTCGATTGTTATCTGGAACTCCTATTTTACAAGACGTAACTATATATCAAGTGTGTGTGTGTGTGTGTATATACATACATACACACCCATCCACACGCATACACGCACGCACAATTAAAATGAACATACCAAAGATTCACCGCACTCTTGGATGTAATTTCGAGTCAAGGTCAGATGTATTAGTCTCATTACAATGTCCGCCTGTCCCATCTCGCAGAGCGAAATAACGTTACCTTGTTTACATTAATTTTTATCTACATATAATAGAATCGCTATGTCGCGTGTGTACAACAAACGATGGAAGAATCATCACTTTGGAGCATCAGCCACCCCCTCCCCCCCCCCCCCTACCGCGCAACTTATCAGGCTCAAGGTAAAAGTCTCTCGGAGTTCCAAAAGTGTGCGAGTGGATACATGTAGATTTGTATAGTCTTTGCGATTTCTCGAGCGAACAAAAACGTTCGTGACATATCTCACACTTAAGAGAGGGAACGAAAACACACAGTAATGTCGCTTACGATATATACGCGTACGTGTATATGTAGCATATTATGCGTCTGTATATATATATATATATGTCGTACATAGAGTACATACACATATACATCGTATCGAATTTCCATCACTCGCGGGTCTCTCAATGTTTCAGCGGCTCGTTTAACGCAGCCAAGGCGTTCATTTATATTGGCTCGACAGACCTTGGAAATAGGATATGTCAGCATCCTCGCCGATTCGATAGACTTTTATCACATAACGAAAGCATTTTTTTTCTGTTTTTTTTTCTTCCTCGTCTTTATCTCATCGTTTTTTGCTTTTTGTATTTTTCTCTTCGATGAATTTTAATCAGCGGCTGGTTGAACGGAGAATTTTTGTAATCTTCGTTTCCTGAGGGCGGCCTGTTCGCTGTTGAACTCGTCACCGGCTCTCGAGGTCGAAGGTAACGACGCACCGTCGATACTGCCGTTGCTACTTTCAGATCTCGTTGAAACGTCGTCGTGCGCGGTTGCTCCCGTTACTCTCGACGTCGTATCCTCGGCCGTGCTTTTCGCCGGCGTTTCCGAGGCTCCACCCGATGGCCCGCCTGTGCTGCCCCCCGTCTCGGGAATGTCGGGGATACCCGATGTCGTCGGAATCGGAATGCTGAAGAAACAATGGCGGAGAAATAAAAGGCGTTCGATGGCGTAACAACTCCGAAAATCTCAACTAGGCCGGGCTAACATTCCGAACTTTGAATGATCGGAACGCTCAAAACTCCGAAGGAATGCTACCACAAAAGATCAAAACTCCGAAAGAATTTTACACGAATGACCGAAACTCCGAAAATCTGAACGCCGTTAAAATAATTCGGCTATGGGAGTTTTTAAAGTTTCAACATTTTTAATAAATCGACGAATTATTTCAATTTTTTTTATTGGGAAGTGATTTCACATAAATTTTGAAATTTGTCTAGACAATGTTATACGTTTTACATAATTTGCAGTCAACTGTGTACTTTCGCTGTGACTTTCGCTGGCATGATCTTGACGAAACTTGTAATTTCGGAACATTAAAAATGGGAATTTTAAATCGTCGGAGCATTCAGAGTTCGGAATTTCAACCCGGCCCCCATGTCAAGATCATGCCAGTGAAGGTCTACACAGTTGACTCTAAATGATGTAGAACGTATAACGTTGTCGAAATTTCAAAATTGACACAAAATAACTGCTTAATAAAAAAAAAAATTCTTGAAATAATTCCTCGATGTATTGAAAATTTTGAAACTTCCTTAGCCGAATTATTTTGACGGTGTTCAGATTTTCGGAGTGTCGGTCTTTCGTGTAAAATTCTTTCGGAGTTTTGAGCGTTCGAATCATTCAAAGTTCGGAATTTCAACCCATTGCTATGTAAGCTTTTTTTTTCTTCAAATCTTCATACTTTTAAAACGAAAAACTGTCGAAAAAATAGGCTAAATAAGATACTTTTTTTCAAACCGCCGCCATTTTGTCAATTTTGATTGTAAGAAACCTCTATAGCAAGATAGCGGCTTTCGTACTCATTAATAATGTTTTTACAAATTTTAATTCAGATAATATTTACGGCCACAACCGTGAGGACTCCTTTTTTCCGGAGACATTTTCAACCGTTAAAAAAAAGTAATAAAAATAAATTTTTGAAAATTTACTTTCTGTTCTCCATGACTGCTTTGATTTGACGTAAAAAATCAGTTTGATTAGGGTATTTTAACCATCGAAAAAAAAGTCGCTCCCATCAGCCATTTTCCGACCCGTTACACTGTGATGATCCCTTAAGGGGTCTTCTCACTTTAGACGCTAAAAAGGCTATTTTCATGAATTTTTTTCATAGGTTTATATTATAGATATTGGTATAAAAGTTGTTACACTTAATAAATACCCTGTCGAAATACATAACAAAAAATTTAATGTATTTATGTAATCCAAACAAACTTTAAACGCGTTTTTTTAAACAACTTTTGATATTTACTTTTTTAGCCGAAAACGGTGAAAACCACGTTTTTTGTTGTTGTTTTTTTTTCGAAAAATATCGGCCATTTTGTTATTTTTGCATATATAAAAAATCGTATGATATGCGCTATAGCCATTAACATACTGAATCTAAAACCGTTTTTTTTTTCGGAAGATCCATCTTCGAGATTTCATCAACAGCGCAGTCCTACAATTTTTTATGACCTTTTTTCAACTACCATTTTCGTCTATACATAGTAGGGTGGCCGTTATTTGGGCTTTGGCGAAAAAAAATCGATGCCACCCCAAAAACATACTTAAGGTGTATCAAAAAAAAACTGTGTAAAGTTTGGAGGCGCGCGGAAAATTGGAATACGTGCCACCGAGCGATTGAAATTTGAAATGTAAAATACATGTGTTGATCCCGCGCATCAATGATTTTTTTTTCCGAGTATAATATTAATGAAAAAATGTGAAACTCGGTACACTTATTATGCATAGTATGGTGTACAAGACCAAATTTTTTCAATTTTTTTCTTTCCTAATTTTGTTAATGACAAGCTCTGTAGAGATGCCCATATTTCGTTTTTTTTAAATATTTGTTTTCAAATAAATTTCAAATTAAGTAAAAAATAAATTTTCAGTTCGAAAATGTAATTAAAATGTAAATATGTATTACGAAAAAAATATATTCTTCTATGTCTTCTTCCCTGCAGACATTAAATTTTCGAACTGACAATTTATTTTTTATTTTATTTGAAATTTATTAGAAAACAAATATTTAAAAAAACGAAATATGGGCATCTCTACAGAGCTTTTCATTAGCAAAATTATCGATGATAAAAATTGCAAAAATTCGGTTTTGTACACCATACTATGCACAATAATTGTACCAAGTTTCAAATTTTTCTCATTAATATTATACTCGGAAAAAAAAATCGTCGATTTGTGGGATAAATCCATATATTTTACATTTAAAATTTCAATCGCTCGGTAGCGCGTGTTCCAATTTTCCGAGCGCCTCCAACTTTACACAGATTTTTTTTGACACACCTTGATTATGTTTTTGGGGTGGCATCGAATTTTTTTTTTCGCCAAAGCCCCAATAACGGCCATCCTAATAAATAGTGACTTAAATGAATAATTTTTAAAAAATGTATTATGAAGGTGTATTTACTTTTGTGTGTACTAACTTTTATATCAATATCGATAATATAAACCTGTCAAAAAAATTAATGAAAATTGCCTTTTTTTAGCGTCTAGAGTGAGAAGACCCCTTAAATATCGGGGCTGAACTCTTGGCAGTTAATTATGTTATATTGCATTTTCTCCTAATATCTGAGAGTAAAGCAACAGTTTCTATAAGAATGCATGCAAAGCGACCGTAAATTGAAAGTGGTATAATTCGTAAACCGGTTAGTGAATCCATTCCAAATGTTGCATACAGGCTTCGAGGAAGCAAGTAATTTTTCAAATTTATGAACTCACTTGGCCGTCGCTGCGGCCAATTGATACTGATTCATCATAGCATTCGCGGCATCCAGCAGAAGTTGAACCCTTTGCAAAGTTTGTATCCGCGCCTCGACAGCTTGCCGCAGGTTACCCTCCATCGCTCGCAGTTCCTCCTCGCTCAGGGTCGTTAAGTTCGGGGGTGGCGTGGGTACCGGTGGCAATGGCACAGCGGTGGGGAAGGGTGGCGCGAAAAATGGCACGTTCGTCGGTGGCGGTAGACGTCCTTGAGCTATAGCCGCGCGGAAATCGGCAATGTTCCTTATTTGGGATACCGGAACCTCCGATGGGGCTGGAAAAGAATATCAAGCGACGCATCAACGACAACCCGACTTTCTCATTCTATGTCTGTGTGAAAACTCTTTCGGTTCCTCCATTTCTTGCTTATGAAAAGCCGCTGCTGACGGCTTTTTCACAAACCTCACGCAGTTATATCAGAATTATCAATAGGATTATCTGGAAATTGGAGAGCTCGCTGGCGTTTACATCGAACGTTTTTATGGGCGTTCTTGAATATCATTCTCGAAAGGAATATTTAGTTTTGGTTAGGGGCCGTCCATATATTACGTCATCGATTTTTGCTGATTTTCGACCCCCCCCCCCTACATCATCCTATCGTCATTTCCTAATGACCCCCCCTCTCGCAAAATTGACGTCATTACCAGTTTGGCAAAATTAAAACATTTCCGGATTTGAGAAAAATTGGGTAACATTAAAACATTTTGTTATAGAATCATCTTTTATTATTTTGTACTTTGGCAATGTTTATTAATATAATAATATTATTCTTCCCTATTCTTAAGTTTTCTTTGGATAGCTCCCACATTTTGTTATAGAATCATCTTTTATTATTTTGTACTTTGGCAATTTTCATTAATATAATAATATTATTCTTCCCTATTCTTTAGTTTTCTTTGGATAGCTCCCACGGAGTTTTCACCCATTCTTGCAAATCCTGGATCACGGGTAATATCTCCGTATCCTCCCCATATTCATTTTGGCTCGATCGAACTATTTTCATAGGTACGCTGTTATTTTAAGTTCTCGAATATAATGTAGACAAACCTTATGTAATAAATAAATAAATAATGGGTTCAATAATTAATACCATTAGGTACTTGCAAAATATTTTTCATCACTCATGCGGGGAAACCACTCTAGTTGTACAATATACTATTGTACATTTTGAAGTAACTGGTATCACAAGAATGACGTCAGTTTCGAAACGCCCCCCCCCCCCCCCCCCCTCATCCATCATTTACCGTCATCCGCAGACGAACCTCCCCCCCCAAATTTAGAATGACGTAATATATGGACGGCCCCTTATATACGTTAGGTTGGCCCAAATTTCAGCTCTATTTTTTCCGTTTTCTCACCATTCAATTATCTTCTTCAAAAAACAAAAAAATTGTTGCGAAAGCTGCGAGCGGTCAAAAAATATTAGGTTTACAACTTAGTTCGGTCCGTTTTTAAAAGATGGCTCTAGGTGTTATAAATGGTCGACGGCAAAAGCTGATTTTTGCTGTATCGTGAAGTATCAACATCTCTTAACCAAATATCGTTTACAGACCTTTGAGTTTTGCGCATCGAGTCTAATTTTTACTGCGGTGAAAATGTCGAATTTCGCCCCAAATAAGCACCATTTGCGGGAAGTATTGATTTTCTGTTTCAATTGGAAGAAAAGTGCAGCTGAAGCCCACCGAATGCTTGTGGGACCATCACGGGGGACTTCTACAGGCAACAATTGATCCGTTTAAAGCGAGCTATAGGCGAAAAACGTCCAGAACACGCGACCAGACACGAGTCCATAATCTTTCAACATGACAACGCTCGGCCTCACGTTGCTATTGTGGTTAAAAACTATTTGGAAAATAGCGGGTGGGAAATTCTGGCTCACCCGCCTTATAGCCCAGACCTTGCCCCTTCCGACTACCATTTGTTTCGATCGATGCAGAACGCTTTGACTGGAATACGCTTCACGTCACAACAGGGTATCAAAAATTGGCTCGATTCATTCTTGGCTTCAAAAAATGAACGCTTCTTCCGCCACGGAATTCATAAATTACCAGAAAGATGGGGAAAGGTAGTGGCTAGCGATGGACAATATTTTGATTAATGTATTAATTCATCTTATCATTCAAATAAGTGCGTATTTTAAGCAAAGAAACGGACCGAATTAAGTTGTACACCCAATATATAGAGGTCGCTTAAGCCATTCAAAAATTCAAATTTTCATGAAAAAAAAAAAAAAAAAAAAAAAAACGATTTTTTTGTCCTCTTCTCACCCTTGAATTTTATGCTTTATAATTTTTAAATTAACCTCGCGAAAGCTCTAGCGGGCCAATGAATATTTAGTGGTCGCTGAAGAGCTTCGAAATTTCCAACTTTCGCCAATTTTTGTTTACTCTTCTCAAGCTTTGTAAAATTTTCAAAACAATTAATCCTTTTTTCTTTAGAAACAGTTTTGTCAAATTTACCTCGAACTTCTAACCCAGGACTTATAATCTTTGTTCTCAGAATAATTCTTTAAAGTTCTTGTTCGTAAACAAAATAATAGGCCGTTTTATTCGTAAAACTGAAATGGCAGCTGCTTTCCGCGCATCGTAATGCGTCCCACAGTTGGTCTCGTTATTCGAACTGCGGACCAATCGTAGCTGTACTCTGTGACGAGCGACGTCTTAATACAATAATACATAATAACACATATCGTCTAATTGGCGTTTGTTACAAATTATTATAATAAATTATTCAGCTAATGTAACACTTCGCTGTTTATTTTGTTTTTTTTTCCGCTACAAGGAATTATAGCGCATTCGAGATTCATTTTTTGACGGAAATTGTAAATTTCTAAAACCTTGTTACCTAATTTTACAATTATAAAGCGTAAAATTCATGGATAGAAAATTCAAGTGGACGAAACAAGAAATCGATGTTTTAAATAAAAAATTTGAATTTTTGGGAGGCTTGAGCGACCTCTTAATATTTTTTTAACACTCGCAGCTCGCAAATTGACCTCAAATTTGTGCCACTCTAATATACGTATGAAATTTTGAAAGTACTTTGGTAAAACTAAAAAAACAAAAGAAAGAAAATTCTGTTTTGGCGGTCGCGCGAAAATCATTCTGATGATTTCAACTCATGATTTTTAAATGTAATCTCAGAGCTCATGACCAAAGTGGATTTCCAGAAATGTTGCGTGAAATGTTGATTTTTTTTGTAAATGCGTGCCATTTTCTTAAATTTGCATTTTCTTCGTTTTAATTACCGTCACATAGAAACTAAATATGTTCTAACTGAAAAAATGTTTGAACTTTTTTGCAAATCAAAGTCTACGGGAAGCTAGACTGCACGGCGATTCGCAACTCCCGCGGCGACATTGCTGTAACACTCTGCCACAGCTCCGTCATTTTGATGACGAATTATTTTTAAAAAAAGTGTTTCGTATACTTAAGTATACTATTGAAGTATACCTAAAGTTTGATAATTGTAGAATAATTATTTTTCAGTTTAAAAAATCCCTCAATATTGATTTTTTTCCCGTCTAAATGTACTGAAAAAAAAAAAATAAGAAATTCAAATACTATTGAGCCCTTTTCTCTCCGTAAGAATAATTTCACGAGCGAGAAACGCGTTGGGTATTCACCCTGAACATGCCTCGGAAGTGTAAAAGTGGCTCACGGGATTAAGGGTCAATGATGCGGATCGGTGGCAACTTATCTCTCGATTGTTTTGAGGATCGCCAAACTCGAATGGAACCTAAGTAACAAAGAATTCCCAGAGACAAATTGCTTTTACCCTGTTGAGTGGGAGTGGTTTGAGCTGGTTGTGGAGCAGGCGTGGGTCCCTGCGGTTGATTGGCCGGCCGCGGTTCCGCATTCGCGGTCGCCGGTCGTAAAATATTGAGCCTGCACGTAGGACACGTCTGCTGTCGTTGGAACCAGGAGCGCAAACAGGCTGTGTGAAAGATGTGATTGCACGGTAACTTTTTGCTCGCCGATACCATTTCTTCTCTGTTTAAAAAAGAAAGAACAAAACCGTACAAACAACGACTCAATAAAATAGCCACTTTGCGATCGGATTTTTTTTTCGAAATTCGTCAATACCTGCGTGCATTATTTTATTTACCTGCATATGATGCAAACGTTGTCGGCGGCGGCGAGTTCCTCGGGCGTTGCGTCCGGATAGAAAGTATTCATGTTTCTTATGGCTCTTCGAGACATGACGATGTCTTGGAAGGCTTTTTTGAAGTTTCGCATGGTATAGTACATCGGGCGAAAAGCAAACAACGGCAAGGCGTAAAGTTTCACCATTATCGCTACAAATAACACGTACAAAATGGCCTGTAGGGTAAAAAGATATTGTTTTAAATTTGATTATTCACATTGAGGGGGGAATTAGAATCAAAAGGTCGAAAATTACGAAAAATTTGGGGATTTTTTGCAAACGCAAGTACTGGACCAATCGTTTTGAAATTTGTAGGGTATTTTATTGTACATTAGAAGACACGAAAAACATTTTTTTTATCGACAATAAGTGTTCATCGGCAGTCTGCAGCCAATTGTTGCTGCACGAATTTTCGAAATTTTCAGCAACGATAAAGAAGAACTATTTATCTGATTCACTTGAATCAAAGGTTTTTAGACACATCATTGCAAACCCTCATCGATAAACCTGCATATTCAATAAAAAAATTAATTAAACAATCATTTTTTGCACAAAAAACACGAAAATTTTCGGTGAAAATTCTGTTTTTTCCGAGCGCCGCCATTATTAGAATATTCAACTTTTTCTTGGTTTATGAACAGCGTACTTTCATATAGAATGTAATGGTTTTTTGAATTTTTTGTTTCAAATAATTTTTTTTTTAAACTACAGCTGCCGCAGTTCGACATCGCGGGGAAAAGTCGTTCAGCAACAATTATCCTACAAATTTCAAAACGATGGGTCCAGCTACCAGGTTCGTAGCTTGAAGGAACTCAAATTGAAGAGGAAGGTCTAATATATGGTGCAGGCATGGCAGATTAACGTAAACTTATTATTACGACGATAGAATCGCTGGTAAAACTTTGAACGCGTTTTTTTTCGAAATTATGGATTGACTTGAGACTTGGTACACTTATTTAGTGTAATAGTAGATTAGTCTTGAACGGCGTCTTTCTTCTCGACTCTTTTTTTCATTAGCTACTAACAATGTAATTTTCTCTCTCGAAAAATCGTGAAAAAAATTCAATAATTTTTTTTATGATTGAAATACATTAACCAAAAAAAAGCTCGGTTAAGTCTCAGCCAATATTATGTACCAAAATCAAGTACACCGTTGAAGCCCCTCACGTTTAAAGGTCCTTCACGAGATTGTTTATCACTTCGACTGCATACTTCCGCCACGAACCTCCGACTGCATGTGGGTTCGATCGGACCCCGGACGTTTTTTAGATCGTTGTATTTCGGTAAATGTGCATTTTTTTTTGTAGACACGTTTTTTGTAGTAAATGCTCCTTATTTTATGGCCGAAAAATTATTTTTTAAGAACAACAAAAATGGAACGCCCAAACATTCGTTCGGAAGATGCGTTGAAAAATATTTACTTGCACGAAGGAGAAAATGGGGTCAAAACGACCCAGTGTGCAGTCGAAGGAAATTATTAATATTTTTTTAAATGAAATTCAGTACGCAATTTTGTAAATGTACATATAAATAAATGTCCAAACAATTTGACAATCATCCTTATTTCTTATACTTATTCCTTCGGAATCAATTTTTGTCACAGTAACCTAAACCCTCAGTCAAAAACATTCCACGAGTAATCATTTAAGGGGTTATACACAGTCAGCATAATCGAAAAATCTATATTTTTTGAATTTACTTTTCGTAATGTACATATATTTAAGTACACACACAGAAAATTTCTTGTCAATCCGATGAATATTCTCGAAGTTACACTTACATTTGTAATGACGTGTCGGAGCGTTCGAAAGTGCTTTGGGGACATTCATAAAACACGTGACGCAAATTTTATCAATATTCGACCCCCCTCCCCCCTCTGTGACATTTCGTGACGGGTGCCCATGCCCCCCCCCCTGCCGCTCCTGAAAATTACGTGACATGGAGCTCGCCCCCCCTTCTGCTCTCGTTTTTTTTTTCAACAAAAAGAAGCAAGTAAAATACGAAAACCATTTTAATAAGCTATTTCAGAACGAACGATTGATATTGTTTACTTTAGGTAAATATATATGTAATATATAAAAACGTAAAATTTATATGTGGGGTCGTCCATTAAGGCTAGAGGCCGAAAAGATAGGCTTTTTGGGGATTTTTTTGAGAAAAAGGGTGTTTATGTTACTGTACATGTACTGGAGAGATGATTTTATACCCAATCAACGTGTATTTTTGAGAGCTACAACTTTTTCATTTGAATGGAGTTAGAAACAAATTTCTCGAACAGTTATTCTCAAAATAGTGATTTTTGGTACGTTCCCCTACTTTTAGAAATCGAAAATAAAGAGACGAGTTTGGCGCTGTGGGCAAAAATGTAGCGGACGGTTCAGGCTACAAATCGTTTCGCGGCGGTGAATTCATACGGTCAATAGTTTTCCCAGAATTTCATTTTGAATTTTCAACCCCCGAGAGGTGTTGGAAAAAGCAAAATTTAAGGGTGGTCCATAGAAACGAAAATATGAAGATTATTTTCTACATTTCAACCATACTCGAAAATTCAATTGTTTTTTAGTTATACAATAAACGAATTTTAAAAAATATTTCAACCATTTTTTTAGGGGTGACGATATTATCGGAGAGGGATGATCAAATACTCGATCGACGTGTCTTTTCAAGGGCTACAAGATTTCTATTTAAACAAAAATTGTACGGATTTTTCCTAAAGAGTTATTGAATTAAAACTGATCTTTCAAAATTTCAGCCCACTTTTTCACCCCAAAATGAGCTTCCCTGACTTTGATGCTGTGGACAAAAATAAAGCCCGGATTTTTCTGAACATTTTGTCTCACGGCGTCGACCTCGTAGGGGTTGTAGTTTGGCATTGATCAACTCTCATCTCCTAAAAAAACTCTAGACCCCGATTTTTGGGCAAACTTGGATTTAGCACCCGCGGCACCTACAGAATCATCTGTTAAAAAACTGGCCTTCTAATTTTTTCCGCTACCGGGGTTTTTCGGCGACAGCACGACTGTACTATTATTTCGTTTTTAATAATACGATACCGCACTCTCTGACACGTCTGTCTGACATTTCTTATTAGAAAATACACGTGTTGTTGGGGGGGGGGGGGGGGTGTAGCCAAAAACATTACCACATATATCCATGGGCGAGGGGGGTCTCTAAAAGTGGCCTAAAAACCTCACGTGATTAATGGACGACCCCCGTAGTAAGAAATATATTCTTTATGTTATGTAACATCAATAATAAATAATTTGATAATCTTTTATCACGATGCACCTAGAATGCAATGTGTTCCCGAGGATTCTTCAGGTGAGTCTCAATCGATATCAGAGAAGTTGCGACTTCCTCGTAGTCGGAACTTTGGGTGGGCAGTACAGAAAACTTTCAGCGGCTGAGTATCACCCTTTTCCAGATTTAATATGCTTATAGCGTCTCGTGACTTTTGCTCGACCCCCCTCCCTCCCCCCTGTGACAAAGTGTGACGATTTGCCTAACCCCCCACCCCCCCTCACTGCGTCACGTGTTTTATGAATGGCCCCTTTTGAAACTTTAAACGCGTTTTTTTCTCAAAATTGTGTGTTTTAAAGTCGGTGAGCAAGATTTCTCGGAAACGGCTGAACCGATCAGTCTCAAATTTTAACACAATCTTTTCAAGTATATTTTTTAGCAATTAATCGAAGGTTTTTTCTCACCGATAAATATTTTCTATTTTATAAACAATTTAAGGCCTAAATTTTTGTCAAAAATCGATTTTTTTTTGAGAATCCGCCATTTTGTCAAAAATTATTATTTTGCTTATTCCTTCGATCAATTACAAGATAATCCATTACACTAACGAAATATTTTTGGTTTTTTCGTTTTAGATGATCCAGTCCAGAGATATCGTGCTCACCGCAAGACGCCTTTTTTAGAGGTGCTCCCGAAGATCAGCTATCGCAGCTTTCAAAATAATTATTTTTACCAATAAAAAACGTTAAATCACAGTTAAAAGTTACCATAATATGTGTACAAATGTTTACGTTAATAGATTTAAAGGTCTTCTCAAGAAAAATTCTTGAAAAATCGACCTTTTTGGGCCTCCTGACTGTATATAACCCTTTAAAAAACTAATATATGAAGAGATGACCTGGCCCCGATTCCTGCGACGAAATGGACCGCTTACAATTACGTATATCACAGAATCCAAAGAAAACCGAAAAAACCTCCCCATGGAACTCAAGTACAGTTCAATCAATTAGTGATGATTGACGATGACGTTATTTTTCATTCGCGGATGTTTGTAAATGACACATTGTCAGACAATGTTCGTACCTTGAAAAATCCAATGACCAGTTCGGTATACAGTAGAAAAACGGGCTTGTTTTCCCAGGGTCCCTCGCTCCGTAAATCGGCCGTGTGGAGTACATATTTCACAATGATATTCAACACGATGGTCAGTAGTATGGCGTATTCGAATCCGAATACGAGCTGAACCGACGCTCCCTTAACCTGCGTCGAATTGTATGCGTATTGTATCATATTGACATTTATGATAGTCAGGAGTGCAAGAAGCGTCGTCACTCTTATGTGAAATAGCCACGTTATGACCGGACTTCGTTCCATCTGGAAAATTTCATCGATCATTTTCACGAACTATGCAAAAAGAGTCAAATGCTTCATGGATTATTGAACAATTGTCTCACATATGAACTTACGTAGTCCACGCGATCCTCGGCCAACCAGTGAAAAGACTTTAGAAACAGCAGAAGTGTGAACAGAGCTATGAATTTTGGACTGAAATCGTCTCGGAACACCGTGAACGCGAGACATGTTTCGGTTATCGCGTACCAAGCCTTTTCCACCAAGTGCTGCGAACAAAGGACAACGAAGAAGAGAGATTCGATCAGGTTGAATTTCAAAGTACGTATTGGTATAAACGAACTTTTCAGTGTAACATTTATGAAAAATCGATTTTTTTTATGTTGCATTATTCGATAATATAGACGGTTATCAACATCGACCTGGCATCGCCGAATGATCGTAAGTGGACGATCTATGTGAATATTTCGGAATCGAAACTTTCAACGCGTTTTTCTCGAAATACTTTGGGGTTATATTTAATCGTTAGTAGTCACACTTAGCTAGAATCACGTTATAGTCATACTGGGTCCATATCACCCAGGCGTTTTTAAATTGTTATAAATAATGAAATAATGCATTGAGCGATATGAAAAAAAATTGTGAGGTATAATTTCAACCTTGTTTAATACAAGGATATTGGTTAGAAATCAAAAATTAAATTTTAAATATGCAAAAAAAATTATGTAAAAAAACGTGAAAAATGACTTTTTTTTTTACAAAAATTGCTGTAATTCGTGTAATTATTGACCAAAAAAAAAAAATGGTTTTATAATCTGGAAACAATGTCCTTTGAAATAGACATAGCGGTTTTTGTGGACTTTTCAAAAAGTATATTTATTTCATCCAACGCAGGTACAATTTAGAATGAAAAAATGAAACGCTTACGCATATAAAGAAAATGTATGTTTTATTGGACAAAAAAAGTTGTACGGCATCAAAATAATTTGTTTGGGTCCCATGGACCCAGTGTGACTATTAAGGGTTAAAATCGATTTTGCCGCCGCATCGCGGACTTCTTTCAGGCGCCTCGTACAACTTGAAACGCGTTTTTCTCGACACCACTTTTTTCAAACTGGGAGGACGCATTACTCGACCACCTTTGCATGGATCGATTCGAAATTGTTATAGTACCTTCACAACTACATTCTCTATGGGAGCACATAGCCGTTTTTTGATTAAATGTAAACTTTTGTTTTTATATAAACAATTTACTGCTTATTTTTTGGGCGCAAAATCGATTTATTTCGAAAAAAGTGCGTCATTTTTTCAAAATATGATTTTAAAAAATCCCTACGTAGCCCCATAGCTAATAACATATAGATCATAATTAAGGAGTGGAAATATTAGAGAGGTGGAGGAAAAAATAAAGAGGCATAAAAGTAAAAATGGACCAAGAAATCCAGTATGATTGGAGCAAGATCGAGGCTTCGACATACTGCAAAGAATATGAAAATAGGAAAATAGGAATTCAAACGGAAAAATATTGGGAAGATACGACAATTAGCGGCGAAATGAAAGAAACGTGGGCAGGGATCAGATGCGGGAGTGTGGTGAAAAGTACGAAAAAGGGTTACGCGGACAACAAATGCAGAATGTGCAATGAAGAAATCGAAAATTGGAGCCACATTTGCGAGTGCCCCGAAGTGAAGGGAAACATCAACCAGGCAATCGTGGCCCAATTAAAACAATGGTTGGGGAACAACAAGGGAGAGGAAATTGATCAGAAAACAGAGGCGCAACTAAAATCGAAACTGGTAAAACAACTGTGTAACTGAGGCAATTTGAGCGGCTAGGAAAGCAAGAGAATAGAAAGTAGGTTTAAGCATCCAACAAATTATATCAAATCTATGTAAACCTATGTAAGTGGGAATGGGAAGGGCCAGTATGTAAACACCCTTTAAGGGTATACACGGAATAAATAATACTACTACTATAGATCATAATTTTTTTCGGTCTTTGTTCCAGGTCTTATACTTTACGAGAAAACCGTCCTCCTGTGAAGCTATTCGTAAAAAACATGTTTTTCAAGATGGGCTCTGTCGCCGACATTTTGTATGAAAATTATAATTAAAAAAAAAATGTTATACTTCAATATGTGTTAAATAAACCCGTTCAAAAGAAATCCTATACCTTTTTTCATACTACCAACATAAAATGTCAAAGTTAGGCCTCATTTTCTGCCGCTAGAGGGGTGTTATCTCTCAAGGCGTGATATACATTTACGATAAAAAAAACGATTTACTTTTTTTTTTCTTTAAACGATGAAAACATATGTGTAGAATATTTTCGCAGTTTCAAAACGAAATTCGAAAATCTTTTACAGCCAACTTTACTTTATAGAAATATTAATAATATTGGTACCTTCCACTTGACGAGAATTGTTTTTGAAAAATTGAAAAACAAACTACTTTTTTCATCCACATTTTACAGAAATGAAATGATGATTTTTTTTTTGTAAATGCTGCCATTTTCTAAAATACGCATTTTCTTCATTTTAATTACCGTCACATCGAAATTATACATGCTCTAACTGGAAAAATGTGCGACTTTTTCACGAATCAAAGTGTACAGGAAGCTAGACTGCACAACGATTTGCAACTCCCGCTGTAACACTCTGCCACAGCTCCGTCATTTTGATGATGAATTAATTTAAAAAAATTGTTTTGTATACTTAAATCTACTATTAAAGTATACCTAAACTTTCATAATTGTAGAATTATTATTTCTTAGTTTAAAAAATCTCTCAATATTGTTCCCTTTGCTTATTCTTGTCCCGTCCAAATGTATATCCCGCCTCAATGCATTGTACCCTTTAATACGAAAAATTCGTCTTGCCATTTGCTGAAAGAGAAAAACAAATCCACCTTCTATGTGCGAGTAGGGCCTGGCTATTGTAAAGCTACCGATCGTGTGAAGCTACCGATCGTTACCTCGAATTCTTACCTCGAGCTCTGCGGCACGTAGATTCCCGAAGAATATCTTGGTCAGGAACGTGTTTGTGATAAAAACGAGGATCAATCCCTGTATGTATATCACCTGGAAAATGAAAGGAAGAAAAATGACTCGAATGTCGTTATGTACGTACCCCTACGACATTGTTGCTCAAGCACGATTGAAAAATGAATTGCCATACAAATTTCAATTTCGCCCGACGAATTAAATCATACGTGACAATATTTCTACGAACAAGTATTAAATTGCAGCTGTTCCTCGTTTTTGTCGCACACCGATAAAAGCCTTGGCTGCAGTGCGGACGTTCAGCCGTGGCATAAATATGGAAATACGGTCGGTCGTATAAAGCTCCAGAAAGCATACGTCCGCTCGTACTTAGTTAATTTTTTATCTTATATATCGAGTGAAAATTTTGTTGCACAGTCGAAAAATCGTCGGAAAATGCCCATCAACGAGTAAACGAACAAGCGTCAACACGAATCGCAAAGGTTAAATAAAAAAAACCAACTCGAATTTTCCTGTATTTTCAAAAACCGCATTTTCTCGATCTTTCAACGAAACAAAAGGCCAAGTACGAACGTCTCGTTTTCCCGTACACTGAAGGAAAGCTGTCCAGAGGCAAATAACGATACGCGAACATTCGGGATAAAAAAACTCGTTAAATTGGTTATGCAGGCATCGGAAACTCATAATTCATTTTCGTCTCGGTCAAATAACACGTAAGCTCGCGTGTTCATGACAATAATAGTTTCGAGACACGATGAAACGTATCGGGGTGAAGTAGCGTGTTTTACCAAAAGCGATAAGAAAACAAGATATAAATTGGTACTCACGCTCATACAGGGATTCGATTTGGTTATGTAGACGACAGATGGATAAAACTGTTTCTTCTGATAATATGCATTAGTGATAACGGCGCACGTAAGCGCGAAACTGATGAGCAATATCCCAGCCGTCCTCATAATCGCGCCCGAAAAGCCCTCTCGGCCTTCCACACCCCGAGCAATTTGTACAATTTCTACTTTCGTTTAACCAGTTTTTTGCTTTGCCCCACGTTCCTCGCCGTGAGATAACCGTATTTATTTCTCGTTGGAGGGATAATAACACACGTCCTCCGATCCGACGGTGACAACTCGCGGGAGTAAAGTGCAGAAGAGCGGTGCTCGGATATCACCAGCGCGCTGACGAGTACACGAATTGTAAACGGTGATTCGTGCAACTAGAGAGTTGGGACACGTACGTGTCGTCTGTTCGCGGTGCGCAATGACACTGGAGGGGGCAAAAGATGGACGGAGACAGAGCGAAGAGAAAGAGAGAGAGAGAGATAAATGGGAAGATGCGGGCCAGAGAGAGAGAGATAGAGAAAGAGCGATGTATAGTGTGGGAGGTGAAGCGATATCTGGATAAGATTACGCAATTCGATTAAATTTCGCGTCCTGAAAGTTCTAGTTCAAACCACGTGGGTAACGCTTTTGGGGCGAATTTTTTCGCGAGTCCATTGTTTCGATTTACTCTATTTTGTTCTACATTCGTCGCACTGTCGTAAGAAGAATTGCGTTGTTCACAGACACGCGGCAAACTAAACGGCCCGAGGGCATACACGGTTCTTTTATTTTTCAAATTCTATACGCCGCCGCCGAAAGAAAATTTAAAAAAGCGGCTTATGAATAGACATTTTGCTCTCGAATTGGTCGTACGTTGAAAAAAAAACCTCCGTCAACACACGCTTTGTTTTTACTCTTGAGTCGGAGCGCATATGCAACGCTCGTCACTCGGCGTATACACGAGAAATACAAAGACGCGCGCGCTTCCCGGACGATAACGAACATTTTGTAAAAACGTTTTCACGATTGCTAAAGAGATGGAAGACCTCGCGGAGATCAAGGAACGATCCGATAAGTCCGATGATTGTAATCGGCCCCAAAATACTCAACGAAAAATCATTATTCCGATAAAACAGTGGAACGTCGATTATTTTTTCAAAATTATTGGTACATTGTTGAATTTCGCTCTTATTTATTCGCTAAGAAGTAAAAGCACTTTTTTCGTGTCTCTTTTTCGTACGCTTTCCTTGAGTCAATATCTCGTGCAAAAGGTGTGTCCGGAAGATTTTCGTCAGTATGTATGCCCGTACACGTGTATACGTGCGTATTCCAAGCTTACGAGACATCATTTGGTTACATCTTTTAATTCGATATTCCAAACCGATTTTTTTGTTTATGAATAAGAAAGTAATGTAAATACAGCTTATTCTACATGCTCGCGGTTTTTGCGTCCTTAGAACGAAAATGTCGGCTACCAAACAGACGACATTTTGTTCACATACGGTTTTGAAAACTTTTTTTGCTCGCGGAAGGATTTTTTGAGCTTTGTGCTCATTAATAATCTACTGTACCTTTTATTTCATGTGAATCATTTTTGTTTTGCAAAATCGTTTCCCCATAGATCGGATAAAAATTGAAGAAAAAGTCATCGTACGATTCGTGGTCATGGAATACTTATATATATATATATATATATAACTTTTTAATTTAAATCTTCAGTTTTTTACGATCTATAAATAATATAATATATATCAATTCAAAAATTTATAGTACGATTCGTGTTCATGGAACACTTTATGCAGGGTGTTAGGAAGGTCGATGCAAAGCCTTTAGGGGGTGATAGGTCACCTCGTTATAAACATATCTAACGTAGATTACCTTAGTCCAAAGTCTGAGGATTTCAAGTTATCATGGTAAGTATGATTATTGGAAAATTTCCGAAAATTAGGTACTAACTCGTTTACCTCCTATGTTAATGCTACTTTTTTAAAAATAGCATTAAGGCCTTAGGCCACAGTAACGGGGATAAAATCATGTGCAAATTTAATAATTTTTTCCCCTATGAAACAGTGATTCGCTGATGAAATTAATTACACATCAATTGAGTATGAATATCAAGCTGTTAGAATTTTTTTTTTTTTTCGATGTACAAAATGGCCGACTACTAATATTTTCTTTCGTTATCTTTTTTTAGGCGCTCCGCGGCGTGACATTTAGCATCCACAATTTTTACCTAGAACAAAAAACAAAAATTCTCGTCAATCTACATGAGAACACCGAGAGAAGTACGTACGAAATTTAAAAAAATATTGTTTTATTCAAAAGTTGTAGGTGTTTGAACTTAAGAAATGAATTTTCAGTGAAAATTTTGTTATAACTGCTCGTAAACTGCTCATAAAATGAAAAGTTTTCGATTAATCAGAAATTCCATACGTACTTCTCTGCGAAATGCAATTAGGAACATAACTTTTAAATTTGAAGTAAATCGAATGAAAATTGTCGAAGTTATTTGTCACGCCAATTGGAAAAAAGCTGTTTCGAGAAATTTCGAGTAGTCTAATACTAAATAGATGTGTAACAAATTTTATGAGTGAATCACTTTTTCATACGAAACAAAAATTTGTTAATTTCGCACATGATTTTGTACCCGTTACTGTGACCTAATGCCTCAGCATAAGAGGTATTTTTATTTTTTGACAAGTTTTTAATTATTCAACACGTCCCATTTAGTTAGTTGCGTGGATACAAATGATTGTATTGGTGGTTGTCGATTGAATACACATTAAACTAAGACGCAAATAAGTTTTAAGTTACCAATTATCGTTCGTTTGAAAATTATTAACGAGTTAGTACGTAATTTTGGGAAATTTTCCAAAAGTCATACTTGCCATGATAACTCGAAATCCTTAGACTTTGGACTAAGGTAACCTAGGTTAGATATGTTCCTAACGACGTGACCTATCACCCCCTTAAGGCTTTGCCCTTATATCGACCTCCCTAACACCCTATATTTATATAAATAAAGTATTTCACACACACACACACACACACACACACACACACACACACACACACACACACACACACACACACACACACACACACACACACACACACACACACGCGCACACACACGCACGCACACACACACACACACACACACACACACACACACACACACACACACGCACACGCACGCACGCACGCACACGCACGCACACACACGCACGCACGCACCACACACACACACACACACACACACGCATGCACGCACGCGCCACACACACACACACACACACACACACACACACACACACACACACACACACACACCACACACGCACACATGCACGCACACGTGTGTATATAATTTCCTAGTGTAAAATAATTGGATTTCCCCAAGCTTCAAAAATTCACACACCTCTGCATATATACGTATGTAAATAAACGAAATTATATTTTATATATAGAAAAAGTGTCTACTGTACAGTATTCGTAACTTTTCCAATATTCTTTTAGCTAAAATATTCCGAGCTAAAAAGCCACGTACATGTGTAGATGAGAAAATTTCAACTGAAGCTAAAAAAACCAAACCATAATTGACTATTGATAATAGATAAAGTTATATATGTATACAGAATGATATGTATCTCTTACAGACGATGAAGTCGAAGAATTTCTGGAAAGCGACAGATGCTGCAAATTAGCGGACAAGTATCTCATCGCGATGACATTCATGTATTTTCTCAGAGCTTCTTTTCTCCCGGAGGAATACACGCGCTTCAACTTCTACGTGGCTTTGTAAGAAGAATACAAAAACAACTCTGCGAAGACGTACCCGAAAGCGGTGACGTATTATCGTTCGGTCTTCGGCTGACCTTTCTCCAATTTGTGTTGTTTTCATTCAGCTTGGCGCTTCCAGGATTTATGGGGTTAGGCTACTAGGCCGAAAATCAGGGTTATAGAAAAAAATAAAAAATTTGAAGGTATAAGCAAGATGATTGATGAGTCGTTTGGGCATTTGTGTGTATGAATATTAACACAGTTGCCTGACACGTTTAATTGAAAAATATGAATAATTGAGGAGGTTGGAGCGGTCCAGTTGAGTCAAATGACGGTTTGTGCATTTTTTTTCAATGCACCTCAAAGACATGCATACGAGGTTTGAATTTATTCCGTCGATGCTAATTTTTTTTCTCGATTTTTCGAGGTAAAATGACATTATTGTTAATAACTAATGGAACAAGTTGAGCAGGAAATCGTCGGTCAAGACTAATCTACTATTACACTGAACAAGTGTATCAAATTTCAACCCAATCCGTTCATTAGGTGTCGAGAAATCGTGTACACCGATTTGAAATTCATAGTTTCGAGAAAAACATGTTCAAAGTTTCGCCATCAGTTATATCGTTGTAATAATGAGTTTACCTTCAATCTGCGTTGCCTCAAGCGACAAACGACTGTTCGTCGTTTTCACAATAGCTTAACCCCTTAAGGGATCGTCACCGTGCGATTTTTTTTCGATGGTTAAAATACGCTAAACAGTCTGTTTCTTTTGTGTCAAATCAAATATTATTCGAAACAAAATTTGTAGAAAGATTATTAATCAGTATGAAAGTCGTTGTCTTGCTATGGAGGTTTTTTAAAAATCAGAATTGACTAAATGGCGGCGGTTTGAAAAAAAAGGATTGCATTTTGCCTTTTTTTCCGACAGTTTTTCATTTTTTTTAAATGTGACTATTTAAAAAAAGCTTCCATAGCAAGATGGCGTGAAGATTGTTGTGCGGAAATTTGAGACGGATAGCTTGAAAACTCTTCCGTTGAGAGAAAATTGAGTTTAAAGTTTCGAGTGCGAAATTTTCTGTAAATTGTTTACTTACGTTTATGTAAGTATATGAACAGCATGTTTGTAACCGTCTATACTATCGGATAATGCAACAACGACAGATCGATTTTTTGAAAATTTTACATCGTCATGATGATTCCTTAAGGGGTTAGGCCACAGTAACGGGTATAAACTCATGTGCCAATTTAATACTTTTTTTTTCGTATGAAAAAGTGACTCACTCGTAAAATTAATAACACATCTATTTAGTATGAATATAACAGTTAGAATTTTTTTTCTTTTCGATGTACAAAATGGCCGACTACTCGAAACAGCTTTTTTCCAATTGGCGTGACAAATAATTTCAACAATTTTCACTCGATTTACTTCAAATTTAAAAGTTATGTTCCTAATTGCATTTCGCAGTGAAGAACGTACGGAATTTCTGATTAATCGAAAGCTTTTCATTTTATGAGCAGTTTATGAGCAGTTATAACGAAATTTTTCACTGAAAATTCCTTTTTTAAGTTCAAATACCTACAACTTTTGAATTAAACAATATTTTTCAAATTCCGTACGTACTTCTCCAGGTATTCTAATGTAGATTGACGAGAATTTTTGTTTTTTGTTCTGGGTAAAAAATTGTGGATGCTAAATGTCACGCCGCGGAGCGCCTAAAAAAAGATAACAAAAGAAAATATTAGTAGTCGGCCATTTTGTACATCGAAAATAAAACATATATTTTTTTTAACAGCTTGATATTCATACTAAATAGATGTGTAATTAATTTTATGAGTGAATCACTTATTCATACGGAAAAAATGGTTAAATTCGCACATAATTTCATACCCGTTATCGTGGCCCTTAAGACGGGATATACATCTAGACTGGAAACACATAAACAATATTGAGGGATTTTTGAAACTAAGAAATAATTATTCTACAATTCTCAAACTTTATGTATACTTTAATAGTATATTTAAGTATACGAAGCATTTTTTTTAATTAATTAATCATCAAAATGGCGGAGCTGTGGCAGAGAGTTACGGCAAGGTCAAAATTCAAATTTGAGAAAATGGCACGTATTTACAAAAAAAATCAACATTTCACGCAACATTTCTGTAAAATGTGGATTAAAAAAGTCGTTTTTTTTTCATCTTATCAAAAACAATTTTCGTCAAGTAGAAGGTACCAATATTATCAATATTTCTACCAAGTTTCAACTCAATCGGCTTAATAGTTTTTGAATAATCCTGCACGCCAATTTCGATAATGCAGTTTTGAGAAGAACGCGTTTGAAGTTCGCTCCGAATCCGAGCGGTGAGGCACAGCGTTAACGGGCTGTAACGTTTGAAGTTTGTCGAATTTCGCTTTGAAACTTTGGGAAAATATTCTACATATATCGTTCCATCGTTTAAAGAATAAAAAATAGAAATCGATTTTTTGATCGTTGTAAATTTATATCCCGCCTTGAGGGGCTATACCAGTGTGAACGCTGAAAATTTGGGCGATTTTCGGGAATTTTTTGGAAGAAAAATACTCAATTGAATATTTCAAAAAATTAAGAATATATTTGGCTATATTTGACCTATATTACATAATTTTTTCATAGAAAAATATTGAGATCCAAGCGACTTATGCGCTGCCCTCGAAAGCGCCAAAAAAAAGTTCCTCCACTGTAGGCATGATTCCGGCCGATTGAGTAGCTGAAACCGAAAAAGAAAAAAATGTCGTTAAACTGGAAGGTATTTCCTGTACAATGACGTAGGATTTTCGAAAAATATCAAAATCTAACAAAATGACGTAGTTATGAAAAGAAGTCTGTTTTCTTGCCTATAAAATGGTCGTTTTTTCCAATGCCAAATCGTCAATTTTCTTCCAAACAAAAATATCCTACGTCATTGTAGAGTAAATATATTCAAGAGTACTCAGTTCAAATTTCAAGTCAATCGGATAATTGCTCTTTGAGTTACAACGTCAGCAAATTTGAAAAATCTCATTTCATGCTCCTGAAAGTATAAAAATCTCATCTCATATTCTTGAAAGTATTGGGAGTACAACTTTGCAGTGACCGTTTTTTTTTCAAAAGTTTACGGCTTTATTATAAAAAAGTGGCTACATATTTTTTAATCAAAGTACTGCCCGTCGCTAGCTACGACCTCGGCTCATCTTTCAGGTAGCATTCGAATCCCGCGTCGATAAAAGTCTTGGTCCTTGGAGGCAATCCAGGAATCGACCCAATTTTTTACTTCTTCCTAAGTACCGAAGTGCTGGTCAGTCAAATCGTGTGCCATTGACCGGAACAAGTGATAGTCGGAAGGGGCAATGTCTGGAGAGTACGGCGGGTGGGATAAAACCTCCCATTTCAGCGTTTCCAAGTACTTTTTCACGACATTTGCAACATGGGGTCGGGCATTGTCATGCTGCAGTATCACCTTGTCATGTCTTTCGTTGAATTGTGGCCGTTTCTCTTTGAGTGCCATACTTGAGCGCATCAACTGACGTCGGTAGAGTTCCCCTGTGATGGTTTCGGATGGTTTGAGCAGCTCATAGTACACAACGCCCAGCTGGTCCCACCAGATACACAGCATCACTTTGGATCCGTGAATATTCGGTTTGGGCGTCGGTGACGGAATATGACCAGGCAGTCCCCATGATTTTCGGCGTTTAGGATTATCGTAGTAAACCCACTTTTCATCTCCAGTCACAATCCGGTGCAAAAATCCCTTCCTTTGTTGTCTTTGGAGCAGTTCCCGCAAATGCTGAGAATTCGGCTCGTAGGTTGCCATGTTTGAGTGCCAATAACTTTATAATGCATACACGTATCCGTTAGCTTTTTTAAATTGTTTACATTGGCAGAGCCTCTAGTTTTAAATGCCACTTTTTTATTGAGCTAGGGCCACTACTTCGGCCGCAGTGGCTCTCTAAGTAAAACGGTCACTGCAAAGTTGTACTCCTAATATAAACTGTCGAAAAAGGAAAAAAAAACGTTTTTTTCAGTGTCACACTGGTATATCCTCTTAAGACGACAATAATAATAATAATAATAATAATAATAATAATAATAACGATGTTGACGACGATAATAATGTTCGACGAAGATACTTGGCGCACGATATGGAGGAAGACGACGAGGACACCCGTGGGGAAATATTGAACTGGTCGTCGGCGGGATCTCGCGGGGTATGGACGCCCTCGTCGTTGTTGAGGGAACGCGAGCGACTATTCATCCGAATGGACTGCCGCGCTGTGGTGTCGCGTATCTGTTGCGAGCGTCTCATGCGAATCGTCAGACCGAATCATCCAGTATGGAATAGACAGAGACACGCTGTACACGCTGGTGCCGTACCCAGATTTCACAGGTGAACGAAAAGAAAAGCAAAACGAGACAAACGGCGAAATAAAAACCCACTTTCCATTCTCTCCGCGTGACTCAATAAAAGCGTTGTACATTCACAGAACTCGCAACGTGTGTCCAAACTGCATCGGTCGCCGACTCGTCAAATCGACGCGATGAAATCGTCCATTGACACGCCCAGACACAAAATAATTCCACAAACACAACACCGTGTTCTCCACGCGTTACGTCGGAGGCGAGGCATTTTCTCAAAGACTGAATCGAATTACAGAGTATCGCGCGTTCCGAGTGCGCTTCATCCTTTTTAACGTCGTTACAGAAGTGCGAAAATAGTAAGCGATAATAACAAATAAGAGAATAAAAACAAAGACGTACAAAAATGGATGAGCGATCCTTTATTCGGTTTGACAATAACGCGAAAGCTTACGCGATGCTTTCCTTCGCGTCAATCTTGCACACGCGGTCAAGATTTTTCCAAATACACGCTACGAGAAAAGCGGATAAAAAAATATCTATATGTGTAATATTGTTGTAACAAATCGGATCATGAAAGATCATTGTGGTGTTGTCGAAGCATGGTTGTTACGCATTATTGAATCGGAAATTTCCCGACTTTTCCCCACTTATCACACAGGCTTTGCGCATAATTCCAGGGAGATTGGCACCGAATAAGGAAAATAATTTTTTGTTACCCTCAAATATATGAATATGTGAAATGTAAAAATGAAATTTAAAAAACTGAAATTCGGAAAATCATTTCAAAGCAAATTCGCAACCAGTGTTTCATTATACACAAATTTTCATGTCGTTGCCGATAAATTAAAAAAAGCTCGTATCCGCAACAATCATTGCGTGGTTGTGAATTGACAAATCGAATGCAAATGTATAGAGCTTTGGAGTGAATTAGTTTTCGAAATTTTCAATGTTTGAAATAACTTGTTTTTGTATACGGGGTGTCCCTCCTATGTCTGCCACCCGAAATAACTCGGTAATTATCGACGTCGCAAAAAAAAAATGTTCCAGACAAAAGTTGTACGGTGTGGAGGGGGCCATCAAATGCGACCAATTATTTTGTTTTATTTCAGTGGAGGCGCCGACGCGCAGTGAATTTCACCTCCATTTTGTGGAGCACCCCAAGCCGCGTAAAAAAACAGGGGTCAGATTCGCTCAAGGTCGTTCAAGGTCACTTATTCAGATTTGTATCATCGATACTGACCTTGAACGACTTTGACCCCCTAATGTTTTTATGCAGCTTGAGGTGCTCCACAAGATGGTTGAAAAAAAATGTACCATTTCATTTTAAAAAGTGGTCGTGACCTTCACTGCGCGTCGGCGCTTCCACGGAAATGAAAAAAAAATTGGTCGCATTCGATGGTCCCCTTCACACCGTACAACTTTTGTCTGAAACATTTTTTTGTGTTCGATAATTACCGAGTTATTTCGGGTGGCAGATATAAGACGGACACCCTGTATAATGGATAATATAAATATTTTAAAGAATATTTATATTCATACCTTTCGGTTTTTTTTGCAAGCCGCTTTTATTTTTCGTAATTCCAGAGTTTCCGAAATTTCTTGACTTTTCCCTGATTATTCCAGGAGGAAAGAAATTCCTCGAAATTTCCCCCTCTTTTACATACGCGTAACAGCCATGCGAAGGGACGCTACGGTGGATTTATGTTTGTCCAACGAATATATATAATATATAAAAGTAGAAAAAAATGACAGCCCGTCGTCGATGATTATTTCGAATGAAAATAATAAAAACACCTAAGAAACGAGCGCTCACAGCGAGATCTTCACAGAAGACTTGTATCGAACGTAAAAGTACAAAAAGAGGCGCGCACGTATCGCGTTTTTCTATGAAAAAAGAAAGTATATACCTACAAGTGTAAAGAGGATGTCTTCATCCCTCGAATTAATTGGACAATATCGTATTTCAGGGAAAATTTCTTTTTCCCGCATCAACGAGATGTGCGATAATTACGTTTTTTTTTACAATGGCACGTTAAGATTGAGAATATTCGTGGGGAAAAAGAAAGTTCAATTGATTGGTTTACTGAGTTGTCTGGATTTCAGAACGTTTCTGGGGCTTTGACGTTTCGGTGTGGCAATTGTCGGTACTGCTTTCAAGGGGGTTCTTCGCGTATCGACGATTTGCCGCCTCGCCAAAGATCTCGCGCTCTTCGGTGTTTTCGTCGCGAGGGATCGCTTGATGTGTGGCGTTTTGCACGTAATATTAGCCTCCGAATTGTACAGGTTAACGTTGGGATCTTGAAGAATCTCGGTGTTGTTGCACGCGAGAGGTTTAGAAATCTTCTCGCTCTCGGGATAACCGTCGTCGTCATCGTCGTCTCGTTTCTTCCTCCGATCCTCGTATTTGGCGCTATTGCGCGGATTTTCGCGATTTTCCTGGTCAAAGTTTTGCGAAGCGCGTCGACTCGAGCGTTTTTCCGCGATCGTTCGAGATTCCGGTTGAGACGGCAATATGGTAAATTCCATTTTGATGAGGGGCGAGAAAGTGTTACCGGACGACGCTATTCTCATTCTCGCGTTATTGTTTTTCGGGCTCTTGGACGCTTTTCTCCTCGCGACGGTGACTTTTTTCGGTGAGATTTCGGTCTCGAGATTCTTCAATTCTCGCAATCTCGGCATTGTTTTAGCTCCTTGTTTCGCGTTCTCTTGACCGTGAATTTTCTTCTCGCAGATCGCGTCGTTGGTGATCTTTCGCGTCTCATTGTCGTCGAACAATTTGGCTTTGGCGAGCACCATACCGGCGTTTTGGGTTCTCAGCTTGGCAATGGAGGCTCTTCCGGTTTGCTGCACCGGTGTAACGGCGCTCGAGCGAACTTCCGACTTGAAATATCCGGCCGCGTCTTTCCACGAGATGACTTTTGGCTTATCGACGTTTCTCGCGGTGGCTTCGCGCCCGCGATCCTGCTCGCCGATCATCGAGACGTTTTGCTGGCTGTTGGTTTTCTTCAGTTCTTTCACGCGATTGTTGAAGTATCGGGAATTGTCGATGAACTCGTTACCGTGAAAGGACGAGGCGCGACGCACGTGGGCAGGCGTCAAAGCGTTCGTCGCGGTCGGAAAAACGTCGTCGTCGAGGGCGCAATTGTCCTCGTCGCTGAAAGAGCCCCCTCGCGTATGCTCGGCCGTGTGAGTTATAAGCGTGTGCAACTGTTCCTGCAGATAATTCAATCGGGCGTTAGTCTCGGCGCTGCACAGCGAATCACTCGACAGTCTCGCCTCCTGATAATTATCGGCCTTTTTATCGCGTGCCACTTTGGGCGTACGATAAACGTTATTCGGACGATCGTTGGAAATGTCATCGTCGTTTCGTGAATCCGTTCTCGGCGTAATGTGCCACGAGGCGTTGCGACTCACTCGTCTCGAGGGCACTTTTTCTTGCGATCGTCTGCGCAAAATGCCAATTTTACGAGCGCTCGGTGATCTTATGATTTTGTGCTCGCTCGAGCGACGAATCTTCAATTCTTTGCTCAATCTCTTGGCCAAATTGTCGGCCGTTATTGTACTCTCTATACTCGCCTCGCCGAGCGTTTTTTCGTATTCGCTTTGTACTTTGCTCACGGAATTTGACGTCTCGGACGGCTCCTCGTTACGATTCTCCATGCAACCGAATTCTTGAGATATGCGCGATTCTATCGCGGACATTCGGCTCTTTATGTCCTCGTACTCGCTCTTTGGTATCCTCACGTATTCCTCGTCCGTGGGATTTTTCGCGGTAACGCAGGAATCCACGTTGCTCTTTTGGTTGGACGATTTTTGGATGTAATCGTTGCTCGACAAACGTCGACAGATCGAGCGAAGATTCTTCTCGTGTTTCGGCGTGGCGTGCTCGTTCGCGCGCTCTCTTGTCGTTTCGGCCAATAAAAAAGCGTCGAGGGAACGACGACAATTGCTGATACGACGCGTCGTCACTTTGCGCTCGTCTTTCGTCGTTTCGACTCGTATAGGCTGATCGATCGCTCCGTGATCGGTACAGTCGTCCGACAGATTCACGTCGGCCTCCATGAAAACACGATCGTAATTGTCACGGACGTTCGCGAGGGTCGTTGCCTTTCTTATCAACGGCGAAGCCAGCGTCTTCTTTCCCGATGATCCTTCGTCTTTGCGATTCTTCTTCGTCGCTGACGAACTGCTCGCGGAACTCCAACGTCTCTCGATGCAGGGACTGTACGGCTCTTTGCACGATTGATCCATTTCGGTGTCGGCGACTCTCTGGAAAATTCGTAACATTGTCGGACTGCTCGGATCGAGGATAAATGCGGTGAAATATTGTTCGCCCACCTGTTTGCTTCGAGAATACAGACGTTCCAAGCTCAGCCGCATTTTCTTCGGTTTCTCCATTTTGTCGAATACTCGTCTGCGCAAACAAACGTGTCTTTATGAAGAAATTGCGCTTGGACGTAACGACGAATAGATCGATAAATTCACTGGCCCTTAAGGGGAGGCACCTGAGTAAACGGCGAGAAAAACAGGTAAACTTCGGGAATTTTTATCTCAATAACTTACGTTTCGATTGGAACCGGATTTTTTTTTATTGGAAAATATGTACATTGAGGTATGTTTAGGAATTTTTAAAAATTAATTCGTTGACTGGAAGCGATTCAAACGCGACTATCTCGAAACGTACTTTTCAAAGTCGGTGCCAGATGTATCTCGAAAATGGCTTGTCCGATTTTGTCCAAATTTGGATACAATATTCTTCTATAGTTTTTTTCGTTCGCCGCGTAGGATTTTTTTGAAATTTTCATTTTTGACGGAATTGCGACCCTTTTAATTTAACATTCGTTTTTCGTTCGCAATTTCCGACGATTTTGCATTGCATACACATTGCATAAAAAATGCAATGGTTCAATCAAATGAAAAACCCCTACGTGGCGAACGAGAAAAACTATCGAAGAATATTGTATCCAAATTTGGACAAAATCGGACAAGCCGTTTCCGAGATATATCTGGCACCGACTTTGAAAACTATGTTTCGAGATAATCGCGTTTGAATCGCTTCGAGTGAACGAATTTATTTTAAGAAATTCCTAAACATACCTCAATGTACATATTTTCCAATAAAAAAAAACCCAGATCCAATCGAAACATTAGTTTTTGAGATAAAAATTCCCGAAGTTTACCTGTTTTTCTCGCCGTTTACTCAGGTGCCTCCCCTTAAGGGGCTACGTCTACCTAGGTGGGTCAAAGAATTGCAAGATCTTCCAAAAATATTTTTATTTAATAGTATAGGCTTTCAGCTATATTCCCTGACATTTTAAAGCAAATATTCCTAAAATTGAATGAGCTACGGTTTCCAACAGTCGGCTGGGCGAGCGGTAGCAGCACCATATTTTAAACGTTAAACGCGTTTTTATCGAAACACTGTTTTTACAGTCGGTGGACATATCTCGAGAACCACTCGATGGATTGTTTGAAAACTTACAGGCGATACGATAAGAACCATTTGAAGGTCGTTGACGATCTCACTTTAAAAAAATGCATATTCATTTTTTAATAGTTACGTAAAAATGACGATTTTTTCCATAGATTTTGTACGCTCGAATTTCAATTTGTCGCCACTTTGTTAAATAAAAATGATTTTCAAACGATCGTCAACGACTCGTATAGATTGTTAACTCGAATAAGCCGTTTGATTTTTAGATTTCGGGTGGACCGTTTAAGGCGGAAAACCAGTTTAGGAGTACAATTTTTTGTGTATTCCATTATTTTTTAAAAATAAGGAATGAAAAAATAGAATTTATTCAAACTTTGGGAATAATTCATACATATTTTCAAACAAATATTTTAATTCTTCCGAAACGTTTCCTCTGAAAATAAGGAACGTATAAGCTGCTGCCCATCGAAGGTCGCCATCAGGCTCTCCTGTTTGTGTACACTCTGGAGGCCACAGTTTTCATAGGAAATCAATACGGTTTGAAGAACATGTTTTCCTTCTATATGAACCTAATTCTGACCAAAAATTGAAGATTGCATTTTTTAGAGGTGTTCTAACAAAAAGAGTATTATTTTTGCCATTACTTTATAACCTTTTTTGCTACAAATAATATACTTCAACAATTATATTATCCAAAATTTAGGCTCATATAGAGCGTAATTATAAAAAGAAACTAACTGTGCCTTTATAAAATTACAGGTTAGAAACTTTTTGAACTAGAGTGTACACAAATTGAAATCAAGTCGTTTCGGGAAAAACGCGCTTGAAAAAAAGGTTATCGAAAACAAAAAAATTCAAAGCTGTAATGAACTATTCATACTGTTTACCGGTTAATCAGCGATTAGGGGCCGTCCATATATTACGTCATCGATTTTTGCTGATTTTCGACCCCCCCCCCCCTACAATCATCCTATCGTCATTTCCTACTGACCCCCCCCCTCTCGCAAAACTGACGTCATTACCAGTTTGGCAAAACTAAAACATTTGCGCATTTGAGAAAAATTGGGCAACATTAAAACATTTTGTTATAGAATCATCTTTTATTATTTTGTACTTTGGCAATGTTTATTAATATAATAATATTATTCTTCCCTATTCTTTAGTTTTCTTTGGATAGCTCCCACATTTTGTTATAGAATCATCTTTTATTATTTTGTACTTTGGCAATTTTCATTAATATAATAATATTATTCTTCCCTATTCTTTAGTTTTCTTTGGATAGCTCCCACGGAGTTTTCACCCATTCTTGCAAATCCTGGATCACGGGTAATATCTCCGTATCCTCCCCATATTCATTTTGGCTCGATCGAACTATTTTCATAGGTACGCTGTTATTTGAAGTTCTCGAATATAATGTAGACAAACCTTATGTAATAAATAAATAATCAATGAGTTCAATAATTAATACCATTAGGTACTTGCAAAATATTTTTCATCACTCATGCGGGGAAACCACTCTAGTTGTACAATATACTATTGTACATTTTGAAGTAACTGGTATCACAAGAATGACGTCAATTTCGAAACGCCCCCCCCCCCCCCTCATCCATCATTTACCGTCATCCGCAGACGAACCCCCCCCCCCCCCAATTTAGAATGACGTAATATATGGACGGCCCCTTAGTTTTACTTATTCATGGAATTTGAAGAAAGAAAAAACGTTTTTTTTTGAGTAATCTAAGCTGTCGTCTTAACCTGGAGAGTATCCACCGGCAAACGTCACGAAAAAAATCCATCATTTGCCGGCGGCCATTTTTTTGTATTTTTTGGCGATTTTTTTTAAAAGCTCTCGATATATGTACCTTTGTGTTAAAAAAATGCGTTTCTTTTTCACCAACCAATTTCTAGATTTTTTTCCTACAATTCGGACATTTTTTTCGGGCCTCTAGGTAGAAGTAGCCCATTAATCCCTAACCCATGAGAGTACTAAATCTTACATTTCCGAATGGACTTTTTGCGTTAAGTATTTTCGGACCTTGGATTTGTGCACCGGACTTCTCTCTCTAGCGGGGCTGTGAATAGGAGAGTGAAAATAAACGAATGGCAGAGTTTGGGGGCGAGGTAAAAATCAAGAAGCACGAGGTAGACATTGGAGAAAACGTGCGTAATAAGCGTAACGGGAATGAGATTACGTACTTCGGGTTGCTACAGACTGGAGATGCGAGCAAAGGTCGGGAATAATGATTTGTGCGTTTGTGCATTGTATCCGATATAACTCGTCTGCAAGAGATTTTTTTTTCGAGTTATTCGTGTAACGTGCGAAAAGAAGAGTGGAGACGCTTAATTTTTGTTTTTATCCAGTTCGAAGCAGTTGGCATATCTTGACGGTACTCACTTCTTTTTTACGCTAACCGGACCTACGGGATCGGCGACTTTTCGTTTTTTACCGACTTTTATTGGGGATGTAACCGAGGGATCCATATCAGCCAGTGCCAATTGATTGCTCGGCTGTGCAGCTTCGCCTGGTGAACCACTTTTTCCCACCATTTTTTTAAAACCGTTGAACATTCCTGAAAATAATCCGTCAATGTGTAAGCACCGATCGTCGAACACTGATCCCCTTTATGTACATATAAAATTGGTCGTCAACTCAACTTGGCTCGTTTCATATTCATAAGTGCAACGTTAAATATTTTCTCCACACTCAAAATTTGAGCTCTATTTTCTTTTCCTTGTTCTCACCTTCCAATTGTTTTCTTTAAGAAAAAAAATAATTGTCGCGAAAGCTGCGAGCGAACAAAAAATATATAGAGGTCGCTCAAGTCTCTCAAAAATTCAAATTTTCAATCAATGATCGATTTTTTTTTTCGTCCACTCCTCACCCATGAATTTTCGCTTTATAAATTCTTAAATCAACCTCGCGGACGCTCTATCCGGCTAATGAATATTTAGTGGTCGTTCAAGAGCTGCAAAATTTCCAATTTTCGCAATTTTTTTACTCTCCTCACTCATAAATATGACGCTTTGTAAAATTTTCAAAACAATTGGTCCTTTTTTCTTTAGAAATAGATTTTTTAAATTTACTTCACACTTCTAACCCAAGAATTATAATCTTTGTTCTCATAAAATTATTCTTTAAAGCTCTTATCCGTAAACAAAATTATAGGTCGTTTCATTCGTAAAATTGAAATCGCAGCTGTTTTCCGTGCATAATGCGTCCCACAGTTGGTGTCGTTAGTTAAACCGCGGACCAATTGTAGCTGTACTCTGTGACGAGCGACGCCATAATACATAATAATACATAATAAAGACACATATCGTCTAATTGGTGTTCGTTACAAATTATTGTAACAAATTATTCAGCAAATGTAACACTTCACTGTTTATTTTGTTTTTATTGAACAAGGAATTATAGTGCATGCGAAATTTATTTCTTGCTGGAAATTGTAAATTTCGAAGACCTTGAACGACCATTAAATATTTATTAGTCAGCTAGAGCTTTCGCGAGGTTAATTTTCTAATTATAAAGCGTAAAATTCATGGGCGAGAAGTGGACGAAAAAATTGTCGATTACTTAATGAAAATTTGAATTTTTGGGAGGCTTGAGCGACCTCTAAATATTTGTTGACCGCTTGCAGCTTCAGCGACAATTTTTCTTCTTCTTTAAGGCGTTAGGCCACAGTAACGGGTATAAAATCATGTGCGAATTTAACAATTATTTTTTTCGTATGAAAAAGCGATTCACTCATAAAATTAATTACACATCTATTTAGTTTCAATATCAAGCTGTTAGAAAAAATATATATATTTTTGTCGATGTACAAAATGGCCGCCTACTCGAAACTTCTCGAAACAGCTTTTTTCCAGTTGGCGTGACAAATAACTTCGACAATTTTCACTCGATTTATATCGAAATACTCGATAATTGCATTTCGCAGAGAAGTACGTACAGAATTTCTGATTAACCGAAAACTTTTCATTTTATGAGCAGTTTGTGAGCAGGTATAACAAAAATTTTCACTGAACATTCATTTCTTAAGTTCAGATACCTGCAACTTTTGAATAAAACAATATTTTTTAAATTCCGTACGTACTTCTTTAGGAATTTTAATGTTGATTGACGAGAATTTTTGTTTTTTGTTTTAGGTAAAAAATTGTGGATGCTAAAGATCACACCGCGGAGCGCCTAAAAAAAAATTAAAGAAAATATTAGTAGTCGACCATTTTGTACATCGAAAAATATATATATATATATATATATATATTTTTCTAACAGCTTGATATTCATACTAAATAGATGTGTAATTAATTTTATGAGTGAATAACTTTTTCGTACGAAAAAAAATAGTTTAATTCGCACATGATTTTAAACCCGTTACCGTGGCCTAACCCCTTAAAGAAGTTAATTGGATGGAGAGAAACAGGAAAGAAAAAGAGCTCAAATTTGTGCCACCCTAAAGTGTATACTTCTGCGGATTATTTTTCAAAATTTTGTCTAACGTTTTGAGCAGTCTATGCAATAAATAGCATGATGTTGAAGTTGGCATCGTTCGAATGCGGCGATATATTTTTTTCACTGAATTCCCCAAAATTGTTGTCCTCCGGCTTTCCCGGTACAAGGTTTTACGATTTTGACGATCTTTCCGCGTGAGACGGCAAGTATTATACGAAATATCGGCGCGTCGAGACTCACTAGTGAGACTGCCACTTCTGTGTTTCTTCTTTTTGTTTCTCGTCCGAGCGGTGGAATCGGAAGTGTCCAGTTCGGTTTCTATGCTGCCGATGACCTCGGCGCTGATGGTCTCCGAAATATGTTCGGGCAGGACGCCGATGTCCTCTGCGTTTTCTATCAAGAGCTGAAAATGTAAGGCGGCGATGAACGTCGCTTCTTCGGTCTTCTCCAAAAAAATGCTTACCTTGACGATGACCAAATGGGCGTCGAGCCTAGCTTGTACGGCGGACATGGTGGCCTCCTGGAGAGGCATGATATTGGGGCCGATAACGGTGGCGAGGTTTTCCGCGCTCATTCTGTTGAGGCTCTCGTGGAGAGAAACTTTCTTGAGGAAGCCCATGAGGAAAGCCAGCGTGTTGAGATGAAGCGGCGGAAGGAGAATACAGGCGAGCATGAGCGCTTGAACCGTACGAGTACGAAGAACCAAACATCGCACGAAGAGATCGTGATAGGCGTAAGGTATCAGAGGCTCCGGCAGATCGCGAAAAAACGTTTTGAGGCAATTGGCAACGTCGACGGCGTGATTTTTTTCACCTAGTAAACCACCAGCGTCTAGACGCCCTATCAATTCTTTCTGTCGCGCGTGAGAGCCGGCTTTACGAAAGAGACCCTCGTGAAACAAAAAGTTCTCGAGATACGCGGTCGCCTGGCAGACGAATGCGGGCACGTGTACGATCGCTCCTGACGCCAAATTCACCACGTCCAGCGGTTGATACGACAATGAAACTTTGAAGACTTTCCTCGAACAGTTGCGACTTCTCTCGAACTTCTCGCTCTTTATCGCGTTTTTCTTCAAACGATGCTTAACCCCCAAACTTCGCAGATCATTCGCGACACTCCGATAAACTTTTTCCTTGTGCAACACGTCGTAAATCAACATTGTTGCTTTTCTTTCTTCGATTATTCGCTTCACAACATAACTACAGGCGCGTACTTGTCGACGTTCATCACAATGACAATTATCGCTCGCCTGCTTTGAATACAATCGTCGAGGATCTTTCTCACTTCGTGAACGCACATACGCCTGCTGTATTTATTGTTTCTCCAAGGGGGTGGGCATTTGAATCCCAACCGCCCGACAGGCGGCGCCAACGTAGCAGCGAGAAAAGTCTCCAGTGATGTATCGTTTACGCGCTATTTTTACCAATCGATCATTCAAATTGAAAGCAAAATCGTTCTTTGCACAGGAAATGCACGTATCGCGACGAAGCTTTGCTTAGAAACGCGGGTTTGTTCGTTCTCGAAATAATCAACGTTGCTTCGATGTACAAGTAGCTTGTGAAGTAATTCATCTGACGTGACATAGTGACTTTTCCGTCAGTGACATTTCGCACTTCTGGCGCTTGGCGCGACAATCTTGCATGTTCCCCTTCCCAGCTACGTACATCTGTCAGTGTCGCCAGTGTTCGGAGTGTTTCTCATGTTCCTCATTTCGCCCCAGTCTGCGCCAGTCGCTTAGCGTTCTTGGGCGTTTTTATAGACGTTCGTGGAGAGAGAAAAATCTTTCGCAGCTTCTCCCATTCACGGTCCATTGAGCTGTCCTCGCCAATTGTTGACGTTTATTTATCTGATAGAGGCAATTCCGACAATCAAGATGGACGATCAAAAGACTGGTGAGACTAAATTTTTTTCATTGAAATGCGTTTAAATGTACTTTTTTTTTATCTCGGCGTATCTAAAAGATTGTGTGCAATACGTATTTATATATATATATATGCATAGCGTACATTAAACTTTCGATTTACTACTGACGCGATCGAAAAACTCATCACCGTCACATAAAAATGTGACTCATACCGTCTTAAGCGGGTTTCTGCATTACTATTATCATTATTGCCATTATTATCATTATCGTCGGTACCTTTTTCAATGAAATTACCAAAAGTGCACTGAATTTATCATTACAATTTTATTTTTAACAAACATATCGATTCTTCATATAATTATCAACGATTTCGCGCAATTGTTTATGGTTGTTTGTTTTTTTTTTAATCTCAACGAAGAACACATCGTGATGACGCCAAAGACCAAATCGAGCAAGTCCACCACGCTGATAATTGAGAGACAGACGTTAAATTCACCGGCCCAAAAAAGCGGCGAACCGAACGTTCATGTGGCGGGTGGCGATCACAAGGGAATAGTTATAAACAAACAAGCTGTCGCTGGTAAGATTTCTTATTTGATATATTTTTTTTGCTACCGGCTGCCATTCCGTGACTCTAAGTAGGGAGAGAAAAAAATTATATTGTATTTTTAGTCAGCAACGGGGTGGACCAGCCGGCTCATCTGTGCCTTCAGTTTCGCGTCTTTTTAGTCAGCGCCCAAACCGGAAAGCACACTCAGGAATCTAGAACCCTCCAGTTTTGGTTCAAAATGAACCTGCCGGAGATGGAACAGCCGAGCGTCGCGCAAGAATTCTTCCGGGAATTGGTTACGCCGCAGGAATTTCCCAGGGGTAGGATGTGATTATTTTAGGATTATGAAGACAATCAATTTTCCAGCTTCTGCGGAAACACTATGTTTTTATGGGTGGTTTTAACTCTTGGCGATAGTACGTTGTTGGGAAATTTGCCTGAGAAAAGATCACGAGTGAGTCACAGCAGCACTGAATAATTGCCAATTATACAGTCTTCCACAGAGGCGTGTGATTGTAGTTTTTAAGGGGTAAGGCCACTGTAACGGCCCAAAAAAAAAGGTTTTTTCACTAATTTTTTGCTCCCGAAATTGAAGGTATTTGAAAAAAAACTTTTAATGGTGTTATCGGGCATACATTAAACTTTATTATAAAATTTTTTTACAGTAAAAAAAAACAAAACTATAAAAATACAACAAAAATATAAAAGCATATTGTATGATCTTTGAAGCGTCGTAAAAAAATCTGCGTATACGGTACCCACTGGCGTTTCTTCAAAAATCATCTGAAAAAAACAAAGATTATTAAATTAGATACTATAATCTAGTACTTGTCATAGCCGATTTTGAAAATATCGATTTATGACAAAATGGCGGACGTTTGAACATAGTGATTTTTGGGCCAAAAATTAGTTATTATTTTGCTTATAAAACAAAAACTAAGTAACGGAAAAAAAAATCCTATGACAAGTACTAGATAATCGGTTCATTGGTTTTCGAGAAATTTTGGGCACCGATTTGAAGAACGTGGTTTTGAGGAAAACGCTTTTGAAAATTTGGGAGTGAATAAATCATGAAATTTGTCAATTTACATGGAATCATCGATACCAGGCCCATAATGTAGGTCTTCTACGGTCGACGGAATGTTCATAGCTTCTGAATCCTCGACCACGACCATCTAGGTGTATATCTCTCTTAAAAAAAATCACCAAAAAATACAGAAAAACAAGGCCGCCGACAGATGACGAAATTTTTTTTGCGACGTTTGGCGGTGGACACTCTCCAGCTTAAACGGTCCATCCGAAATCTAAATACCAAACGGGTTGTTCGAGTTAACAATAAATACGAGTCGTTGACGATCGTCGATTTGTAAAAACATTTTTTTTAACGAAGTGACGACGAATTCAAACTCGAGCATACAAAATCTATGAAAAAAGTCGTCATTTTTACGTAACTATTAAAAAATGGAGATCGATTTTTAAAAAGTGAGATCGTCAACGACCTTTAAATGATTCTCGTCGTATCTCCTAGAAATTTAGAAACAATCCATCAAGTGGTTCTCGAGATATCATGTCCACCGACTTTGAAAGCAGTATTTCGAGGAAACAACTCGTTTGAAGTTTGAAAATATTTCAATGAAATTTTCAGGAAATAAAGCTAAAAGGTGATAATATGGAATAGTTTTTTTTTTTGAAAAATGCAAGTTTTTGACACACCTAGGTAGATGTAGCTCGTTAATAGGAGATTTCAAGTTACAGTAAGATCATAATAAATCATTGATCAATTAATTATAATAACAATATTGATAGTGCGGAAAATAAACATAACTGAATGATTGTATTATCCATAACAATTCATGTCGCGATTAAAAAAAAAACAAATAACTAATAATAAGTCATAACACTCACAGTAAGGAACTTATTTCCTTTCCGCCTACAATTTCGTTTATTATTTCTCGAACTGCAATATTTTCGTTTTAACAGCCACATCGATGATTTCGTCGACTTTCAATGTTTCAGATTACGTGGGCTTTATAACAAAAATAATGAAGCTGATGCAGCACAAATTCACGACGATTCGAAAGTTGGAAGTTGAACTGACGCAGTTGGAGGATCCAGTGAGCCTTCCATTGAGGCCGTGTGAGTACACGTCCGCTCGTCGTTCAATGACCCGCGTTGAATTGATACTATTTTTATTTACCACTCCATGACCGTATCAATCAATGCTAATACGCGTACGCACGTGACGTTAGCTCTCAGTCAATTACAACGGCACACCCTTTGTCCGCATCAAACAGTGTAACGAGGCTGACGTTTTATTGGTTAACAATTGAGCTCTGGACGTTTCAACGTCGCGGATAATTCGATTAATTCCATTGGGCTATTAGAGCGGCTCTTTCGACGATGTACTTAATTGGTCGGCCTTACGAGTACAATCAAAGTCATTGCAGCAAGGAGATCTCAGTATGTCAAAAAGCAAAACTCTCGTGAACAAGTAGAACGATAACGGTTAAACTTTAGTACCTAAAAATGTGGTAATCGTTTAATAAGTGACTTTTCCGAAAAATTAGTTTGTTGGGGTTTATTTGGGTTGAACCCAAACGATTGGTTAGAGATGTTCTTTAATTCTCACGCCAAAAAATGAACAATGCTTTGCGATAATATTTTTGGTCATTTTTTAGATAATGCTTTAGTACCCAAAAATATGGTAATTCTTTAGTACCTAAAAATATGGCAATTCTTTAGTACCTAAAAATATAGTAATTCTTTAGTACCTAAAAATATGGTAATTCTTTAGATAAGTGACTTTTCCGAAAAATGAGTTTGTTTGGGTTGAAACTAAAAATGGCAATTCTTTAGATAAGTGACTTCCGAAAAAAACGAGTTTGTTTGGGTTTGATTCGGTTGAACACAAAATCATTTTTTTTTCAAGTCACTTATCTAAAGAATTATCATATTTAGGTTGAACCCAAAGAAACTCATTTTTCGGAAAAGTCACTTATCTAAAGAATAACCATATTTTTAGGTACTAAAGCATTATCTAAATATTACCATATTTTAGGTACTAGAAAATTATCTAAAGAATTACCAAAAATATTATCGCAAAGCGTTATTCATTTTTTTTGCGTGGGGATTAAAATTTTTTTTTTCTAACCAATCGTACCTGAGATTATGCAAACGATGTTTCGTGTGCCATTCGCGAGGATTATTATAACAATAGCAACGATCAAGGCTTTACGTCGGCCATTTTTTTTTTATCGCGTTTCGAAGATTTTTCACATTATGTAGATTGGACGCGATTTTCCGCTTCACTTCGAGTATAGTTTTGAAAAAAGGAATTCATTTTTTCGTAATCTGGAAGATTTTTAGAGAAGGAAAACTTTACCTGTGGTCGCAATAACAGACTACGTTTGTATTTAGTGAAATGTTTCGAGAGAATTTCCGACCCCATTTGTCGATGTTCTGTACGAGGACCCTATGCAGAACATCGACAAATGGGGTAAAAAATTCTCTCGAAACGTTTGATCCATATTATCGTACGTCGTTGCTTCGATACTTACGATCCAGCTGATGCCTGTAGCTTATGCATTCGTAGGTAGATTCGGTATCCATAACGATATTGACTCAACAAGCTTTCATGCTCAAGTATTTGGAACACTCGTCCGGGATGGAAAGATCGACGAAGTATTCTTTCTGGGCTTTTACTATTTTTGTCCTCCATTTAAGCATCATTGCATCCAATTTTGAATAACGTACGTCCGTCTTTGCATCCGCGTGTGCGAATTGTTCAACCCGACTAATTAAGGGGGGGATAGCTTAAGGCGAGAAAAAAAATGCTGATTTTCGTCATTTTTTTTTAAAGTAAGATTTATTGACTATTTTTCGGCCTCAGGGTATGGTTTATTATCACTTTTGGCTGTTTTACATGGTATTTTTTAAATTTATTGATCTTCAAAAAATGGCGGAGGTATGGCAACGTCTTGTAAACGGGTTGCGGCGGATGTTGGCAGACGGCGTGACACGTAGCGTCGGCAGGATTAATCTGAAAACAAAACCAACGAAGATTTTTCTTTCATTAACACTCACACGCAGAATATGAATCAAGAAAAAGTGAGAAATGTTGAAAATTGATGAAATGGATAATATTGAAGTTTGCATCATTGGGACGCCACGAAAGTTTCGTAGCTTATTTTTTTATTGCAAATTCAAGCTTCCAAAATCGCTTAAACTTTTTTCAGGATCTTTATTAGATATCTTCAGACTAAATGTGTAAACATTTTTTTCAGTATAATGTAAATGCGGCAATAAAAATAATAATAATGATTTTTCGTTGCATTCAAACGATGCAAACTTCAACTTTTTATAAGTTGGTACGCTTTGAAACAAAAAGATTGCATGTTCCGAAAAAATTGCTACATTTATCACCAAAACAAAATGTTTTTAAAAAATTTTCCAAAACACTTAGGCACATGTTTCAGACAATAAGGCCAGAAAGATTTATACCAAATTTCATCAGTATTTGTCGATTAGTTTTTTAGCTATATGTCACGCCAGTTTGGAAAATGCAGTTTGGAAGACCGTGCCATACCTCCGCCATTTTTTAAACTTTAATAAAAAACAACGAAAACTTAACAGCCAAAAGTAGTTTTCAAACATACCTTTTCAAACTACCAAAATCACCATTTTTCAAACAAGTTTAAGACTTGACATTTTTCAGACAAGTTTAACTTTTTTCAAACAATGAGAAGATGTCTCGTTTGAAAATAAAAATCAGCAAACCTTTATCTCGCCTAACTCCCCCCTTAAGAATGAATTAAGGCTTCAGGCCACAGTAACGGGTATAAAATCATGTGCAAATTTAACCATTTTTTTCGTATGAAAAATTGATTCACTTATAAAATTAATTACACATCTATTTCGTATGAATATCAAGCTGTTAGAAAAAATATTTTCTTTTTTCGATGTACAAAATGGTCGACTACGAATATTTTCTTTTGTTATCTCCTTTTAGGCGCTCCGCGGCGTGACATTTGGCGTCCACAATTTTTTACCTAGAACAAAAAACAAAAATTGTCGTCAATCTACATTAGAATACCTAAAGAGCTGCGTACAGAATTTAAAAAATATTGTTTTATTCAAAAGTTGTAGGTATTTGAATTTAAGAAATGAATTTTCAGAGAAAAATTTCGTTATAACTGCTCATAAAGTGCCCATAAAGTGAAAAGTTTTCGATTAATCAGAAATTCCGTACGTACTTCTCTGCGAAATGCAATTAGGAATATAACTTTTAAATTTGAAGTAAATCGAGTGAAAATTGTTGAAGTTATTAGTCACGCCAATTTGAAAAAAGCTGTTTCGAGAAGTTTCGAGTAGTCGGCCATTATGTACATCGAAATAAAAATTCTAACATCTTGATATTCATACTGAATAGATGTGTAATTAATCTGATGCGTGAATCAGTTTTTCATACGAAAAAAATTGTTAAATCTGCACATGATTTTATACCCCTGTGGCCTAAGGCCTCAAAGTATACGAAAGAAAAACATTTGAATACACAAATTCATTGTCATCGATCCTTTGACGAATGATAGTTGTTTGCATTTTTTTTTCTTACAATATGCGATCTCCATAGTGACCAGTTCTGCCGGTGAAACGATGCATCGTAAATTCTTTAGTAAAAGCAGTTATGAATCAATGGGTTTGATCCTCTTCCGCAGTGTCTACCGACGAAACGATTATGGGGCAAATGGTCGAGCTTACCATGGAAAAAGTGTTGGAGCTGATCGAGTCTGCCTATCCGAATCCGGTTACGATTGAAGAAATGGTCAAGTAAGTTGAATAATTTACGTCATAAAAAGAACTATTTATAAAAATATGAGTACGAGTTTGTGTATTTTACATTTCGTTGTTTGTTCATTGTTAACGTCCTTTGCATGCCATTGCGGCGATTCCACTTCACATTTCCTCATCTACTGCTGTATCGCATTTGCACGAGGGCACAGGGAAATTGTGGAAAACCTGTGCCGATATAGGCGGCTATATTTTCACTGAGTATCAGCTGTGTTGCCATAGGAAACTCAGTGAAACTGCCTCCTGTTATGGACTCGAAGTTTACATCGTTGGAATGCAACGAAAATTCTTTCCAGTTCCTTATTTTCATCATTATCCAAAATCTTATTTTGCAGATTCGTTGCAGATCGCTAAATAAGAATCCAAAAAAAATGGTCGTATGATTTTCGTGGCTCAAAATTGCCAAAGGGAATATGAGAAAAAAAAAAATCACACTTTCGTTGCATTTCAACGATGCAAACTTCTACCTGATCTCCCGTTCGGTAGTTGGCGCGCAAGCCAGTGTGCGCGGCTAAGCGGTCACCAATCCATGTATTGGCCCCGACTAAAGCTCGTTGACACGCGCGATCGCCACAGCCGCACACCGACCGCGCGTCCACTACTGTCGGCTTGCAGTACGTTTTTGAAAAATATATCAATACAACGATCGATATAATTGCACGCGATCGGAAATGCGATGCGTGACACGTTTTTTTTTTATGCAGACAATACAACTGGTCGGCCTCCGCAGTAACGGCCGTAATAAAAGTATTACAGGAGAAGGGAGTCGTGAAGGCAATGGAACACGGAGCTTTTACAAGAGTTGCTCATCAAGATACGCAGATTCAGGTACGTTATCCGAATTCCATCAACCATCATCACGCATCGTGTATACTTTTCGAGACCTCGAAAGAATCGTAAACTTTATCATTTCTTGTTTGATTCGTACTTTTTTAAAGGAGTTACCGCCACTCTAGAGCCTGAATAAATAGGCTTTTTGGTGATTTTTTTTTCAGAAAAACTATAATATAAATCGAGATTACAAAAAAGGGTGTTTATCATACATGTCAGTTAGTATACAATAATTTTTTTTGAAGCGATTAATTTCAAAATGGCGGCTGTGCAGCGTTTATCTCAAAACTGCCTTTTCTCAAGTTGGCCGGAATCGTAACTCAGACAATTTTCAACCGATTCACTTGAAATGTCGAATATATCTTGAAAAATACTATTATCTGACGATTTTTTAGGCAATTTTTTCATTTTCCAAAAATTTGCCTAAAAAATCGTCAGATAATTGTTAATAACAAATGAACTATGCAATATAAAAAAAAATCCTACGTACTTCCATATACAATGTATTTTTAAAGATATATACAACATTTCAAGTGAATCGGTTGAAAATTGTCTGAGTTATGTTTCCGGCCAACTTAAAAAATTCAGTTTTGAGATAAACGCTGCACAGCTGCCATTTTGAAATTAATCGCTTCAGAAAAATTACTGTATACAGTCACTGATATGAATGATAAACACCCTTTGTTGTAATCTCGATTTATTTTGTAGTTTTTCTGAAAACAAATCCCCAAAAAGCCTATTTTTCGGCCTCTAGAGTGGTATAAAGACTTAAAGGACTAGAGGTCCGAGGCGTTTTCGGTAATTTTTATATAAGTGTCTTTTCACAAAAATATTATCCGATTTCTCCGATAAAATATCATTTATTAGGTTTGTTTGGGTTTTTGAACATTTCAACGCCTTTCGACATTTCAACACAAACAAACCCAATATAAGCGTCGAAATGTTCAAAAATGGCCTATTTTTTCACGTGTTTCTGCGAACTTCAAAACCCCATAACCTTTTTGGGGGGGGGGGGGGGGGGGGGGGTGAATTTCAGCTTCCCCGACTGAATGTCATCATTTATAACCCAATAAATAAGAAAATAGCAGAAAAATAGTTTTAGGCTTATTTTTCGAAAACGTCACTTATCTAAAGAAGTACCGAATTTTCTTTTTGGGAAGCGGTTGGTGAAAAAGAAACGCATTTTTTTCAACGCGAAGGCACAAATACTTAAAGCCTTTAAAAAATCACCAAAAAATATAGAAAAACAACAAAAACATGGCCGCCGGCAGATGATGCATTTTTTTTCGCGACCTCTGGTGGGGGACACTCTCCAGCTTAAGCGGTCCATCCAAAATCTAGAAACCACACGGGTTATTCAAGTTAACAATAAATACGAGTCATTGACGATCGTTGATTGTCAAAATAATTGTTTTTAACAACGTGGCGACGATTTGAAACTTGAACATACAAAACATATGAAAAAAGTCGTCATTTTTACCTAACTATTCAAAAATAAAGATCGATTTTTAAAAAGTGAGATCGTCAATGACCCTTGAATGTTTCTCATCGTATCTTCTGTAAATTTGAAAACAATCCATCAAGCGGGTTTCGAGATATCATGTCCACCGACTTTGGAAACAGTGTTTCGAAAAAAACGCGTTTAAGGGGTCTTCTAACTTTAGACGCTAAAAAAAACGCTATGTTCATGCATTTTTTTGATAGGTTTATATTATAGATATTGATATAAAAGTCGTTACACTTAATAAATACACTTTCGAAATATATTTAAAAAAAAATTATTTATTCAAGTCACTATTTATAGACGAAAATTGTTTTGATATACGCAAAAAAAACGAAATGGCGGACATTTTTCGACAAAAACAAAAAAAACGTAGTTTTTCACCGTTTTTGGCAAAAAAAATAGTAAATATCGAAATTTTAAAAAATCCTTGACATGTGCTATAGCTATAGTTGTAAAGAATGTGTGGTTAAAATTTCATAAGGATCGGTTCAGTAGTTTCGAAGATTTTATTAACGAGGCGTCGAAAAACGTTGTTTCGAGAAAAACGCGTTTAAAGTTTGTTTGAGTCAGATAAATACATAATTTGTTTTTTTTAAATGTATTTCGAAAGCGTATGTATTAAGTGTAGCAACTTTTATATCAATATCTATAATATAAACCTATCAAAAAAAATCATGAAAACAGCCTCATTCAATATTAGGAATATTTCAATGAAATTTTCAGGGCATAGCTAAAAGGTGATACTATCGAATAAAAATATTTTTCGAAAATGCAATTTTTCGAGATGTAGCCCGTTAATACGCAATGAATGTATGCAGGTCGTGAAACAAATGCCAACGATGGTGAGCTCGAAGCAACCCACCATAGCAATAATAACTGCTCAATATTGCGAGAAACTCGCGGTCGATTCGATGATCGAGAATAAAGAGACTTTCGTTCGTTACACAACCGTTGGTAAGTTTACGAATATTTATTTGACAAGTACTTTTTTGCAGGGACCGTTCCGAGGAGTAAAAAAGACTACTATCCTAATGACAGCTCACAATTTAAAAGATAATTACTTGATTCGAAGCAAGGAAAAACGGTTAACTTCTTTATGCGAAAGATTAAGGATGTAGGGGAGTCTCCCAAAAATGCCAACGTGGTCATAAGAATGGAATGCATAGTTACTTTGTTTCAAGCCTATATGGAAAATTTGGGATCGAACCGGGAATGAATTATAGGACTTTTTATTTGCAATAGTTTATTTTCAGGATATGACGCGAATAAAGCGTTATATCTGATGCATAATGGAAAGAATATATATTTACGCTTTTGATATATTTATAAAAATAGTATTTATACATTAAATAACTCTAGATGCCGGATATTAACTGCTCACGCGTGTAAAAAATCTAAAGATTCCGTAACGACGATAAATACAGGGTCATAAAGGGGACGATAAATACAGGGCCACCACAGGGGGGTTTGAAGAAAATGTTAATGATAAAACTTAGAAAAATGCGTCTAGTGGAAGAATTTTCGTAGCCGCGAATTTTCAGAGGAAATGTAAAAATGTCTCAATCTACTAAATTTTCGCGAAACTTTTCAATCCAGTTTATCGTTGGGCATGGTAGTCGATTGTGACTTATTTTTATCAAGCCCCACTGTAATTAACTAATGATTCAGAACGGCCTTTCTGGTATGCCTTATACCCCTGGTATGCCCTACGCGAAAGGAATACCTTAAGGCGGGAGCCTGAATTAGAAGATCCAGAAAAAGCGTTTTTTTCGGGAATTTTTTTAGAAGGGAAAAAACAAGTGAGCCGAGTAAACATTGAGGTATCTTTTCATGTATATTTGAAATGTTTCAAAAAAATGTTTCAACATGAAACAATAAATAACTGCAGATTTATCAGCCTATTTCCACGTGCGTCTTGCCACTGCAGTCCCCAATCGGCGGGAAAGATGCAGCTCGTAATTCCTGACTGAACCAAATGAACCAATGAAATTTTCAATTGTCATATATTTTTCTTCTCGGTGAATTAAGAAAAAGCTGAAAAAAATCGAGAAATTATAACTTTTCTCAGATTAGAAAAAAAATGTTTATAAAAAAGCACTTAAACGTGCTATAAAACATTATTTCAAAGACTTTTTCAACGACTTTTTAAATCCACGTAAAAGAGATTTTCATACTGAAGAAAATAAACTTTGGCTTGATTCAATAGGTCGTTTAGTTTTTTTTCTATCACGCCCGCCAATTTGGAAAAACCGTGAAAATAAAAACTGGAGAAAATTACAATTGATCTCTGTTACTTTGTAAATATATTCTTGGATAAACTATCTATCAATTTAAGCAATAAAAAAAACGATTTTTGGGACCTTATAATTCAGGCTTCTGTCTTAAGGAATTATCACAGTGTAATGGGTCGAAAAATAGCTGATTATCGCGATTTGTTTTCCATGGTTAAAATACGCTAATCAGTCTGATTTTTTTAATCAAAGCACTCATGAAGAACGGAAAATACATCTTTAAACGTTTATTTTTGTTTAAAAATTTTTTTAACGGTTGCAAATGTTTTCGAAAAAGGAGTCCTCACGGTGCACACGGTTGTGGCCGTAAATATTATCTGAAACAAAATTTGTAAAAAGATTATTAATCAGTATGAAAGCCGCTATCTTGCTATGGAGGTTTTTATTCAAGACGGGATATACATTTAGACAGGAAAAAATAAGAAATATTGAGGGATTTTTCAAACTAAGAAATAATTATTCAACAATTATCGAACTTTAGGTATACTTTAATAGTCTATTTAAGTTTGCAAAACAATTTTTGAAAATTAATTCATCTTCAAAATGACGGAGCTGTGGCAGAGTGTTACAGCAAGGTCGCCGCGGGAGATGCGAATCGGCGTGCAGTCCAGCTTCCCGTAGACTTTGATTTGCAAAATAGTTCAAACATTTTTTCAGTTAGAACATGTATAGTTCCTTTGTGATGGTAATTAAAATTAAGAAAATGCCAATTTAAGAAAATGGCACGCATTTACAACAAAGAATCAACATTTCACGCAACATTTCGGCAAAATGTGGATTAAAAAAGAAGTTTTTTTTCCATTTTTTCAAAAACACTTCTCGTCAAGTAGAAGGTACCGATATTATCAATATTTCTATCAAGTTTCAACTCAATTGACTTAATAGTTTTTGAGTAATTCTGCACGCCAATTTCGATAATGCAGTTTTGAGAAAAACGCGTTTGAAGTTCACGCCCGCTCCGAATCCGAGCGGTGACGGGCTGTAACGCTTGAAGGTTTCTCGAATTTCGCTTTGAAACTTTAGGAAAATATTCTACATATATAGTTGTATCGTTTAAAGAAGAAAAAAAAATCGATTTTTTGATCGTTGCAAATGTATATCCCGCCTTAAATCAAAATTGAAAAAATGGCGGTGGTTTGAAAAAAGAGTATTGAATTTTGCCTATTTTTTCGACAGTTTTTCGTCAAAAAAAGATGAAGATTTAAAAAAAGCTTCTACAGCACGATAAAGAATGGCGTGAATAAAATCGTGTCAAATTTTGAGACGGATAGCTTGAAAACTCTTCCGTTGAGAGTGTATACCGTTTTGAAAAACGAGATTTCGTGAAAGACGCGTTTCAAGTTTCGAGTGCGGAATTTTCGTATAAATTGTCTATTTACGATCAATCGGCGATGCCAGGTCCATGTTTATAACCGTCTATACTATCGGATACTGCAAAAAAATCGATTTTTTGACATTGTTACATTGTGATGATTCCTTAACGGCGGGGTAAAGTTAATTCGGCGAAAAAAGGCATGTTTTCAAGATTTTTTTTTTGGCGTAACGAATAGTTTTCGTTTATTGAAAAATTTACATATAATAAAGTAACATTTGAACAACATTCTCCTAAATTTGCATTGCAAAATATTCAAAATTGAGCGAGTGAAAATTAAACCCCGGAGGCGCCTCGAAAAAAAGTTGGTTTGCGGTGTGCACCATAACTCGCAACAGAATCATTTGAAACAAAAAAATCAAAATGCATTTGTTAAAGGAGATGTGAAGGAGGAGATGAAAATTGTGAATTCTCGAGGTAATGACGGGAGGATTTTTTTTTTCGATTTTTCGTAGCACTTGGGAGCCAAAAACCCGATTTTCGCTAAAAAAATCGGCGAATTTGTTGTTGAAAAATTAGTAATTATTAAAAAAAAGCAAAAAAGCTCTCGACAATACCTGGTGAATTATGTGAAGAATTACTGTGCAAAATTTCAAAGCGATTGGTCCAGTAGATTTTGAGTTATCGTACACACGGACTTCAAATATGACAAGTCTCAGAAAAACGGTTTGAAAAACGCAGAAGAGAAGAGAACTTCATGGAGCAATAGACGCTCAAATACTCATAACTTCGTCAATTTTACTCCGATCAACTTGAAATTTTAACACAATATTCTTGATATATTATGCATTCATTTAAAAAATGAAAACAAATTAAATACTTTACCCCGCCCTTAATACGCAATCCGAATATTTGATACATTCGATGAGCGCAGCCTACATACATCCGAAGATGTTCGTTGCCTTGGTGAGAATCGAATAATGGAGATGAATTACCACGTCATATTGTATCACGCATGAAAAATATATTTAGGTACAGCGAGTTCTCCCGACGCTATCGACGGAATTCCACGAGTCATTTGCCGATTTGGTAAAGTAGTGTGCAAAATAGTCATTTATGCTACGATGCCATAGAAAACCACTTGAGAGCTTGCCAATCACTAGCATCTTACAATACACGTTTACATTTATTATATATATATATATATATATATATATATATATATATATATATATATATATATATATATATATATATATATATATATTAAATACAGGATTGGTGACACAACTAAATTGCAAAAAAAGCCACCGTGCCGTTGATGGCGTTGAAGTTTGCACCGTTGGAACGCAATGAAAATTCTGTCAAGTTTTCTAGCACCCTTATGTGGCTCGTTAACGAAAAAAAAATTCGGCCGTTAACGTTGGACATCTTTGATAAAGATTCTGAAGAACCTTCGAGTGAATTTTCGTAGCTCGAAAGGCCAAAAACAATTTGTGGAATGAAAGGAAATGTATTTTCGTTGCATTCCAACGATGCAAACTTCAACATCATGTGCCGTTGCTTTTTCGTACGACCTGTTTTTTAAAAATCTGCCATTCATAATTCACCGTTGCAATGTTTATTTTGTCCTTTTTTACGTTTGTCCATTACGTCATTCATCGTGTTTTGTTCTTGAGGGTTTGGTGCAGGGTCAGCGATATGCGATACAGAAAAAAATAATGTTTTTTTTACAAGCTTTTTGAGGAAACGAAGGTAAATGCTCGGTGCAACGATACGTCTTCGAGACAACACGCGACTTGCACAAAAATGCTTCGCACGTCACAAAGATGTTTTCGTTCGATTATTCGAAAATTGCGTTGGGTCTTTTTATTTCCTAAGCACAACGTTTCGTCGCTATTGCGACTTTTTGATGATCATTTTCATGGATAATTGCAAAGTCGAAGCAAGACTTTCGTACTACGTGCAAAGCTTCTCGTGAAAATGTCCACGCGCCTAGCAGGGATGATCAACATTCGAGAAATGCACAAACCCTAATAATGATCAGCTCAAAGAGTATACTGGCTTCGAAATCTCAGTAAATCTCAGTATCAATGGTTTTAACGTTCCCACGTTTAGAATGCAATGAAAATTTTTCTTTTTTTTCATTGTCATTATACCAGATCTTTTTTCTGCAGTTCAGGGGTGTTAATTCCTAATCACGATTCAAAGGAAAAAAAAACGATTGACTGATTTTAGCAGTCCGAAGCTGCCGAAAAAATTGGACAATAAAAGAAAATAGATTTTCATTGTAATCCAACGATGCAAACGCCAGTGTCATAAAGATCGTCGTTTTTGTAGATAAGAGTAGTTGAGAATATTTTGTTGTTTTTTTTTTTTAAATTAACGTGGTTATGACTTGATTAACGCTAGAACGTCAGACCCTGACACGGTGGACTGAGGGCAGATTTCGTAGCTGCGTAATTCTTCCGTCGGTGCATTAAGGCACTAGGCGGTAAAAAAATAAAAATTTGGGGTGGTCCGGCCCCTGTTGAGATAACGTGAAGAGCCGTTCGGTCGAGCATTAGCAAACAGAGCATACACATCGATATTTCAAAATCGGTCGTTGTCAGACGATCCAAAAACTTAAATCATTCAAGCGAATTGAACTGATCCATTTTTTTCAGCATCCCTGTGTGTGTGTCCGCTTTAAGAAATGGACGGATTTTTTTATCATCCAATTTCGCTTTGAATTTCATGCAAAGTTTTGCGAAAAGTTTTCGGGACTTATTATACATGTGATGAATTTTCGAAAAAAAACATTTTTCGACACTGACTATTCGGACTCGTTTTGAGGACGTTGGAGCGTTACCCGCAATCCAAGGTTGAAGCTCAACAAAAATATATGTCATTATCTAGACTATACTGGGTCTTTATGATTTTTTGTTGAACTTTTTTCACCACCAAACACAAGAGATAAAAAAATAGTTTGATGTGTGTAATTTTGCGTGCGGTTAGATGGGCAAGACGTTCACGCTACGGGTGATGTAATTTTTTTGGCTCTTTAACACCAAGATAAATTATTTCTAACAACGGGTTAATGCAAATGCAAAGCTCTCCATTGGCCACCTAAGATCCGTAATCGTTCATCAAACTTTGATCGTTCAATATTGAATATATATATGGTTTACGCTGGGCAAAATGGGTTTTTTTTTCTAAATGTTTACAGAGGTTTATAAATATTGAAATATCAAAGTTTGATGAACGATTACGGATCTTGGGCGGCGAATGAAGAGCTTTACTGCCAACCTCGATGTCCGCGAAGTTGCCGTATTTCGGCAGCACTGAATATTAATTAATGATAATAAATAATTTCGTGACAAATATAAATAGGCGTAATTATAAATGACTCAAAATTTAATTCTAAGTTGTATAAAATATTCACTGATGCAGTTTTCTCATAATAATCATCGATAATGTTATACTTTTTCAAGTTTGCAGTAACACAAAAGTTTTTCTCATTTGCATTATAAAAATATAAAAATGCATAATGTTGCCCTTTAATTATTTATTTTACGAAAAACTAGCATCTCCAAAATAAATCTACGCCTCGTATGCATTTTTTGAGGTTCGTTGAAAAAAAAAATGCATAAACCATCATTTGACTCAACTGGACCGCTCCAACCTCCTTAAGCGGAATCTGACATTTCAATTTGACTACAATTGACTATAGGCGGTTGTTCATAAGTCAAGTCAAGTTATACACGATTTATATGTAAATTTGTTTATTCGGAACAGTCATTTTTGATTCATTTTCACGATAATTATTTTGCGTATTTCCGTAAAAGAGCTGTTCATCCCTGAAGCTATACGATCAGCGGCAAGTGCACAAAAATGCCCTTGCATCAAACGCAACTGCGTGTTTCCATTGAAAAAAAAAATAATAGTGAAGTGGTCTTGTGTGTTTTTATTTCTCAAAAGAGAATTATCTTTTCAGGCGAATCGAACGTCTATACGCTCGGTAACATGGGTGCTCATCGTATAGTGTGTACGAAACTGCCAACGGTGGGACACACGAGAGAAGCGATGACGGCAGCCGGCAACACGACCACTCGTCTCTTGGGAACATTCCAAAAGGTCGATTACGTATTTTTGGTCGGTGTCGGGGGTGGTGTGCCCCATTACACCGATTATAACAAGCATGTGAGACTCGGCGACGTGGTCGTTTCATATCCGGCCAAAACGACGAAGAAATATGTCTACATCTACTGCGAAAGCGCCAAGTTAAACGAGACAGGCAATTATCACTTCGAGACGAAGGAGTATTGTCCGGCGAATCTCGGAGTGCAGGAAATTGCGGCAAATTTGAAAGAACAGGTAATCGAACGCTTTATTTTTTCCCCCTCTTCTTTCTCTTTTGTTATTGTGTCGAAATAGGAACGTTTTTCATTCGGAGCACAAATAAGTCTCCGCCGTTTGATAAAAGATGGCCCCACCAGGAGGTCATGGTTGAAATTGTCAGATGTAAAATGTCATATCGTAAGGTTGGACATCTGGCAAGACCCCATAACCTTGAAATATTAGCGATTTTGTATCAGCATGACATAATTTTTTTCGTGCGAAAATGTCGAGTTTTTAGACGAATAAGCGTCATTTACGGCAACTCTTGCGTTTGGCACGAATCGCCCTCCAATAATGCTTCCCATTCCGCGTCTTCGTTTCGGCCTTCCGCTACGTTTTTTGTCTTCGACGTCAAATTTACTGTTCTTAAACTTGTGAAATCACTCACGACAACTTCTCTCACTTAAGGTGAAGTAGAAGATGTACCACGTGACATATGAGTGCGAGTGAGATAGTTGAAATTTTTGAACAGAGATTCCTCAGAGGTGAATAATATTTAGGGTAAAAGTAAATCATTAAGCTCTGCGTCAGGGAATTCTCCAGAGCCTAATGCTTTGTTTTTCCTAAAAAAATTAACCATCTATGAGAAAATTGGATTGGACAATTTGTGAGGTTATGTTAACCTTGTACATGCCCTTAATGCAGCCTCACCATATGCTTCTACAAGCAATCGATGCGCCTCAGCTGCAGATTTCTTTAAATCAAGGCTTTAGGCCGCAGTAACGGGTATAAAATCATGTGCGGGTTTACCATTTTTTTTCGTATGAAAAAGTGATTCATTCATAAAATTAATTACACATCTATTTAGTATGAATACCAAGCTGTTTGAAAATACTTTTTTTATGTACAAAATGGCCGATTACCAATATTTTCTTCTGTTATCTTTTTTAGGCGCTCCGCGGTGTGACATTTAGCATTCACAATTTTTTACCTAGAATAAAAAACAAAAATTCTCGTCAATCTACATTAGAATACCTAGAGGAGTACGTACGGAATTTAAAAATATTGTTTTATTCAAAAGTTGTAGGTATTTGAACTTAAGAAATGAATTTTCAGTGAAAAATTTCGCTATAACTGCTTATAAACTGCTCATAATATGAAAAGTTTTCGATTAATCATAAATTCCGTACGTACTTCTCTGCGAAATACAATTAGGAACATAATTTTTAAATTTGAAGTAAATGGAGTGAAAATTGGTGAAGTTATTGGGTGTACAACTTAATTCGGTCCGTTTGTTGCTTAAAATACGCACCTATTTGAATGATAAAATGAATTAATACATTAATCAAAATATTGTCCATCGCTAGCCACTACTTTTCCCCATCTTTCTGGTAATTTATGAATTCCGTCGCGAAAGAAGCGTTCATCTTTTGAAGCCAAGAATGAATCGAGCCAATTTTTGATACCCTGCTGTGACGTGAAGCGTATTCCAGTCAAAGCGTTCTGCATCGATCGAAACAAATGGTAGTCGGAAGGGGCAAGGTCTGGGCTATAAGGCGGGTGAGCCAGAATTTCCCACCCGCTATTTTCCAAATAGTTTTTAACCACAATAGCAACGTGAGGCCGAGCGTTGTCATGTTGAAAGATTATGGACTCGTGTCTGGTCGCATATTCTGGACGTTTTTCGGCTATAGCTCGCTTTAAACGGATCAATTGTTGCCTGTAGAAGTCTCCCGTGATGGTCCCACAAGCATTCGGTGGGCTTCAGCTGCACTTATCTTCCAATTGAAACAGAAAATCAACACGTCCCGCAAATGGTGCTTATTTGGGACGAAATTCGACATTTTCATTGCAGTAAAAATTATACTTGGCGCGAAACTCAAAGGTCTGTAAACGATATTTGGTTAAGAGACGTTGATACTTCACGATACAGCAAAAATCTGCTGTTGCCGTCAACCATTCATACCACCTAGAGCCATCTTTTGAAAACGGACCGAACTAAGTTGTACACCTAATATTTGTCACGCCAATTGGAAAAAAGCTGTTTCGAGAAGTTTCGAGTAGACGGCCATTTTGTACATCGAAAAAAAATTCTATTCATACTAAATATTCATACTAAATAGATGTGCAATTAATTTTATGAGTGAATCACCTTTTCATACGAAAAAAATGGTTAAGTTGACACATGATTTCATACTCGTTACTGTGACCAAAGGCCTTAAAGATGCAAAGAAGAGTTATAAAGGTTCCGTAAATGACGCTTATTTGGCTCAAAACTCGACATTTTCGCACGAAACACGTATGTGATGCTGATACAAAATCGCTTATATTTCAACTTTAAGGTGTCCAACCTTACGATATGACGTTTTACATCTGACAATTTTAACTATAACCTCCTGGTGGGGCCATCTTTTGTCAAACGGCGGGGACTTATTTGTACTTTCAATAATACTATTATTGAATATACTACTATTATTGATAGCAAAGTGGTGTATTAAGGATCTACCTAGACGCCCGAAAAAATGGCCAAATTCCGATTCTTTTTCTGGGAAAAAACGCAAAGGGAAGAAATTAATTGCAATTCTGGTGTTTTGTGGTATTTTACAATGAAAAAAGATTTATTCAGTTTTTTTGGCTCGATCCAATCCAAAAATAACGCCGTGTATAAGTGTAATGTGTTGTTTGTGTTGTTTTTCGCAAAATTATAAAGCGCCGCTTTCCCGTCGGTAAAATATTCAATTGGCGTAATTATTCGGGTGGTAAGTACTCCCGAAGGCGATCTAGATCGATTATCGTGCGTCGATAAGTGTTCTTTTTTCCTTATTCGCTCTATCGATAGCGGCGCGGTGGATTGTAACGCGCTGGCTCGCTGCGTCCAGTACCCGCTCAATGTTTACGTTTGCATCGGGGACTTTGTGGTGTTTTTGTACAAGTTCCGTGATGCTCGCAAATTCGAAATACCTTTACGCCCTTCGTGTTCTCCTGATACAACCTCTTCCTCTTTTCACTTTGTGATATCGGTGGCTCTGCGTGTGTGTGTGTGTGTGAGTAGGTGTGTATGACTGACGCTCGCAAATTCTGATACCTTCTAGCCCTTTCTTTTCTCTTAATACAATGTTCTATTTACTTCTCGATAAATTATCCCCTTTTTGTTATTCTACTTAAGGGGGGAACCTCCTCCAGACAACAGGTTTTTCAATAATTTTTGATAAAAAATTGAGAGCATTTATTGCAATAAATCAAATTACATAATAATATTGACGTTCAAATGAATACAATTTTTTTTACATATAAAAATACAATTTTTTTTTTTTAAATACAAAAACAATATTCCAGCGCTAGAGGTGCTCGATCGTGGCTCCTAGAGTTTGCGCTGTGGAACGCCCAGGCCCTTGTGGTTAACTAAAATCAACGAAACAATTTTTTTCATTAAAATAAGTCATTCCGCTTTGCATGAACCTAAATTTAATAACAAAAAAAAAATTGTAAAATGTAAGGACAAAAAGAAAGAAAAAACTTCTTTTTATAAATAAATCGTTAAAAACAATATTTATAATAACAATTTATACGAAATTTTAAGTTTGTGCAAAGGCCGATAAGTTAAAGAATATCTTTACAAAATTTCAAGTTGATTGGTTCATTACTTTTTGAGTTACGTTCCACGGCAGGGAAAATACACTTTTCGAGAAAACCTCGATTGAAGTTTTCGTTCTCGAAAAGTAGAGTTTAGAGTGATTAATGATTACCCGACCTTAATCTGCGATGCGAGGGCCATGAAGCAAGCCTTCTTCTAGGAAATCACTAAGCCGGGCTGCATTTTTCGCTTTTTGTGTGAACTGTTTATGTGAAAACGAAAAAACACGGTTACACAGGCTGAATTTTTCTCAACAATCGTCGGAAGTGCCCCCTATTATTCAAAAAGTAAACTAGCAAACTTGTTTGGCTAAGAAATGAAAAAGTAGTTTTTATTTCTTTCTCTCGGTACTTTTAGAGGGCATCACTTCGGTGACTTCCTAGGGACCTCTAGGACTTTCCGTTGGGCTTCAAACTTTGGAAATATATTTTTCAGATACTAAATGAATTTTCGAAGCAACAACAAAAATTTATATCCGGAGGAGGTTCCCCCCTTAATTATCCTTTTTATCCTAATCCCAACCTTTTAACCACTCTCAATTTTCCCGTGCTTTTTCTTTCCACCTGCCTGTGTGCTCGTCCAAGCTTAGGGGATTGCTCTAAACCAACTAGTGACTCCACCTTCTCTGTTCTTCCGTGTTTCCGTCCTGCGACACGTCCCTTATCCTTTAGGTCAGTATTCGTATCACTGTGTACTTCACGATTTCCCAAAGGAAGTAGAAGTGCCTTTTCTGAAAAAATCCTGCCTTTATATACCCGGATTTACCGTCTTTTTGTTCCCCTTCTCTTACTAATTACCCATCATTCCCTTTATTGTTAACTTTTTCTTTAATTTTATAAATTTTACTTCTATTCTGTTTGTGTTCTTTTCTCCGTTTTCTTTTCAATGTCTCTCTTGTTTTGTTCTTTCTCTACGCCCTATTCGACCGCCTTTACTTGTTTTTGTGTTTCTTTGTGACATTCGAAGGTCGTGTTTGTCGCCTCTTTGAAGTTTTTCTGTTATTTCTAATTTCGATTTTTACTGGTTTTCCCCCCTCCCCTTGCGCTATCGCAAAGTCCGCTGTTTTCGACTAACAAGGAACATCCCTCAGGTGACACCCTTCGATTTTGTTGAAATTTGGATATGTTATGAAGCACCGAAATGTAAGCGATACGTATTTTTTTTTTACCGGCGGGAAAAAGGTTTTGAGGGGTGAAACCACCCCTCGAAAAAAAGCTCTCTAGGGGCTCTCTAGGGGTAGTATAGCAGTTTCACACACAAGGAGTCCACCGATTTGAATGAAACAAAAACGAAAATTCTTCTAATCCGAAGCAATGAAAAATCCACTATAGTGAGATTGCAAACAAAAAATTAAGGGGTGAACCACCCCTATATTAAGGGGTGGTTTCTCCCCTTAAAACCGTTTTTCCGCTGATAAAAAAATACGTATCGCTTACTTTTCGGTGCTTTATAACATATCCAAATTTCACCAAAATCGAAGGGTGTCGCCTGAGGGATGTTCCTTGTAAGTGGTGGGGGTCTTTGCTCATGAGACGGACCTGTGCGTTTGAGGTAGTTCTGTACGTACACGTATGAGCCAAAAGTTTCGGTCGAAGTGTACAGTAACAACCAATGTCTATACGATGCGATTTGTTGTACATTTTTGACAGAGCTTGTACCCTCTATATGTCCCACACATTTGCACCTCATGCATAGACAGGTCTCATACTCGTATAGCGAGCGGCGCTGTAATCGTGCCAACAGCGCGATTTTCCTGCAGTCATAGCGTTGAGCTTCCTACGATCCATCTTTCGCGAAACATTTTATGTAAATAAAAAAAAGCGTGAAAATGTCAACCCAAATGCCATACAAAGGAATGTTTACAAGAAAAAAGGCGCTTGCTAAAAGACTGAAAGCTGTGGTAGCCACGTGCCAAGAAAATGCTGCTAAACGCGATGAGAATAACCATAACCTCAAAGATCAGCAATAAAAATTCGCTGTCGAAGGACGTCGGATCGTGGATTTACAACATCTTGCCGATAGTTTAAATTGTATTCGCTTTAACAAAGACAAATACATGCATAAATACATGCATAAATTGAACAAATTAAATTTGTTTGCAGAATAAGTTTATTTCACATCCGTCTCAGAATTACTAGAACTCGGGGAAAAAAACACGCTTCAAGTTCCTAGACCACGCGCCGATCAGCTGGCTGCAGCGTACACTGTTGCCATTCCATTACAGATGGTTGGACCCGAGGTCGGTGTGGGACAAAATGACCACTTTCATGAGTCGATATCTCCGAAACTGAAGGGTCAAAGTTTGTCATTTTTTTAAAATCGATCCCACTATAGTACTGGGTACGCGTGTGTTTTTATTTTGAAATCCTAAGATCCGTTTAGAACCTATACCGAGAAATGCGAGCAAACTCCTATCGGTTTACGTGTTAGGTATAGGGATCGCGAACAAAAATACCCATATTCAATTGCAGTTATCTCATGAACTAAACGGTGAATCGAATTGAATTTTTGGGCATCAGTCTATGAAGGTCATATCTTCACCATACTTAGATTTCAACCAATTCCTAAGATTCCTAAGAAAACCAAAACTACAGAAGTACCTTAAATATATATTGAGTATATATTATATTGAGTATATATGAAAATATATTGCGGGCGTTTTAATTTAAAAATCACAAAAAAAAAATACAGAAAAACAACAAAAAAATGACGAATTGAAACTCGAGCATACAAAATCTATGAAAAATGTCATTTTTACGTAACTATTGAAAATGATGATCGTTTTGAAAAAAGTGAGATCGTCAACGATCTTTAAATGTTTCTCGTCATGTTTCCTGTAACTTTGTTAACAATCCATCAAGTGGTTCTCAAGATGTCATGTCCACCGACTTTCAAAACCGTATTTCGAGAAAAACGCGTTTAAAGTTTGAAGTATGGTGCTGCCACTGCTCACCCGGCCGATTGTTAGAAGCTGCAGCTCATTCGATTTTGGGAATATTTCAAGGAAATTTTCAGGGAATTTAGCTAAAGATGATACTATCGAATAAAAACATTTTTGGAAAATGATTTTTTTTTACCCACCTTGGTAGATGTAGCCCGTAAATTTTTTCCGCTTCCAGGCTGAACGCGATTCGATACCGCCGTGGCAAACATACTTGACCGAGGGCTTGGACAATTTAAAGAGCCTTCAGTCGGAACACGACTTCAAAGCGCCACCACCCGAATCCGATAAATTGTACATGGCGATCGGTGAGAGGGATGTTATTGAAGTTACTCATCCGACAGCTCCAGAAGATTCCACGAACAAAAGGTACACTTAATTTTCGGAAAATACGCCAAGCGAAAAACAAAAAAAGATTCATCGAAAAATTATGTAGATAAGAGAAAAAACAAACTTAACTTTTTAATTCTGATTCGATCATTGGTACGATTATTCTTATAAATATAACATACACCATTGTTTTAGCTTCAAATGGCTATCGGGAGTATGTTCGAGCTTTAAAAAACCTGGAAACATCAGTCCTTTGGTCATTATTTGCAAAGTAGCGGAAGATTTACTAAAAAACCAGAGAATGTCACTTTTTGGTACTTCATTCAAATCGATAGGGAAAGTACAAACACTTTTTTTACCTGACGCAATACTGATACTTATAGAGGATGAACTCAAGTTTTTTAAAACATCATTCGCTTTGCTGTACGATCAGTCGATCATGAGATGTCGATGATCAAAGACAAAGGTGCGATTTTTCATTCAACGATCAATATCTCAGCAACAAATTGTCGTACAGAGACCGTACAAAAACCAAATTGAAGCTAAATGATCAAGCTTATTAACCCTAATATTAGCATAGTCGGGAAAAATGTTCCCGATCCCAGGAACATCTTCAAAGTCGACAAAAAATCCCCAAAATTTTTGTTTCGCCATATTTCTATTGATTGCGTCATAATCATGACTTTACAAAAAATATTGATAATAAATTCGAAAATTATTTACTACAAGCTTCAAAATGCTTTTTTTTCACCATCTCTATACGATCATATTTCCCGTAGTTACAGGGTGTGAAAGATCACTAAATAAAAAAAATAAAATATCTTGTTTCCTTAAGGCCTTAGGCCACATTAACGGGTACAAAATCACGTGCGAATTTAACCATTTTTTTGCGTATGAAAAAGTGATCCATTCATAAAATTAATTACACATCTATTTAGTACGAATATCAAGCTGTTAGAAAATATATATATATATTTTTTGCCGATGTACAAAATGGCCGACTACTAATATTTTATTTTATCTTTTTTTAGGCGCTCCGCGGCGTGACATTTATCATCCACATTTTTTTTTTACCTAGAACGAAAAACAAAAATTCTCGTCAATCTACATTAGAATACCTAGAGAAGTACTCACGGAATTTAAAAAAATATTGTTTTATTCAAAAGTTTGAGGTATTGGAACTTAAGAAATGAATTTTCAGTGAAAAATTTCGTTATAACTGCTCATAAATTGCGCATAAAATGAAAAGTTTTCGATTAATCAGAAATTCCGTATGCACTTCTCTGCCAAATGCAATTGGGAACATAACTTTTAAATTTGATGTAAATCGCGTGAAAATTGTTGAAGTTATTAGTCACGCCAATTGGAAAAAAGCTGTTCCGAGAAGTTTCGAGTAGTCGGCCATTTTGTACATCGAAAAAAAAGATATATATATTTTATAACAGCTTGATATTCATACAAAATAGATGTGTAATTAATGTTATGAGTGAATCACTTTTTCATACGAAACAAATTGTTAAATTCGCACATGATTTTCTACCCGTTACTGTGGCCTGAGGCCTTAATCTTGCTACGAAGTGTATTTGAAAAAAGAAATTCTGCGACAAATATTCCGTTCGTGTACAAGAGAAGATTCAAATTCTAGTAAAATGCAATGCCAGGTGAAAATAAAAAACGTGTTCGTTCGCATTTCACAGGCTCGACGGTTGTCCCCGAATTCATTTGGGGACCGTGGCATCGGGTCGGCATATCGCGCGAGACGATCAGCTGAGACAAAAATTCGCCACGCGTTTCGGCGCTCTCGCCTTCGACGCTGAGATGGATGCGGTCGTCGAGAGCATACTGGGAAATTGTCGCGACAGTTTTGCGGTTGTACGAGGAATTTCCGACTACAAGGATGGCTCGCGCGTCAAGGAGTGGCAACCGTACGCCTCGTTGGCAGCGGCCAGTGTCGTCAAGTCCATTATCTGTGCTATGGATCCACCCACGAACGTTTAAAGATAAGTTCCAGAGAAGCAAACAAAGTAAGACAAAAAAACCGAAACAATAATTCGTATATGAAGGGAATGAATCGCCGATTATTCGGGGCGATAGAATACCGGGATTATTCGACAAATACGACGAGTTTAATCAAAGATTTTTCTCAATTGAATCGTTACTTAGTATCCGTTAAAGAAAAAATAACGAGAGAGATAAAATTTAGACCGAATCACTGGCAAATCAAGCAGAAAGTATATTAGTGATATAATCGATAATTGATCGATGAGTCGTTACCGTAATTCATATTTGAATGTTTACGACCGTGAAACTGATTAATTGCGATAGAATGCCCGAGCACTATACTACGCTAATTAATGAAAAGAAAAACAATATCGCTCGCAATGTCGTGAATTCGCGACGTTAAATTGAAGGACCACCACAGAGTGTTCTCTTTTTTTTCCCCCACGTTCGTGATGACTACGATATCCGTACCTTTCGTACCGGAAGAGTTTTCCGAAATGTCTAACTAACTGCCATATCTCGTATTCCTATCTAACTTCTCACTAAATTATCGAAACAGAAGTTTTATCTTGTCCGTACTGAAGCTTTGTTTCTTTTAACTACATTTTTTGATGGAGTCTTCACGATAATACTATCCGAAGCACAGGGTAGTCTAGGGACACGTGATACACGTTTAAGATATTAAAAAAAAAAAAAAACGTTCTTAAAATATCGACCACGAGTTGTCGTTAAAATAAGGACACTGGATACACAGTATAAAACGAACATACAGGTCGATCAATGTGAAGTTTTTTTTTGAACTTCCAATTACCACATATTTAACAAACGTGCATTCCATTAAGAATATTTCAACAGCGAAGAGGATTTTCGTTTTACAGAGCGAAACTAGCGCGTACACGATTAGTTTCGATGCTTTGCGGTTTTACGTACGACAATGCAGTGATAGTAGAGTTGTGTCTTTCGTACTGAGACGCGCTAGTCACGCTACTATTAGTTTTACGATAGCCGCTGGTTGGCTCATTTCTTTCTTCCTTTCAATCACGAACACTTTCCAAGCGTGCTTCTTCAATTGTATTTATTTATTTATTTATCTTCCCCTTTTTACTTCGATCTTCCATATTTTGTGCAGTTTTTCCTCTTCACGTGAATTACTCATCGATACTGAACAATACTTGTCATTCCGAATTTAAAATGTTACGCGATTAGGGGTAACGAAGATAAGATTAAAGAAGAGAAAGAAAAATTGTTGCATAGTTGCGCTACTGGAGAAAGAAATTTTAACAGATACAAAGTTATAACGATCCTACAGTAAAAAAATACTATTTATTAATATAGCATAATATATTATGTATACATGCAGATTGTAGAGATATCAGTAGAATGAAAGAGTATAGATCGATTTACCTGACTAACCGAATTCCTATGCGAGATCGAACGTTTTCCGATGTCAACGTTGAGACGAAAGAAAAAGAAAAACGAAAAAGAGGGATTTCTCTACCATAGGCAATTGCCACTTTCTGACGCTAGTCGCACTATGGTACATGCATTTTTAACTACGTTTTACGATCTCTCGTTACTATGGGGGAAATGTGCGTGGATACGATTCTCCCGAAGAAGGAGAAGAATATATGTCGCACAATATTTATATTCCGGGCTCGACGAAATTTGCGTATGTATCGTGATTTACATAATCATTTTGACGTCTTCCAATGGACCAATCGACTTAAAAAAAAGATGGAACGAAAACGAAAAACAGTCGAAATATATGCGATTCATTTTTTAGGCTTTTTCGGTTCTTATATTTCGAAATGGTGTATTGTAACGGATTTGTTTTTGTGTTTGTAATAATAAAAATGAGAAAATAATTTAATCGTACGATTCTTGATGTTTCTTTGCATCGCATGATTGCCCTGTGGCATTTGACTCAAAATGATAATTGTACAGAGATTTCGTATTTCGGTACGTATTTATCGAGCTTTGGGACAAGTGGCGAAATGTTACCTTTTGATTCAATTCTATTCAGTAGATTTTTTGTCATAGACTGAACTAGTAACGCAATTGGGCGGTTCGGCCAGGCGTTACAGTTTACGTACGTAGGGGGGGGGGGGGGGGGTCAAGGTTTGCGTTACGTCACGATTTTAAAATTGCCAGAAATAGAAAAATTTCTACATGTTTAAGTTTTTAATTTAAACCTCGAGTGCAATTTTACCGTCGACAGCTCACAGCTTTCTATACGCAATGTCAATTAAGGGGGAAAATGCCTGTGCCAGAACTTGCACAGTAGCTTTCCCACATCCCCCAAGCAAAATTTGAAGGACATTTTTTTTATAATTCTTGAAAGTACATGTATTGAAAAATATGTTGGCAACATTTTTATTCAAAAGCCCGAAAATTGACGGAGTTATAGTCACTTTAGTGAGAACAGGTAGCGCGACCGGTTAGTGGCCTCAGTCCCTACAGGTGTGGCATCATTCACAATAGATAAAGTACAGGCTCTTATTATTTTGTGAACTATCATGAAAATGAAGAACCGTCATATCGCCCGCCACTAGATACTTCAATGTAAGTCAATATTCTAGAAAAAATCGTAACTTTATATCAAGAGACACGGAACGAAAACTTTGAACGCGTTTTTCTCGAAACTAGTTTTTTTGAGCTTGTCTGAGCGAATACTTCAAAACTTATCAACCGATTTTCAATTTTTTAAAAAACATTTTTGTAATCGCAGTGTCTTAGGCTGTCCGTATCCGCGTTTTTAACATTTGATAATTACTATTTTTAAAGACTGCTTGAATACAGAAAGAGGGCCTTGAAAATAAAAAAATATTCAAACTGTCGGTATTTTGTAAAAAAAAAACGAAATAAAAAAACGGCTGCGCAAAACGATAGCTACAGTTGTATAGATATTGAGAAATTGTTGACTTTAAATTTACAGATAACCTTTCATAAAGATATCGATGGGACAATGAAGAGACATTTTTTTTTCGTCGTCAAATCAAGGCATATATCTCGGTTAATTTGCAAGATTTTGTCATAAAAATTGGTATAAAACTAGATGAATATGTACTTCATAAAATTAGTATAAAACCGATTCTTTCATAATTAGTTATGTCTATGAAAAAAATCGCAATTATTGACGACAAAGCACCCGTGACGTAACGGAATAGGGGGGGGGGGGGTTCTGGCCAAGCGTTACGGTCCCCTTTACTGGGGGGGGGGGGGGGGGGGGGGTCAAAAAGTGGGAAATTTTGCGTTAAGTCATTTGTGGACAAAGTTATGACGGACCGAGAAACCTATCACTTTGAGAACTAGAGCCTCACTGTATTGCACCAAACCATGCCAATAGACCAGAGGAAAGCGGTGCTCAAGGTAATGCCAATGACAGAACGAGAACCCCATTGCGTTCAGCACTAGAGCTTCCCTGCATTCCATCTGAACCAATAATTCAACGCCATCCTGATATTATATTAGACAACGCTTCATCTCCATTCCCAGCAGTCCAGGTGCACGGTAATCGACTTGAAGGAACGGCTTGTCCTTCCTGCTCCAATAATTCTTCTTTGATTCTGGCTTGATCTGCGGCAACGACGCATACTCCGACCTAGGCTTTAGCTGGCACAATGACATCCGCAAATATAGAAAAACGCTTCCTAAGCCCACTCGAATTAGGAGGGTTGCGGAAAGCGGGTCTACGTAAAGGAGGAGGAGCACCAATTTAAGGCCTTAGGCCACAGTAACGGTATAAAATCATGTGCGAATTTAACTATTCTTTTTTGTATAAGAAAGTGATTCACTCATAAAATTAATTACACATCTATTTAGTATGAATATCAAGCTGTTAGAAGTTTTTTTCGTTGTACAAAATGGCCGACTACTAATATTTTCTTTTATCCTTTTTTTAGGCGCTCCGCAGCGTGACATGTAGGATCAACAATTTTTTATCTAGAACATAAAAGAAAAATTCTCATCCATCTACAATAGGATACCTAGAGAAGTACGTAAGGAATTAAAAAATATTGTTTTATTCAAAAGTTGTAGGTATTTGAACTTAAGAAATAAATTTTCAGTGAAAAATTTCGTTATAACTGCTCATGAACTGCTCATAGAATGAAAAGTTTTCGATTAATCAGAAATTCCGTACGTACTTCTCTGCGAAATGTAATTAGGAACATAACTTTTAAATTTGAAGCAAATCGAGTGAAAATTGTTGAAGTTATTTGTCACGCCAATTGGAAAAAAGCTGTTTCGAGAAAAACGCTTAAAGTTTTAAGTACTCCATGGCCGTGCCAGAGGTCAGCTTCGTTATACGCTCAAAGTCGGTGAAAAAAATGTCTCGCTATAAATCGAATTATTCTTATGATGATAAAGCACCGTTTTAGCGAAAAAAAACGATTTTTTGAAAATTCTTCTGTGGCCTTACCCCTTAATAATATAAGAAACAATATAGGAAATAAGAAATTCGAGAACATCGCAAGGCTTCTTAGTTTAGCCTTTTCGAATGCTGCGGTCGAACTTGCATTGTCCATCCTAAATAGCTACGAAATGAAATGTCAATTGGAATGGTTGAAGCAACTTTACATGTTCGCTGCACTCTCAATGTCGAATGCTTCAAATTCACATCAACAGCAGCACTGCTCAATCGCTCCAAGTGCGAAATGGTGTATGGGATGATTAGCAAGATTGATGTTGTCTATTGAATACGTCTATCTCGATATGTTGTCTAGTGAATGAAAGCGCCGATTTCTTTCGGCGCTCACGTTGACGATCGAAACATGGCCACCAACGTCTCGGCTCAAGTGACGATCATCCGAGCTGTTTATACGAAGGCGATAACTGCTTAGCGAGCGCCACAAAGGGCTGGTGGGCTCCACGGCTCGCAAGGGGATCGACGTTTCGACCATCGAGGCGAGGATCACTTGTCGAGAGACTTCCAAACCCGAAACATCTTCTAATTTCTATTCATACGTGCTCTCAATACTATGGCACACGACGTCACGCGATTTTGTATTATTCACGCATAAAATATATATAATTCTGTCATCCTACATTACGGCGTTTTTTACAGTTCAGAAGTGGGATAAAGAACTTGTTTTATCTCTTGTGGTGTGCGTGTAGCAGTGTAAAAAGTATACTCTATATATTTTGGTGAACAACGGTGAACACGGTGCAAAGTTGTACGAGTTATCGTGAACGAGGTGAACATTGTATACGATGGGTCGCTCGCATGTCAGGTCTCGTAGATCTCAAACAAGATCTAATTCTCCCGAGACGACTTCTCGATACACACCGGTACCGCGATCGCGCGCTAGACATCGCGAAGAAAGGGAGAGGTCGTCAAGAAGACGGCGTCAACACTCTCGTGAGCGATCTCGCGATGTGCGTGAACGGCGGCGTTCACCGATAGACCTTTGCACTCCTAGAAATGAACGTTCTACAGACTGGCCGGGAGCCTTTCAGAAGTTGATTGAGGCGGTCACGATCGTAGCAGAAAAACAAGGACCGCGGATGACAACGGAAGGCAAACGGTCAATACCATTGTTTGACCCAAGCCAAAAGAATCAGACGGTTGAAGCGTGGATTCAGAAGGTGGAGGAATTAAAGAAAATCCACGAGTTGACGACATCGCTGTCAGTACTTTCGCACTGGAGAACTACGAGGCGTGGCCAAAATAAGACACCCAAGGCGGACAAGATGCGACTAGACCTGCAACGGACGGATATGATCTTCCGAGGGTACGGTGGCGGAGAGGTTCGTCTGTATGGTGTTACTGAGGCGAATATGAAAGTTGACCTAGCGGAAAGGCTGTTTGACGTACTCGTCATCCCGGACGAGACTCGAGAAGTACCGCTCATCGTGGGACAACCTTTTTAGATCTACCTGGTGTCACTACTGTTCCGAGAGACGGCAACCTGCGGATGTTCAATGCATCCCTGGCCAAGCTGTCGGAATTGGAGCAGCTGCCACCGCGAAAAATGACGCTGAGGGCGGCGGAGGGGGCCATCATCCCACCGCGTCATGGAGCAGATATCAAGGTAGCGGTGCAAAATAATGATCCTGGTCATTTATACGTAGAGCTAAGCGTACGAGGCAAAGAGGGCAGGGAATATTGCATCCCTAGGTGCGCTCTGAGTACGAAGTCGGGAGTAATACCAGTTATTAACTTGTCGGATCAGTCATTAACGATTCATAAACAAATAATAATTGTCAGAGCGGAGTTAACGAGACCAGAGTCTCTTGCTAAAAGTAAAATTCGGGCAGTTTGTAGGATTAAAGGTGTAAAGAAGGACGGTCTCCCAAAATATCAAATCAATGTCGATTCTAGCGTATCGGAGGACACGAAGAAAAACTTATTTGAATTGCTTGACTCGTAACGCGACTGTTTTGCATTGAATATTTTGGAACTCTGAGCGACGTAAGCCGCGGAAATTCGAATAGAACTAATGAGCGATTCACTGGTAACTTATCGATGTTATCGACTTTCCTACTCAGAGCGTGAAAAAGTTATCAAGATTGTAGACGAATTAAAGGAGTACAAAATCGTGCGAGACTCATTCTCGAAGTTTAGATTTAGCTTCGGGGTATTATCAGATACCGGTTGCAGAAAAACCAATAGAAAATACACCCTTTGTAACGCTGGACAGGCAGTATGAATTTCTTGGACGGCTTTTTGGACGGGCGAATGCGCCCGCAGTCTTTCAACGCTTAATAAAAAGACTAGTATACCCGCTCAAGGGTCAGATTTCTGTCCTAGCGTATATGGACGATATTCTAATTCCGTCTAAAGATGTCACGTCGGGTTTACATGCGCTGGAGTTAGTGTTGCGGGCGTTACGAGATGCACAGCTAAAATTGAATATAAGTCAATGCACATTCCTCGAGACAAAAGTTGACTATCTCGGGTACGAGGTAACCCGGGCCAGCAAGGGATACGGCCGGGTAGCCATAAAATTGACGACCTAAACAATTTTTCAAGTGCCCTTCAACGTGCCCGGTGTGAAACAGTTCATTAGTTTTGCGAGATATTTCCGAAAATTTATTCGAGACTTTGTCACTATTGCCCGACCGCTTATTAAGTTAACAAAAAAAGTCTGTAGCTTGGGTTAGGGCGATGAGCAACTAATATGGGTCAATATGCCTTTGACATATTGAGAGGAAAGCTGATTTCTAGGCTTATATTGGCCATATACAAACAGGGCAAGATCGAGTTACATACAGACGCGAGTCAGCTAGGTTTGGGCGGTATCTTACTGCAACAGCAAATCGAGAATGATTTAAAACCGATTGCTTACTTCAGCCGGCAGAACACTAAAGAAGAACAAAAAAACCACTCGTATGAGCTCGAAACGCTCGCAGTCGTAAGCAGCCTACAGCGATGTCGGGTTTATTTACTAGGAGTCCGGTTGAAGATCGTAAGCGACTATAGTGCGTTGCGCGCGACCTTTATTAAACGAAATTTATTGCCACGCAGGGCGCGGTGGCCGATTCAATTGCAAGAATTCGATTGCTCTATCGAGTAAAGAGCCGGAAAGAAAATGACGCACGACGACGCACTGAGTCACAATCCGATCGAGGCCGACAAAAAATTAAGAGGTATAGATGATGTCGGGTTGTTGCACATCGACGTGTGTCGATGCCTGGGCGCACGACACACGTAGCCCACTTGGGACCAATCGTGAAAAGTACTACCAATAATTCATATTTGCTCGTAGTGGTGGAGGCGTTCACTAAATTTGTATTTGCTAAGTCAGTGAAAAACACAACAACAGTAATTGTTGAACGATTGTTGATCACCATTATTGAAACATTTGAGCTTCCGCACCGTATTATAAGAGATCGTGGTACTGCGTTCACTAGCAAAAGAATTGAAGGAGTTTTGGAATAAAAAAGGTATTAAGCACGTAACGACCGCAGTAGCCACTTCAAGGGCAAATGGTCAGGTCGAGCGATACAATAGGACGATTCTTAGCACGTTAGCGGCTAGTCTAAATAAGGCAAGGAGATGGAATCAAGAATTGTCACGAGTAATTTGGGGATTAAATAACACAATTGATAAGGCAACTGGGAAGTGCCCCTTTGAATTATTGTTGGGCTATAACTTCGCCATGCGGTCGAGTCGCAAATTATTAATACCATAGGAGAACCTCCATATGATGGCGACCGGTCACGAATCCGGAATGACGAGGTGACCGGGGAACGAGCAGTCGGTCACGCATCCGGAATGACGGGGTGACCGGCGATCGAGCAAGCGGTTACGGATCCGGAATGACGCGGTGACCGGGGAACGAGCAGACGGTCGCGGATCCGGAATGACGGGGTGACCGGCGAACGAGCAAGCGGTCACGGATCCAGAATGACGGGGTTACCAGGGAACGAGCAGTCGGTCACGGATCCGGAATGATGGGGTGACGGGGGAACGAGCAGTCGGTCGCGCATCCGGAATGACGGGGTGACCGGCGAGCGAGCAAGCGGTTACGGATCCGAAATGACGCGGTGACCGGGGAACGAGCAGACGGTCGCGGATCCGGAATGACGGGGTGACCGGCGAACGAGCAAGCGGTCACGGATCCAGAATGACGGGGTTACCAGGGAACGAGCAGTCGGTCACGGATCTGGAATGACGGGGTGACCGGATGATGATCAGCATTAAGATACTTGATCGTTGGAGATGATCAAGTGGTCACGGATCCGGAATGACGGGGTGACCGGCGAACGATCAGATGGTCACGGATCCGGAATGACGGGGTGACCGGAGATTGGCGGGTGGTCACGGATCCGGAATGACGGGGTGACCAGCCGATAAGGGCATTGGATCAATATGATTTTTGCATGAATCGTTTAATGAGCATTAAGCGATTGATTGGGTCCGGCTTAAAGTATATTAGCACTTGTATACAAAATAAAGCATGGCATGGCAAATAGTGTGTATTTGTGCGAGCAACTGGAGAGAATACATACTAACCATATTAACGACTCTTAACCGGGTAGCATGATGGGAGGCGCAAAAGAAATTATGCTACAACTTGTTCAATGTTGTCCTACGTTCTTAGAAGAAGGCCAAGTAACCCGAAATATGGCGGCGCGGAAGTTACCAACACCTACACAGCCATCCACGGGTGCGGACTACAGAGCACAGCATCATGCGACCTGTGATGCCACCTTCGCAAGGACGCGAGGTCGTCAGAATGGACGACTGAAAGCGATGATTTCTTTCGGCGCTCACGTTGACGATCCAGACATGGTCACCAACATCTCGGCTCAAGTGGCGATCACCCGAGCTGTTTATACGAAGGCGATAACTGCTTAGCGAGCGCCACAAAGGGCTGGTGGGCTCCACGGCTCGCAAGGGGATCGACGTTTCGACCATCGCGGCGACGATCACTTCTCGAGAGACTTCCAAACCCGAAACATCTAATTTCTATTCATACGTGCTCTGAATACTATGGCACACGGCGTCACGCGATTTTGTATTATTCACGCATAAAATATATATAATTCTGTCATCCTACATTACGGCGTTTCTTACACGAATGAAACGACAGGAACAGCAATGGAGTAAATACGCCGCAGAAATAGAGTAAATACGCTGCAGGAGGCTAAAATTGAAGGGGACTAATAGCTAACGGAACCTCCTAATACTTACAAGAGGAGGCCACGACATTCGGATCAGGTATTTTCTTCAAACCTTGCGAAATCCCTTATACTTGAAAACGGGTAACGTACCCGAAACTGTTGTGCACGCTTTGACCTGCAGACGCGCTTTCAGGTATAAGGGATTTCGCAAATCTCGACTGGCATACACTTTGAGGAAAACTTTATTTGTTTGGTCGTTTACTTGTCGATAATTATAAATATAATAGCTGCTGTAACAATAAAAATTAGTAAACAGCCAAATAACATTCGTTCAGCGATCCAGCGATTACGGACATTGAACGTTAACCACTTGACCGCCGCCGTCTCGTGCTCGGTGTCGCTACGCACCGGTAGATATTGGTTGCGTAATACGCCTCTTGCGATTTTCTCGAAAACACTTGAGTACTACGCCTTGCTACTTGCACATTATATTGTCCTATTGGACTACTAAAAGTAAACAAGGTTTGAAGAAAATCCCTGATCCGAACGTCGTGGCCTCCCATTGTTAGATGCCGGGACGACTGTGATCTGAGGTAATCTATAAGAAGATTAAAAAGGAAAAGAAAAAAATATACGCAGCTATAACCTAAATATTCTATATTCTATTCTTGGTATATGCTATATTCTATGCTATATTCTATTCTTGGTAACATTTGTACATACATATATGTTGTTATCGCTTATTAAAAGAAAACATATTTATATTATTAGTCATTGCGTAGCTACGGTACCTTTTATAATTACATAAAATTTACTCAATAAATATTATTGACAATGAAAAAAATGTCATCTCTGTTCTATGCTATTAAATTTACGCGAGCTCATTTTGCCGTAACGGTAGTTCAAGGCCATGTGTCACACCGACCGAGCGGCCACGAGTGCGAGAGAGATAGCTGATTTACAGATTCCCAGTGTTCTCCTAAATGGTTGATTTTTTTGGAAAAAAGAAAAGAAACACCTCCCGCTCTGTTGAACGACGAACAACGTCTTCCTCTTCGATTGCCCGAAATGTGATCGGCCTGAGAGAGAACTTGGCAGCAGGATTTTTACCGACCGGACGTGTGAGCCGTGCCCTTAATTGTCAAGCAGCGACTGGTTTTCGTTTCCGGGTACCAAAAGGCAAAGGTGTAAAAAAGCAAGTGCTAAGTATAATTTGCACGAAAAAAAAGTCGGAGGAATGAGGTGAACCTCCGAACCAGGCTAATCGGTTCTATTCCTCTAAAAACTACTCTAAATAACGTTCTCCCCCGTTTGTCCTCAACGCGAGCAGAATAACCCTAAATCTCCGGGGAAATCCCTTAAACTGGCAACACTGCTCTCCATACTCCATACTTGCGTAACTAACACCATTTAACATCAAAGCTCGTCTATTTTCGATTTTCAAAGACGATCAAATATGAAATTTTCTTCCGTCATAAGCAAACAAAGCATTCGAAAATTTCAAATGATGATCTTACTGTTCGAAAAGTTGTGGCACTACTGTCAAAACTCGCTGAAGTGGCATAAAAAAACATGTATATGCAAACAAAAAGATTAAAAAGGGATCGTAGAATGAATTGAGAAATGCAACGCCTCGTTGAATTGAACAATGTCCATTATATTATATATTTTATTCCCACATACACACGGCACGTTGTGAACCTTTTCTTAAATGTTAATAATAATATTATCTTAATTATAATAATAGTAATAATAATGATAATAATAATGACAACTAATTATGGTAATTAATAATCGTCATCGCAATAATCAATGAATCAATTGATTGACAAAAAAGGAAACAATATTAAACGTAATAATTATTAATTCATTCGATATATATATTTATATATATATATATATATATATATATATATATGTATGTATATATATGTATATATATGTATAGTATGTATAATAAATCATATGGTAATAATCATTGTATTATCATATATTTATATGTACAGAGGGGTACAGTATTGTTATTCTTTTAATAGTGTTAATATTTATAATCGCAATATTCATTATTATTATTTTTTTCATCTTTAATTCTGTATACATACACAATTAATTAGATTAACAGGTTGTTGGGGGTAAGAGCGGGTGATAAGCCTCGCGAATTCGCCGCGATGGTAATAATCATTATTATTCGCGAGGAATATATTTATATATATATATATGCGTGTGCATGTGTTTGTATACGTGTTTGTGTGTGTGTGTGTGTGTGTGTGTGTGCTTATATGTATTTGTGTGAATGTGTCGGTGTGTTTATTTCTTCCGGGACTTTTGCGGTCGAATTTTTTTTTTTTCGAGTTTTATTCCTTTTGATCTCATCTTTCTGTACTTTTCTTTCGATTCCTCTCTTTTTTGTATGTGCCTACGCGTTTTCTCTCTTTTCGCTATATAATCGTTTCGATTGCCAAGAGCGGATTTTGACCTCGTCGGGCTCGCCAGATGAAGAATTATTATTTTTTAAAATCGTCCTTCCTTTTTGTCTGTTCTTTGTTGAATTCGAAAGAGATTAAAATCCGCCCTCGGGGCTCGACGGGGACTTTTTTTTTCGCTTTCGGCTCGAGTAATTTTTCCGTCGGTCTCGTCATACAAAAGATCCATTATAGTACGGCCGTTTTGAGTAGAGAGTCGTGCGCCACAAGTAGCGCGAGTAGCATTTTCGAAAGATCTCCGAATTCGTGGTTCATTAAGCAAATAATGAATTATTCATCAATCGCTCGCTCTTGTTGTTTTCACACTTTTCGCGCCTCTTAGTAGACGAGCTCGGGGGATACTATTAATGTAATTATTAATTGTATTGTTATTATTATATTAATATTAATATTATTGATAACATTGCTGAGAATTCGCTTATTTTGCTCTCCTCTTATCGCTGTCTCGTTCGCATTTAAATAATTTAAGCGCCGAGTATGCCGGATTCCATAATACATGTAATATGCTCTATTATTTAATCGACAATTGATGTTATTGATCACAATTGCGATTGACAGTTATTTCGATTTAATCTTGATCTGTCATTTCTCGTCGATTATAATCGATATATATATATATATATTTATTTTCAATTTATCTAAAAATCGCGGTCATTATCCCTTTTCCGTCCCCCGACCCTCACTGCCACCCCCGCAGCCATCTTTTCCGTTCCAGCATTCGGGGTGCTCGAGGAAATCTCTTTAAAATCGTAAGAGTGCCACTCGCCAGGCGATCGGCTCTCTCGCCAAAATTGGGCCTCATTTGTTTCGAGCTTCGCTTGTTTAAGTGGTTGTTGTTGTTGTTTTTTTAATGTCTTTTTTCGTTTTTTTTTTCATAAATATTCTGTACAACGCCTTTTGTTTATTTTTTTTTTTCATTTTGTTTCTTTCTTCGCTTCAAGTAACTTGAATTGTTAATTATAAATCGTTATCGTAATAGATTTTATTTGTAGTAACCTTAACGTTATTTCATTATTATCGGTAGTGTAAAATTGAAACTTTACGTACTTATGTAGATACTCATATCTTCTCGGTTTTGCTCCTCTTTTCTCGCCCTTTTCTTATTTTTTTGCTCTCGCAAGATTGCTCTCATCGTTTCGTTTTCTTTTCCGTTTTTTTTTTTTTCGTTTAATTAATTCTCAATTACATAAACGTATAATTTAATATGGTCGCTATACGTATTTTTTTTGTATTTTTTTTTGTTGTATATCGTTATCGATTAGTAAGAATATGTAAAATTGGTATTTCCGCTTTTTTCTTGTATCGTTTGTTCTCAAACGCTTCTTTGCTTATTTTTTTCAAATTTTTTTTTATTTCCAATGCTCGTTTAATCAATAAATCTCATAAGCATCCACATAATGCTTTAATATACATGGAATTTAGGAGCGGCTTATTTATTGCTTGTTATATTGCAGGGTTCTTAATCCTTCACTGCCATTACCTCCGTTCTTATTTCGCCTTCATTGAACTCGTACAATATTCTTTTTTTTTTTAGTACACTTCGCCATCTCAATAATTCTTACAAAGCCTCTCCCTGCGAGCTTCTACTCAACGTTTTCCCTAAGCGACCCGACACCAATTTGGGCGAAAGTCCACTCGTTGAAAAGTTTGTCGGAACGATTTGTAAGAGAAACAAAAAGCAAAATGAAGATTTATTTCGAACCTCGTCACCTCGTCAGTTTATATGATCAATCAATTGACGCTTCGATCATTTGATTTCTCGCTCCGACTACGCGAATGCAAACAATCGTTTTTTTTTTCAATTCATTTCCGTCTTTTAAAATGTATGTTCTCCGTTAACTTCCTTTCTCGTTCCAAAATCAATTTTACATCTCATAGATCACTCTGATATGTGAACGTTCGAGCGAAGAGAGCGCGGTCGCGTTTTCACCCCCCCCCCCCATTTTTCAACAAAAAATTCATAGATTTTCACTAGTTTTTTTTCTTTTTTTTTTTGAGTAACCAGATTCGTTGAGTCGGGAAAAATAAAACTTGAGAAAAGAAAGCGCGACTGACCAACGAAAAAAAATAACCCGTCATTTTTTTGTATTTAGAGAGAATTTAATATGGCCGAGGTTCGATGCAGCCAGGAATCGTTTTCGTATTCTCCTCACGTTTTTCTGTTCGATTTTTTGTAAATAATGCTTCCAGAGGGGGGGGGGGGGGGGTGGTATGTTGAGTAAGATATCGCTTGTATTTTTTGCTTCATTAGTAATAACGTATTTCCATTCTTTGAATTATTTTTCTCGCTCTCCGTTATTACACGGTTGTGCGAGTCAAACATAAATTGTTTCACCAGTTTTTCGTTTCTCTCATCTTTTTTTCATTTCTTCCTGTCTTCGTTCTGTTTTTGTTTTCTTTTTTGTTTTTCTCCAACAAATGACGATTCGCGAAGTGACGAAACCTTATTTACAATTATTACGTTGTACTGCTTTGGTTTAACGATAATACGAAGAAAATGTAATATGACGATAACAGTAATAAGAGGAACATATGTTTAGTGGGAAGAAATTTCAAGAAAGCGATGAAATAAAAAAAAAGCTTTCCATATTTGTTCTCGTCATCAGTTGCGATCTTCTTCCGCAGTCACGCGATTGTTACTGACCGTTCCTTTTTGTTTTCGCACGATTACGAAAAAAAAAACGTTTTCACGGTGAATTCTTTTCTCGTGTGTCTCGAATGAATTATTCGAAGTGACTTTGAAATGGTAGTCTATCGATTTCAAGAAGATTCCAATAATAATGACAATGACGATAATAATATCGTAATAACAACAATAATAATGATAACAATCATACGAAGGTTAAGCTTATTTATTTATTCGTGAAGCTTGAAGCGCTTGGCGGTCTCCTAAAACGACGGTGAGACTCGGAAAAATGCGCGTTTGTCTATGCGGTGGCGTTATTATTATTTCATCTCTTGGTTGCGTTTCATTCGTAGTTATAAATTCTGACTTAATAATTCTTGCCTCTCGTAGGGGGTGTCTATTTTTTTTTTTAACGATACGATCAGAGTTTCTTTTTTTATCCGCGTGTGTGTGTGGGTGTGTGTGTGTTTTTAAATAATTTTTCTTGCTTTCGTTAACAATGCTGATTATTATAATAATTATACCGACCGATGATGAATTCCGGAAGAATTCGCGATCGGCCTACGAATATTGTACTTTTCAATCATCGAATAAAGCTGCATTCGCGAGACCACATTAGTATTTGGTACAAGGATATTTATTTTCACCCCATTTTCGTTTGTTCGTGTTAATTTCCTCCCGTTAAATTTGTCTGCTCGGGCGAGAGTTGGGCCTTGGATGAATTCACTGATACCCCCTGATTGACACGTTTCAATTTGCAGAACAGAAAAATCCTCCGGGATCCTATCCGCCGATTTTCATTTGCCATTTTGTTTTTGCCATTATTTATTTGGTGAGAACACGAGTAGCAAGAACCACGTATGAATTATAGAGCGAACAAAATAATAACACAAAGCCCTCACCCTTACACTGCATTGTTTCTCCGCATACAGAGCCCTTATTTCATCCCTTAATTTCCTTTTGTTCGTTTCTTTCCCTTTTTCCTATCTAATGCACACCCGACGTTATTATTGTTACGCACGCATTGCATATATGTATATATATATGTATATTGGTTTTTGTCCCCTTCAATATATATATATATATATATATATACATGTACATATACGTATGTATTATATACATATATATTTATATAGCCTCGAGTAGAACGACGATCGAGCTCGATGTCAGGATCCCCTCTTTTTTATACTTTTATTTATTATGATTACTATTGCCTTCAATAAAACGTTTGCGAAAAGAAAAACAAACGAGAATCGAGCCATGTGCTCCTGGTTTTTTTTGTCCACCGATAATTAAAGTATGGATTTTAATGCTTTGTCGGTTTTCCCCTCAAACATTGTTATATACAAATTCAACAAAACACATTTTATCTCGAGATAAGATCGTTTTTTTTTGTTTTGGCTTTTCTTTTAAATGTTTCCAACGTGTCGCGTTGATTTTGGTTTGAAGCAATATAATATCGCTATATAATGGATTGCTTACTTGTCCAACTACTGTCAATCACCATATAGACTTGTGTGTGTGTGTGTAATATAAGCGTATGAACTCGTACGGATTAACTTGCGTGCAGTTAGCAACCATTAGTCTGCACTCGAACCGCTCGGCGGTTTTTTTTCTTCCAATTGTTATTATTCATGATTTTGCATCCATTGGTAACTGATTGCAATTGCAGTGTGTGTATGTGTATGTTTTTAGGGTGGCTCAGATTGGGAGATCCTCTCGACGCGATCGCCTCGAGGATTACTCGTGCTTGCTATATCAATTATAGTGCATTCTTTCGTTTCCATTTTTGTTCGATAGTTTTTGTTCAATTGAATTCTCGAAATAGCTGAAAACTTCGAGCTCATCTCGCCTCGTCTAGCCCTCGCGGCCGTCGATGACTATCCATCAAAAGAAAACAACAATACGAATATGCTGGAGCATGAAATTAGATCGGCTTTTTCTTATCCTCCTTCATTCAAATCAGAGAAACTTATCCTCTCAATCGTTCCATTAAAAATTATCTAAGACTCGAAATTTCGTGTTCTTTCGTTCCTCTTTCTCTTTTTTTGAAATAATTCTTTAAGTTCATTGAGCTGGTGTTATATCCTTGTAGTGTTTGCTAGTACTCTTTTTTTTTTTACGGTTTTCCTCCTTTTTTCGTTATTTAATTCATATAATTTTCGGATGCCACATTCGTGCTTCGGTACGCACGAGCTCTGCGCCTTTTTTCGCGATCTTATCCCTTTCACGTTTTTTTTTTCGTTCAATTTAAATTTATTTATACATTATACAGGATTATTATCCTTTATCGTAATTTTTCCATCGGGCTACAGTGTCCTAAGATATTTGCTTGCTTCATTTTCTTTATTCTCATTATTATTAATATTATTATTATTATTATTATTATTAGTATTATTATGTTAATGTCAAATAACGAAACTAAATTTACCCTCAAATGTTTGACGTACGCGAAGCGAGGTGAGCGTCTCTTTTCAGTTTGTTTCTCTTTCTTCTCGCTCTTTTCAACTGCTCGTTCGTTCCCTTTTTTTTTTGCAATCGATAGTTTGTGCAATAGTGCTTTTTTTTGCGCCTTGCCTCACCGTTAATTCATTTCGATTTTCTTTAAATCGTTTTTCCGTCTCGTTTCGTTTTTTTTTCTCGTTCGAAGAAGCACGAAGAATGCGTGTTTTTTTTCTCTTCAAACAAACGAAATTTCGTCTCATCGATTTTTGTTTTTTGTTCGACCAGATTTTGCGTTGGTCCAATACGATTTATTCTTCAACCCCGTTTCTCGCTCACTTATTGTTATTCCTTCGGGACGTAACGAATCGACTACCATTTTGTCACGATGTATTTTTTTCGTTGGTTTTTCTTCTTTTATTTGCATTTTTTTTTTTCATTCGACCCACTTAATTTTTCTTTATCGCAAAAGTATTGCTGCGTTCACAAGAATTGACACCGTTCGCGCTCAGGCACGTGCTCCAAAGAGATTATTACTCACGAAAGTCTGCTTCCTTTGTTCTTTTTTTTTCTTTTTAATTATTGCAACGGATGTAATAAAAGAAAAACAAAATGGTCGACGCTCGACGTCCCATCTCGATCTCTATTTCTCTTTCGTTTTTTTTTTTCGCTGAAAGCTTCACGTTTTTTCGAGTTGTTTTTTGTTTGTTGTTTTTTACCCTGTCGTCGAATACAATATAACTGTATTATAATCATCGTACATATATTCAATCATTTGTAATAATAATAATAATAATAATTTATATCAATTATTATTCGTAATCTGCAAATTTAATAAGTATCAAGTGTGTAATAAATAGTCAATCAGAGTTCTCAACGAAAACAGATATACAATTATTTGTTTTTTTTTTCGCGTATTTTCCCTCCCTTTCTCTTCGCCCTGTCCATCGAATACTCTCTCCCCATTTTTCTTCTCGAAGTTATTCCCGGCGAGATTACGAAAAGAAACAAGAGAATAAGAAAATTCGAGCAGAATTCGTTCGGAAACCACAGAAAAATAAAAAGAAGCGTGTTTGAATTTTTTTTCTCGCGATAGGCGATCGGATTTCCTCTCTTTTTTCGAAAAATGGCACCTGTCGACTTTTCTAATCATTAAAACCTCAAAGGATCGTTGTTGATCTTATATATATATTTTTTAAGAGATTGGTATTGGCGATCTTCAAAATTACAAAAACATATAACACTCGCTCGTCGTTTCGTTATTGTTCTTTTCCTTTTCCTTTTTATATCCTCGCACGTCGTTGCGCCACACAAATAATGTTTCCACTCATATTCTCTCTTTTCCCCGAATTTCCTTAAACAATGATTAATAATCGTTTAATATTAAATGTTGAGACGCAGTCTCTCTCATTCTCTTTTTCTTTTCTACTCATTTATTTTTTCCTTATTCCTTCTCATTTATTTTTCCTTATTCCCTCTTTTCGATCAAAATGATCTCGCAATCATTATCGAGGTCATTAATCATGGTACATGTGCTTTTTCTTTCTTCCTAATCTCCCCGATAGACCAATTATTAATTGTATGGAGACTAAGTTTTTCATTCCCTTTCCAATCGACTCTCGCGAACGATAAAAACGAGAAACACGATAATAATAACAAAAAAATGAAAATGGCGTTCGTGATAAATTTTTATACAACACGATTGTAACGAATTTAAAAAAATGTGTATAAATCGAAATACTCGCTTTTTTTCATCAATAAAATGGTTCTGGGTATGATTTTTCTCATTCCGCAATAATCGATAACAATGATCGATCAATTAGATAAAGTACTATATACATATATGTATTTGTGTATATATATATATATATATGTATATACATAAACATATGGATACATATACATACACATATAGATACATACATACATACATATGTATATATATATATATATATGTATTTCGTACGTGAATTGTTGTTAATTCAACGCAATTAGACCCTAAGGATTTTTCTTTTTCCTTCATCATACGCTGTATCTAGATATTATAAATTATTTATATCGATATATATATATATATATATATATACATATATATATATATATATCTGATAGACTTAACCACTTAATTATTTATCAATTAATAATTAATTAATTAATATTCCTTTCTCAATTATTATTTTTCCCCCTTTTGTTGTTATTAATAATAATGTTATATTATATATTATTATTTATCAATGTCGGAGAGCGGGCGGGCGCTAATTACGCAGATACGACCGTAGCCTTTCCTTCAGCCTCACGATCTCGCCGAATTTCGAAGACAAATAAACAAACAAAAATTCGCCTTTGGCTGTTCCACAGTTTTGAATTTTCTCTCGTGATCCCGGACTTGCCTCGGATTTTTCCATCTCACGTCTGTTCTTGACGAGGGTGGTACTCGCTCATCCGATAACAATATCGATCTCTCGTATGGTCGATCGATGCCACCATCTGGACTCTTCACTTCCGGTCGCGACGTATTTCTTTGCTACCGCAAAGAAATCGAGTTTTCTTCTTTTTTTCTCTGCGTTTTGCCCCTTCGTGGATGCTTCGGATAGAGAATGTTGTCGTTTTTTTTCGCCTCCAAAAATGTGTCCTTCTTCCAGAGGTGTTCGTCCGTAATTGGTGTTTTTTTTACTAATCATTTCACAAGGCGTTTTCTCGTTGTGGCGTCAGCCGATCGTGCCGCGCGTTGCCCTCTCGTCCATTCTGTGAGAGCAACATGAAACATACCGAAGGTTTTCCTTTACATTAACACGATCACAGATGGTTTTATAATATGAATAATTATGCTATATTGTCCGCACGTACATGTATACGTTAAAAAAGCTTAGTTTTAATGAATATATATGTAGAGAGTAAATAAGAAAAATGCGTGTCATAGATCGAGGAAGATTTCATTTTACCATGGTGTCCAGTGAGACGAGACGAGAATTCTTGGAATTCGAAAAGTATTTTTAGGATGTTGCAAGTCTCGAAATATTTTGGCGACTTTTTTTTGGGGATTTTGGGCGCGAATGTTTTCGGAAATTTTCCTTGGAAGACTAGTTTTCGAAGAACGAGTTTTCAAACGCACACACCCTTCTCAATATTTTTGAGGTTAGGTAAAACGGAGCGAAAATCTCCGAGGATTGTGAAAAGTTCCTGTATGTATCTGAAATGTGCGAGGAGTATTGAAAAATGACCGGCGCGCAACCGGAATTATTGACGAACAATTCGACAGTGTCAAAAGAGAAGAAGAGCTTGAAGATATTTGCAGAAGGCAAGACTGGACACCACGGGGGAACGCGTACACCGGGCTCGATACGTACTTGTTGTTAGGTCTTAACAAGGCTCAATGGTAGCCATTAGTGAACGCCGCTGGTATCAGAGAACCCTGGAACAGTAGACGAAGAAACACCGAGGGTAAGACTTAAAAAGTTTAGCAATTTCCGGGATTAATCCGTAACAGGTGCTTAATGCTTTATTTATTTATATTTACTTAAAGTATGCACAGTGGAACCTCGCGAATTTGGCGCTTACGAGGCGCACAGAGGCAATACGGTGGTCGTAGGTGGGGGAAGGAGAACGACGAGTCGCGATTCGCTCGGGCAAGACAGGGTGGGGAATCCCGCGCGTACATTGGTTCGTTGCGTAACTCACGCATTCCTCTTGCCAAATCCGTGCCAAGTTCCACTGCTCATACTCGTATACATATTACATATATGTATAAATATATAGATATTTTTTTTTTGCAAAAATAACTTAACGAAAAAACACGCACACTTATTATATGTGTTTTCTTGAGACTTGGGGCAGCGCGTGTCCTCGGGTCTTTACGAAAATCCTCTTTTTCCCTCGTATATTGGCATAATCCAAGTGACGAGATCGTCTTGTGCCCGAGTGTATGAAGAGAGCGAGTGCCAAGTTGTTCTAAGATCGAAGACACGGTTGTATCGCCCTTGGCTCGCTCGCTCCCCCCCTCACTCACGATACTCACGATTATTACTCACGAAAGGGGTGCATAATAGACACACTGGGGGGCTTGCTGTGAGTACTGTTAGTATAAAATTAGTCTGGTTCAAATTATGTCTATAATACTCTACTTATACATTCTAATATATTTACTTTTTCTTTCGGTACTTTCTTTTTCTCATTTTTCATTTTAATGACGTACATGCTGCGTAATATGTGTGTGCACACACATACATATGTATATATGTGTGTGTATATATATATATATATACATAGGCTTTTTTTAGCTGGTCGAGGTGACTTTTTCGCATTTCAATTTCTGAGTCGACTATTTTTTAATTTGGTAAGAAAGAAATTAGAACGAATAAATGTTGAAATAGCTTCCAATCAGAAAGGAACATTTTTCTCAGACTAAATTTTTTACTGGTGATCTAGAGGGACAAGTATCAAAAATTATTTCCACGATATATGTATGAATGACGACGAAAAAATTTGTGCAACACGATTGGCAAAACTTGCACGAGACGTTGGTACGAAAGTAATAAAAAATTCTTTTTCATCGACCGATTCTTTACCTTTCGAAAAAACTCGACAATTAATAGTTAACAATTGGAGACCTCGGTCTTGTTCAATTTGTCAATAATCCATATGAATATATGTGTATATATACATACATACATACATACATACATACATACATACATACATACATACATACATACATACATACATACATACATACATACATACATACATACATACATACATACATACATACATACATACATACATACATACATACATACATACATACATACATACATACATACATACGTACATACATACATACATACATACATACATACATACATACATACATACATACATACATACATACATACACACATACACACATACATACATATATACATATATATATATATATATATATATATATATATATATATATATACATATAGCACCAAAAGATTCTATCACGTTAGACGTTCAGTCGGATTCGTAAATTAAGTGATCGACGAACGTCGCACGACGACAACTAATTCCTTTATCTGTTTTTTTTTTTGACAAACTTACGGGACTGTAGTTGAGCGGGGCACGGGAAACGGCGATCGTCGGGAACGCTGTTGTTGGTGGCTGGGGGCTAGCAGCTGCCTGGACGTAACTTGCGACTGAATCTGCGGCTGCTGCTGCTGCCGCTGCTGCTGCACTCGTACTGTACATGTCAATTGGTCCGGGTGAATTTGCCGCTGGAAACGAACGACCCTGCGGACCACCATGACCGCCCCCACCGTGGGGTGAGGCCGGAGGAAATCCTGCCTGTGCAGCCGCTTGATAATTGTTCATCACTGCAAGTAAATGGTTCATTTAGTTTTTCCTGAATAACAATTTTCATAAATAAGGTACGCCGGTTATCTTCGTCATCATATTTCTTCCTTATTTTCGAATGACTTTTTTTTCTCATCACATAATTAATCACATCTTCACCACTTAAAAGAAATTAAATATAAGCGACAGTGACTGAATTTTTAACAAGGAACATCACTTTGGTGTCCTCCTCTGATTTTGTTGAAACTTTTTCATGTGGAAGAGTATCAAAAACTAAGAGACACGTATTCTTTTTATCGGCGAAAAAACGGTTTCAAGGGGTGAAAGGGACCCTCAAAAAATGGGGATGTTTTTCGTCGGTAACGTTCTAACGGTACGAAATATTAAAAAATTTCAAATTGTAACATTTATTTTTTTTGTGTACTATACATTGGAGATGAGAACGATAACGTTATCGACGAAAAACGAAAAGCACCCCTATTTTCGAGGTTGCGTTTCACCCCTTAAAACCGTTTATCCGCCGATAAAAAAATACGCGTCTTTTAGTTTTTGATACACTTCCACATAAAAATGAAAAAGTTTCAATAAAATCGGAATAAGATAATAAAAAAGTTTCAACAAAATCGGAGGAGGACACCAAAGTGATGTTCCTTGTGAGATAGACATTTAAATGGCAAATTAAGTGAAAAAAAATTGTGGAAATGTCAAAAACATTTTCGATTCTCCTGAAGGTTTGGTAAAGTTCTCTGGCTTTTTGACGAAAAATTGGAAGAGAACAAGGACGCGAGGATATTGAAGAATTAATTTTTTAATTGTAGAAAGATTTTTTTCTGAACGAAACGTTTCGATGATTGGCCGAATGTATGGGGTAGGAAGAGAAAATGGAAGGCAGCCACACAAAGAATTAGAAAATCTCGGAAAATCGAGGAGCGAAAATACCGCACATATCATTGTGCTTGATAAAATATAGGGGATGAGTAGAGGGGCAGGTGAAGGGCGGGAGTCAAAGTAAAAGGGAGGAAAAGGGGGGCAACAAGTTCCGAGGAGCCAGGACTCATAGTTCAATGGATGACAACCGTGAACGCTTCCGTGCCTCTTGTACAATCTGAAAACCCATTCAGCTTTTAAACTCTCGACAATGGAACGGGCAGAGAGGGCTGCGAGGGGGGGGGGGCAAGGATACGAGAAGGGGAAAATGTTACAAAGTTGTGCTACGACGGACGAAGGGAGAGAAGAATTGGGAGAGAGCGATTCAAAAGTTTGATTTATTTTGGAACAGATTGCGAAAGCAGAGAAGAAGGAAAAGTCCAGCGTAGAGGGGTTGGGGTTGCAAGCTCACGTGGACTTGTATAAAAATAAAAAGGGAAAGAATTACGAAAATGCGAATGGGGGATGAGGCGATACTCGTGGTAGCCTCGGGCTTTTTCACGTTCCACATATGGAATTTCCGAAGCGTAAAAATCGATTTCTGCCGTTCGAGGGAGGAATTTTTCACGAAACTTGAATTAGTCGGGCGAAATTGCGAGGTAAAGAATTATTATAGGCTTCAAAGTTATTTCGGCGTGGATAAATAAAAACGAACGATAAAAGGCCATCGTACATTTTTCTTTCGCGTTCGGAAAGATTTTTTTTGGTATGGATGAAAAGTTATCGAGGATATGAGAAATCGAATAAGGGGTTGGCATGAGTCGGATAAAATACCATCCATTTTATGATTGGGCTGAGGGTTGGGAATAAATTACTTTCCAGAGTTCCCATTTTTTCACAATTTTTTTAAACAGCCCCTTATAGTTCTTACGACGTTACTCCATTTGTTTTATTTTCTCTATGGTTCTTGTTAGAATTATGGGAATACCGTAAAAAATTGGACTATTTCGCGAGTGATTTTTTGAAAACTCATGACATTGAAGGTTGCATGGTTGGAACGCAACGAAAATAACTTTTTATTCTAATTGCTAATTTTTTTTGGCAAATCAAAGCTACTGCAAACTTTGTAAGATCCTCATTGGAGACCTATAAGCTACATCTATCAAAAATGATTTTGGATAGGAATACAAATGTGGAAAAACGAAAACAAAAAGGAATTTTCGTTGCGTTCCAACGATACAAACTTCAACATGAAATCTCGTAGTTCAATACAAAACTTGATGTAAAGCGAAATAGGAAATCTGAAGGATTGTAAAAATTTTGCTCGGTCGGTACATTCTTTGAAACGATTATCGTTAATATGAATTATTTCTTGACAAGTATCCATAATTATTCAAAAGACAATTAACCCTTCCTTAACACACTTATATTTGGCCACGACTTTGACACACTGGGTCCATTTGACCCGAATAGTACTTCATCCACCCGCCCTTACAATTCATCGGTCGGTTTTTATTTTAAAAAATCCGGGATGCACTTCAAACATTTCTTAATATGCCTGCATAATTAAAATTCGGAAGGTATAAAATTGAATTGTCGTAAACAATTATTGAAAACTTTCAATTTTGGTAAAGTGAGCATTTTGTTTCAAATTCGTCCGGGTCAAAATGACGCGGACGATCCCTTAACACCCTTCCTTGACACCCTTCCAGTGTGTCAAGGAAGGGTTCACATTTTTCGAATAGATAAAAAAGGTTTAACATTTTTCGAATAGATAAAAAAGGTTTAACATTTTTCGAATAGATAAAAAAGGTTTAACATTTTTCGAATAGATAAAAAAGGTTTAACATTTTTCGAATAGATAAAAAAGGTTTAACATTTTTCGAATAGAAAAGGGTTATCATTTTTCGAATAGAAAAAAATCAAGGATCATCTTTGGTCGATAACACACAAATGGCCAACCTGAATACAGTGAATGTTATGGTCAGATTCGAACGTACCGGAAAGTGCTTGCGTTAGCAAGGGTGTGTTGTTGTTGGGGGTAAGCTGTCCGTTGGTCAGATCCACTGAAACACAAAGCTTTGATTAACAGTCTATTCGATGAGCTTTTATACCTGGATGCAGCAGGACCCTCGGAGGACCAGCAGTTAATGCGAGAAAAAAAAACTTATAAAAAAGGCACTCCCGTGCTGCAGCTTGTGTTTTCACATGTTTGATGACGATTAAATCATTTATATTTCAATCCAAACTCGTCGAACAAAGTCACGATACTTGAATCGTAACCAATGTGTTGCTTCCCCGCTGATGTAATATTCGCTAAGGCATAATGTCTGATTTTGAAAAATCAACAACTCAAGTGAATGGGAATAAAATAAAAACAAAACGTTTTAGTTAATATGCTTTTTTGTTGTTGTAATTTTTTAGACGGTTTGTGCAGCACGAAATTCGCCAACATTCGTAGCAATTTGCTCAGTCAAGAGCAGAGAACCGTCAGGCAGAAATGTATGAAACGCGCACTCGATGAAACGCGATGTAATTTTTTTTGTTTGTTTTTCCTCTATTGTCGAAATACGTTCTATCTTACGATCGAATTGGCGAATAATGTTTTCGAATCGTTCGCACGTGACAGATGTTGGAATGGAACGACTGTTCTTTTTCTTTGAATATTCGAGCAAAATGTTCACTAATGTAGAATTCGCTGAGAGAATTGGTAAGATACGACTTCCATACATTTCTTCCGCAGTGAACTCCTTTGTAGATGTTGCATCGTGGGCTCCGAGTACGGGCGACCCGCACCCTCGTTCCCCGGGGTTCCGTGGTAGTACATTGCTGGTACTCCTGACATTGATAGAAGAGAGAACGATAAAATAATAATTTCTGTAAGCGAGGAAATTGGTGGGAAGATCGGGAACGCAAAGGAAATTTATTTTCCTTGATTAAAGGACGACAAAAAAGTAACTCATATAACCAATAAATTGCCGATCGAGGCGAGCACGGTGTCAAAAGCAAAGAGTTTGAAATCAACGGCTCGGCACTTTGAAATTTTCATTAAGGGCTTGAACCACTGTAAACGTCTTAAATTAAGTGATTTTTCGCGATTTTTTTTTTCGTGGAAGGACAATTACGAGGATAATAATATTCAAGGATTTTATTTGTCATATCTTCAAGTGAACGAAAAAATAAATTATATTACAAAATTATACAAAATGGTGACGCTGGAGCCATTCTCGCGAGGCATGTCGAATTTGAGGCGCCCGGCAGCACGCAGTATAATTGACGCAAATTTGAATTTAGACAAAAATTTAAAAAATTCTATTAATTTACATGAGTATAGCTAGAGAAATACGAAGGGAATTTTGAAAATATGAATTTTTGTGTAATTGACACGCATTCAATGTAAAAACTCAATTTTTGACAGAAAAAAGGACAATCATTTGTTAACAATTAATGTTATAATTTACTCATGGAAAATCTCGTACGCGTTTTTCTTTGGAAGGTTATTTTAAAGATGTACTCAAAATTTGGAGTGAAAATAATGAAAATTGTTGGAGTTATGCTGGTTTGGAAAATTGTGTTCCGAGAAAAACGGTCGACGTCTGAGGCCTGCGGACCTTTGTTTTACAGGTAACAAACGTTTTTACCCTTATTTCAGATGGTTCAAAGTATCTCTTAGGGGAAGGGTTTCAGCGTGAAAAAAGCACTTTTTTGCGATTTTTTTTCATCTATATGGATAGAGTAAATTTATTGAAACCTTTTGTACAGTGTTAAGTGTCATTTCAAGAACATTCCGTGAAATTTGTACGCGAAAATATCCACATACAAGCCGGTGCCGCGTTTTTCTCGAAACCACTTTTTCAAAGTCCGTGTTCACTGCCATTTGAAAACTACATGACCGATTTATTTCAAACTTTGTACACACTTTCTACATATAAAATACCTCCCCCCAACGGTTAGTTTGAGATTTTTTTTTACATTGAGGGGGTTTTCAACCCCCAAAATGGCGGAATTTTTCGTGGAAAATAGCACTTTTCACTTTACATGACCACCAAAAATTTAGAAATGAAAAAAAAAAAATTATCAAAGACCGTTGGGGGGAGGATTCAATGATACTTTGACTAAATTTTAATGGTACTTTATTTCACATAATTTTTTAGCTGAGATACAGTGAACACCGCAAATCGTGTTTTTCCAAAGGCGTTCTTGGAAAACCTTTGTCACCGGCTTGTTTGTGAATATTTTCGCGTACAAATTTCACGGAATTTTCTCGAAATGACACTTAACAATGTACAAAAGGTTTCAATAAATTTACTCTATCCATATACATGAAAAAAATTCACAAAAACGTGTTTTTTTTCACGCTGAAACCCCTACCCTTCCCTTAAGGCCGAAGCCTGAATTAGAAGGTCCGAAAAATCGTTTTTTTTATTGCTCAAATCGATAAATAAACTATCCAAGAATATACTTACAAAGTTACAGAGGCCAATTGTAAATATTTTCGAAGATACAAGGCCTGAAGCAGAGAAGTGATTGATATTTGATATTGATATTCCCTCCTATTGAAAACTTTGAAGCCCGTTTTCTTCAGCTTTCATTTTCACGATTTTTGCAAATTGGCGGGCGTGATTGGAAAAAAAACTAAACGACCTATTGAATCAAACCAAAGTTTATTTTTTCTTCAGTATGAAAATCTCTTCTAAGTGAATTAAAAATGTCGTTGAAAAAGTATTTTTAAATAACATTTATAGTATGTTAAAATGGTTTTTTTATACACATTTATTTTTTAAACTTGAGAAAAGTAATAATTTTACGATTTTTTCACCTTTTTCTTAATTCGTCCAGAAGAAAAATATATGACAATTGAACATTTTATTGGTTTATTTGGTTCAGTCAAGAATTACGAGCTGCATCTTTCCCGCCGATTGGGGACTGCAGTGGCAAGACGCACATGGAACAGGCTGATAAATCTGCAGTCATTTGTTGTTTCGTGTTGAAATTTTTTTTTATACGTTCCAAATATACATGGAAAGATACCTCAATGTTTACTGGACGCACTTGTTTTTTCCCTTCTAGAACATTCCCGAAAAAACATTTTTTTGGACCTTCTAATTCAGGCTCCGGACTTAACCCCATTAAAAAAAATCCAGTCGTTGATAATTCTACAGTGGAGTTACCCCATAATATTGGTCCGTTCTTATTGAATTTCGTGGTGAATTTTTCCAAATTGAGTTTTAATGCCTGGAAAACGACTTCGGTAATCGTACTTATTATTTTTCTTTGATTTTTTCACGTCACTTGTGCTTATTGCGTTTGTACAGCGGTGATTGATTTTTACCAAGTAGATATGGCCGTACGAGTGCGGACTCAAACTGCACATTTTTCAAGTACGTTCTGGTAATGAATAAGTCGAATTTAAAAAACCTGTTTTTTGCTTACTTTCATTCGTCTTTGTTTTTTTTTGGACTTTGTGCGGACTCAAACTGCACATTTGTCAAGTACGTTCTGGTAATGAATAAGTCGAATATAAAAAACCTGTTTTTTGCTTACTTTCATTCGTTTTTGTTCGTATTAATTTCAATTTTATTGCATGTTATTACAAATCATAGCGTCTCATTGAACGTAAAGTAATTCCATAGATTTCAATTAAATTTAATTCTCCGCTGTTAATTATCCAAAATAACAATAATAAAATTCTCCATTTTTGTTTTGGTTCAAAATCCGTTGGATGTTTAAGGGCGGGGTAAAGTATATAATTTTTTTTTTATTTTATTTAATTTTTTAAATGAATGCATAATATATCAAGAATATTGTGTTAAAATTTCAAGTCGATCGGAGTAAAATTGACGAAGTTATGAGTATTTGAGCGTCTATTGCTCTATGTCGTTCTCTTCTCTTCTGCGTTTTTCAAACCGTTTTTCTGAGACTTGTCATATTTGAAGTCCGTGTGCACGATCACTCAAAATCTACTGGACCAATCGCTTTGAAATTTTGCACAGTACTTCTTCACATAATTCACCAGGTATTGTCGAGAGCTTTTTTGTTTTTTTTTAATAATTACTAATTTTTCAACAACAAATTAGCCGATTTTTTTTAGCGAAAATCGGGTTTTTGGCTCCCAAGTGTTACGAAAAATCGAAAAATCGAAAAAAAAAATCCTCCCCTCATGACCTCGAGAAACATCTCCTTTAACAAATGCATTTTGATTTTTTTGTTTCAAATGATTCTGTTGCGAGTTATGGTGCACACCGCAAACCAACTTTTTTTCGAGGCGCCTCCGGGGTTTAATTTTGACTCGCTCAATTTTGAATATTTTGCAATGCAAATTTAGGAGAATGTTGTTAAAATTTTACTTTATTATATGTAAATTTTTCTATAAACGAACACTATTCGTTACGCCAAAAAAAAATCTTAAAAACATGCCTTTTTTTCGCCGAATTAACTTTACCCCGCCGTTAATGATCGAAATTTGAGAAAAAATAAATAAAAATCCGGCACTTGTTTTGATTCCGATTTTCACGAGGACAAGGAACGTTCGAAGGAGTAAAAAAATTCGAAAGGGAAGGAGATCGAAAGAAGAAAAACGCCGACGAACTTATCGTCGGAGATCTTTCGCTTTCTTTTTTTTTTCATTCTCTTCGACTAAATTCGCGGGCAAGCACTTTCATAGACGTTGATCGTCTCGTATAGGATAAGGATGGATCTGTGTGCATGGGAGGCTCGATAAAACGGCGGGAAATAAAAGGGGATTACTCCGGTAACTTTTGTAGCCTTGAGGCAAAAATGGCTAGTGTGTGGACTCCTGGCTCTCAATACGGTTACGGTAAAAGGCGAGGCCGCACCACCATTCCCGCGAGTCCCGGAAAATAGTAAAAATCACGAGCCAACCGAGTAAGATAGAATGCCGAAAATAAGGAGAGACAGAGTGAGAGAGGGAGAGAGAATGGGCAAAGAAGAAGAACGAGCGGATGAACAGAGAGATAGGAAGAAGAAAGAAAAAAACGCGCAGACAAGAAAGAACGTAAAAGCCTGCAAGGGATTGTTACGAGATCACTCGACCCGGAAAACTACCCCTGCGGTCACTCGGTGTATCGTTTATGTTTTTTCCTCTCGTTTTTTTTTCTCATACAGTCGCGGTCAAAAATCAAAAAGACTCTTCTTCGACATGTCGATAAAATACAATCTTGTAAAATCAAACGGTCAAGTTTGAATAGTTATTTCGAGATGGCAACTAGATGAAGACCGTCATAAAGAAGAGAAGCCAAATATTTTCAAAAATTCACTTCCTTATTCGAAGAAATATTCCACTTGAAATAGTATCTACAAGGAACGTCACTTAAGTGTCCGCCTTTGATTTTGTTGAAACTCATATATGTGATAATGCATTAAGGCCTTAGGCAACTCTAGAGGCCGAAAAAAAGGCTTTTTGGGGATTTTTTTTCTTCAGAAAAACTACAAAATAAATCGTGATTACAAAAAAGGGTGTTTATCATACATATCAGTGACTGTATAGAATAATTTTTTTAAAACGATTAATTTCAAAATGGCGGCTGTGCAGCGTTTATCGTAAAACTGCATTTTTTAAGTTGGCCGGAATTTTCACTTCCCAAAAATTTGCCTAAAAAATCGTCAGATAATTGTCAATAACAAATAAACTATGCAATATAAAAAAAAATTCTCCGTACTTCCATAGACAATGTATTTTTCAACATATATTCAACATTTCAAGTGAATCGGTTGACAATCGTCTGAGTTATGTTTCCGGCCAACTTAAAAAATGCAGTTTTGAGGTTAACGCTGCACAGCCGTCATTTTGAAATTAATCGCTCAAAAAAATGATTGTATACAGTCACTGATTTGTATGATAAACACCCTTTTATGTAAACTCGATTTATTTTGTAGTTTTTCTGAAAAAAAATCCCCAAAAAGCCTATTTTTTCGGCCTCTAGAGTGGCCTAACCCCTTAAAAACTATTCGACACGTTTTTTTACATGCGGAAAATGGTTTAAGATGGTTTTTAAGTGGTTTTTACATTACAAGAATTTTATTTTTCGCTTCATTCCAATCGGTGAACTGCTTGTGGGTGAAACTGCAAAATCACCCCTCGACTCGCGTTTTTTGAGGGGTGGTTCCACCCCCTTAAACTGGGTTTTCCACCAATACAAAAATACGTGTCTAATAGTTTTCATTGCTTCATCCCATATATGAGTTGCAACAAAATCAAAGGCGGACAGTCAAGTGATGTTCCGTGTTAGTGAAAAATTCATAAATTACGACGATACAATACAAACATTTTCTTTGCGAACCAAAAACCGTGTCATTAGTTGGATGAAAAAAAGAAATTCCGTCAAAAAATAACTGTTAACCGAAGACGTTTTGTTTTCTCTGAAAAATCGATTATTCTTACTGAAGAGTCACTCAAGCAGGATCGAACGTTTTCGACCGAAATAGAGCACTTTGTTTCTAAGATTGGATAATTCTGAAAATCCACCGCGAATCCAGTGAGGGTGAGAAAAAGCATCTCGAAACGCGGATATGTGGGCCAGGAGTTAAGGGGCTATACCAGTGTGGAACTTAAAAAATAAACGATTTTTTTGCCTTTTTCGACAGTTTATACTTTCAAGAATATCATTATCATTTATATCAATATTATTTTATCTTGCAAAAATCGACAGTTAAACCTTTAAACGCGTTTTTCTCGAAATGAGATTTTTCAAATTTGCTGACATTGTAACTCAGAGCAATTATCCGATTGACTTGAAATTTGAACTGAGTACACTTGAATATATTTACTCTACAATGACGTAGGATATTTTTGATTGGATGAAAATTGACGATTTGGCATTGAAAAAAACGACCATTTTATAGGCAAGAAAACAGACTTTTTTCATAACTACGCCATTTTGTTAGATTTTGATATTTTTCGAAAATCCTACGTCATTGTAGAGCAAATAACTTCCAGTTTAACTATTTTTTTTCTTTTTTCGGCTTCAGCTACTCAATCGGCCGGAATCATGTCAGCAGTGGAGGAACTTTTTTTTGGCGCCTCCGAAGGCAGCGCATAAAATATTTTTCTATGAAAAAATTATGTAATATAGGTCAAATATAGTCAAATATATTCTTAATTTTCCGTAACATTCAATTGAGTTACTTACTTTTCTTTCAAAAAATTCCCGAAAATCACCCAAATTTTCAGCGTTCACACTGGTATAGCCCCTTACTAGATATCAAGTTTATTCCTGAAGATCATGTGCAAGCGATAGGCACCGACAGGAACCACTGCCGAATTGATAAACCGCTCTATTGATAAATAAATTTTGAAAAAACATGAAGAATTCGATTATTGCCAATGACTTCGATTATCATGCCGTCTATCTCTAGGAGAAGCTTGGCAAAAGCATAATGGGGGAAATTTTTCGTAACAGACAAAAACAGAAATAAGTGATACAGGGGTGAGTACGTTGTGAGGTGCATTTTTCTTTGGTGCACCTCGCTCCTTGGCCTTAAAAATTGGCAGGTATTTGTTAGGTATCTAAAGCGTTAGTAATTCGAGAGGCCGATAGAAGCAACACACTGGACGAATCAAGTCTGCGGGTACAATTCATACGTGCTGTTATTCTTTTTTAATTGTTTCTTTCAAGCAGGCGATGTCAAGAGTTTTAGCTCTGGTCAGCAACGAGCGAAGCTGCGACTCGGAAGAATGGTAAACAAAAAGTTATGGTTTTACGTAAGCGTGGTTATTAATTGTTTCATATAAAATATATCATGTAAAATATTTTTTGTATAATATATTTTATATAAAATATCAATAGATATAAAATATGATATATATATATATATATATATATATATATATAATAAAACGATAGAATTGTTAGAAATAACGAAGATTATATCGTTCGAAATAACGAAGAACAAATTAGACTATTCTACGAACGAATAATCACACTCGACATACTCAAAATTAGGTTTCTTCCGTTTTTTTTTTTTTTTTCGTCTTCTCAAACTAGTCTACGTGATAAAGCCGTGACATTGACGTCACGTCCGTCCTTCTATTCTAGAATCGGATATCTCTAAGCGTTCTAGTATTAACACAAACGATTCACAATTTCATTAGTCTCTGTGTTTTTGGATCACTATTTGCCGTTGCTCGAACGTTGAAAAAAAAGTACTGCCGTATCGGTTGGATTCAGCGGGTTTTGGATTCAGGCATATATTGCAATGGGCGACATGTATAACACGTTAGAATTGTATGAAGTCGTTAGTCAGCAAGGTCACATTTAAACGAATAAATATACAATAATAATAGTAACAACGATATAGTATGATTAAGTATCGAATAATCTCACTCTTTTACTAATTTTCTACTCACTGATAAGTACTACTGAACTATATTTCTATTATCTATGTTATACGACGAGATCGACGTTTTAATTCTAATTGCAAAGTTCACTCGCACACACCCACACGCACGCAACAATATCTATATGTCCGACGCCTCTTTATCTACTTCGTATTCAGAGGCGGTCATGTATCGAATTCAAGCGTAAGTGAAAATCATCAATTGACGAAGCAATCACGTTTTACGTGCACAAAATTAATAATTATTTAATGCCAACTTCGTTTTATTCGTCCATCATAATTAATTTTGCAGTGATTGAAAGTTATTTGTTCTTTAATTCGTTATTCACAGTCGCAATTGATACACTTTCATTCGATAAATGGCCAGCCACGTTTTTCGTCTATAACTACATGTATAATAATTCATTATAAACATCGTCACTCAACGACTCAATAACAATGAATAATATTACTCTTTCCTAAAACAATATTCATATTGCGCATTACTCTTTATGGTTCTCGAGACATTTACTATAATTGTTCATTCGAGTTTGTCACACTACCTATATACGTTAATATAAATGTATACATGTACGTATGTAAATAATAATAACAATAGTATGAAGACTCGGCACTGATCTAAGTGTTAAATACTTAGAGTAAAAGTTTACAGTGGTTAATCCGAATAACGAGATGTCTCTCACTACTGAATTGTGTCTAAGCCAGAGGCTATTCAGCTTCGTTTAGCTCGAACTTTTCTAGGTCGACTACGCTCTCACGCCACCGAGGGTCGACTCCGCCGATTCGGAGTGTCGTTTAATCCAGAAGAAAGTATTACCTTTCGACGTCTCGCTCTCGGGGCAAAAATAAAAGAACAAGCCCGAACTTCAAACTTTTCATTCTATTTTATACTTTCCATTTTATTGATCCTTTCATCGCGCGTCTACCCCCAGTGACGGTCAACTAGACTTTTAACTATGGATAATACACTTTATATACGACGATGTACAAGTATAGACGTTTTTTTTTATTCACTGCTTTTTTTGCACTAGTGAGAGGAGCACATTAGGTTTTTTTTGTTTGTAGGTAGATGGTAGAATTACTCGCCCCTGGGTGAGACTGCATCTTCAGGGTAGCCTTCGTCATCAGTCTCGGCAACAGTACCGTCCGGGTTGTCTCTTCCTCGTTACGATACTCGAGGTATTTTTTCACGATTTTTTTTTCATTCTCGTCGATCCACAGACCAAAGGACTTGCAAACTTTTGGATATTTTTTTTTGCACCGTTGGCCTGTGAATCTTCGGGAGATTATCGATGATTCGACCTGACTACTTTTCTTACAGTTTCGGGCATTGGCGATTTTTGGTTGAAGAACGTTTATCGCTTATTGCAGAGGATGCGAAATCTCGTTGATTTGGTGATTATTTATTGCAAAGTGAAACTATGGGAAAAGCAGCCTGGTCTTGCGTCTGGTATGATCTCAATTCTGGCCTCGAGTCAACGAAATAATGGAAGTTTGCTAGTCGTATTCTTGTGTTTTTTTAATAGTAAAAAAAATGTACTATGAGCTAGGCAGTCATGTCCAACACCATTTACAAATTACGGGGTATTTAGAGAACGATGGAACGATATCGAGAAGACAATACGTGAGATATATTGGTTTGTTTATATGTGTATCGCGTTTCAGCTTGCGGCGTATGAAGAAAAAGTGATCTCTCGTTACGTTACTCTCAGGCTAGTCTAATCAACTATGTGGAAACTCGTATACATGTACTCGGGACACAACGTGGCCGATCTAGTCTTCGATGATTTTCATCGATGATTTTGATCGTAAACAAAATACGGACGTGGAATTTTTCGAAGTTCCATTTGTGTAATGTTCATTGTAAAATAATAATTGGGTTATCGATAATTTATAGAATTGTCGTACAGAAGCTTCTGTGAATCAAATTCGTATTGTTATTTCCCTTTTTTGCGGGGCCGAGTTGAAATTTCGAATTTTACTGTCCCGAAATTCAAGATAGGGTCGGGTTGGAATTCCGAACTTTGAATTGTCTGAACGCTCAAAACTCCGGAAGAATAGTACCCCGAAAGAATTTTTTACGAAAGACCAAAACTCCGAAAATCTTAACACCGTCAACATAATTCGGCTATGACAGTTTTAAAAGTTTCAAAATTTTCAATAAAACGACGAATCATTTAAAGATTTTTTTATTTATTAAGAAGTGATTTTGCGTCAATTTTGAAATTTGTCTAGACAATGTTATAAGTTATACATAATTTACAGTCAACTGTGTAGACTTTCGCTGGCATGATCTTGACGTGAGGGCCAGGTTGAGATTCTGAACTTTAAATGCGCCGGCGGTTTAAAATTCTCAATTTTAATGTTTCGAAATTACAAGGTTTGTCAAGATTATGCCAGCGAAAGTCTACACAGCTGACTGTAAATGATGCAGAACGTATAACATTGTCTAGACAAATTTCAAAAGTGACGTAAAATGACTTTTTTATAAATAAAAAATTCTTGAAATAATTCGTCGATTTATTGAAAATTTTGAAAATTTTAAAACTTCTATAGCCGAATTATTCTGACGGTGTTCAGATTTTCGGAGTTTTGGTCTTTCGTGTAAAATTCTTTCGGAGTTTTGATCTTTCGGGGTACTATATTTTCGGAATTTCAACCCGGCCCCTTTTCTTGCGGCGTGTCTTGATCGTTGGAAGGGCTTAGGAAATAAAAAGAACGTAAGAGTATGACAGGGGCGAAATCTGGTGATTAGCGAGGGGAGATTTTCTGTTCCGCTGGGTTTTAATAATTATTATTTAATATTGAAAATCGTACGATAAAATTATTGTGGCTTGGACGAAACATTTATTATTTCTCAATAACAATCTGTAACTTTCATAATATGTATTATAATAAATATATAATACATATTATAAAAGTAATAAATGAATTAAACAATTGAAAATCAATTTTACGTCCCTTATTGTGGCCCTTTTGGGCCCTTAAATCATTTTTTTACCCTTCTGGACTCTCGTGGACCCTTTAATAATTTTCGTTTCGCCCACATTATTCTGGGCTACAGACACGATGAAATATATAAATATATATATGTCGGAAAAAAGCAACGTCATTGGTTGTCCTATATACGTCGGAAAAATGTTAAATCCTAGTGCCATTCAAAAGCCCCGGGAAATAAACAGATCGATAGGGAAAGAGATAGGGAGCGGTGGAGCAGGTTTCGAGCGTCATTTCCCCGCTAAAGAGATAAAGCCCTACCGTGGCTGCACGACCGCGAGGCTGGTGAATGAAAGAACAAAAGTAGAATTGCAGTAACGAAAAAAAAGGAAGAAAAAAAATTGAAAGAGGGAAAATTTTATCGCCGTCATTTGAGACCTCGCTCGAGATAGGGCGAATTCGAGGCATCCTTGAATTACTTCATCCCTTAAATCATCAAGCCCGAACGACGTTGCAACGGCCGGACTGTGAAATCGCTAATGAGCCTCGTAATTAATACGGCGAGGAAAAAAAACCGAACTGGGTACGGTTTCCTGTTCAAGCACGGATTTTAATGGCACGGAAATTTTTTACGCGACAAAAAAATAAGCAAACAATATTGTGTGAAAAAAAAGTCGTAAAGCAATATTTACGACTGATCATATTTTTTTAGTTTTTGATATATAAAAGTCGAAAATATTCCATGGTGACTCACACGATCAAACTTTTGACGTAGAGTAAAAATTTGACGAACAGTAAAAGTTGTCTTAATATGTTTGCCTTGCAACGACTTTGCGAGACGTATCTGCATGAACGAAGAATTTTTTTTTTTGTTAACGATTGAACGTTGTAATTTTTTATTCGAAAGTTGAAAAAAAAAGTCGAAAGTTCGGCGTGGTTGTGCAGAATTGTGTCGGTCCGATAAATTCACGCAAATTATTATTACATCAGACGAGCAATGGATGCACAAATATTAAGTCTAACATTCGATCATCTTCTTGTTGTCGATATCCTATTATTATTAGGCATTCCCAACAAATGAGCAATAAATAAACGAAAAAGAAACGCATAGTAAGGGTAATAATAAACATGACCAATCAATCCAACTCCAATCAAGGCTATTGCGTACTTTTATAGTGTGTTAATTTATATGTATCTGGATAATATATATATAAGACGCTCCATGCCGAATAGACCCAATGACTCTCGTAGTGATTTTTTAAATTTTCCTAAGTATATAAGAACTTAAAGAAAAAATAGAATCTTCTCGGTTTTTTAAAATAAATATCCGGTTTAATTGAATTGAATTTTCTTCCAAATTTATTTAATAAAAACGATATCGCAAAACGGAATAAACTGTTCAAAGGGCAACCCATCATTTTTCACTGATGAACAAAATTGAATGAAATTTTTTTGAACCCTACCTTGACACACTGGTCCATTTTGACCAGGATAAATTTGCAGTCAAATGCTCACTTTACCAAAATTAAAAATTTTCAATAATTTTTATAAACGATATAAATGGATAGTTTCCGAATTTTAATTATGCAGCCATATTGAGAAGTGATTAAAGTGTATCGCTGATTTTTTTCAATAAAAACTGACCGATGATTTGTCAATGGCAGGTGGATGAAGTACTATTCGGGTCAAATTGACCCAGTGTGTCAAAACCGTGGTCAAACGTAAGTGTGTCAACAAAGCGTTGAAATAAATTTATGTGCATTTTTGACGATATGTTTCTAATGAATAAGATGAAAAAGCGTCACCCATGACGACAATTTAAATGTCCGTCGATTCAGCATGGAACATGCCATACAATACGTACGAAGATAAAGGGGCTGGTTAACGATGCTTCAACTATAGGAATTTCAATAATACCTATTTGCGACTAAATTGGCAATGGACGAAGTATGATGATGGATGGGGCTTCGTTGTACACCGTGGCTCTTGTCGATAAAAATCAATCCACATAATGGGAAACAAAAAATTGTGAAGCGGAAATGGAGTTGATGAAGTCGATTTTGTTCGAATTTCACAGAGCGTCCCACAATATGAAAGGATCTCTGGATTGATGAGTGAGCTAACTGAATGTTGTTTTTCCGTTCCAACTGATTCAAAGGCAACAAATTATTGTCGCTAGTCAACTGATTACATACACTCACCATTTGATATATTATTTTCAAAAAGATTTCGAATTGATTGCTTTTTAAATCCGTCCATAATATGATATTTTCAAAATTCTACTGTAAAGCATGCTTTGAATAGTCGAGATCTTCATTTTTTCTACTGACAAGGGCAGGACGCCAATCGGGACCCACCGATTTCGCCCAAACTGCGTGGGTCCCCACTTAACGTTACTAAAATATTTCGCCCAAGTGGGCTATAGGAAAGGGTAAAATGTTCTCCAAAGATTTCCGAGTAGAGCTTGAGGGATATTTCTTCAATCATTTCCAAGTCAACGGCGCGCTGTAGTGACACTGCCCCATGGTGGCAATGCGCTCGACCACTGCGCTACGCCGCGTAGCGCAGTGGTCAGGCGCATCGCCGTCACCCCATGGCTTGGGTTCGATTCTCGCTGCTACCGTTAAATTTTTAATTTCTCGCAATATTCAACTATTTATTGTAGAATTAAAATATATTCAAGCAGTCAATTTGTATGATCAGGTGAAGTTTTTAATGAAAATAAAAATTCCGAAAATTCGTGCAATTAATTATGTACTATTTTTTTAAATTTATGATAAAAATGTGCTGTTTTTTTAATTCATTATCGAAAATAATTTAACAATTTCCAGGGTGATCGGTGGGTCCTTTTTGGCGTCTTCCCTTGTAAGGAAAATTTTGTCAATGATTGAAATTTTGGGAAAATACATATTGGTTGAAGGAATTATGAATGAACGATTTTTATCGAAGCTAATGATAAAATTCACTAACAAATTCTTGGTGAGAAATTTTGAAATGTTTTTATAAATAATTTTGTTATGGAAAGGGGATTGAAATATAGGAGCGTCAAAAGAGAATGAGAGAGAGTAATGTGCGTGTGTGTGTGTGTGTGTGTGTGTGTGTATACACACACATATGGAAATATATCTACCGACTAGGGATTACGTTTACCGTAAAGACGAGCGAGAACACGAGAACTTTGGTTTCAACAACGTAGCCACATTTGGGATTTTGAAGCTTACCGGTGCAACCCCCGCTGGGGCTGACGGACACTCGGCCCACCCTTGGCCCCACTGCGCGGTAAACGACCGCTCCTACTCAAACAAGAGAGACCCTTACATCATTTTTACCTCCTCAACTCACCAAATATTCCACATACCATATAATTCTATGTCGAGAAGCAACGGAAAAATGATAACCATGCAAAAAGTCATTTGACAATTAAGGCTATATCAGTTTTATTTTAATAAACCAATATTCCTAACATAGAAGTTTTTACAGTATTGCTATCCCTGTACATTACTGAAAAGTGAAGTTCATTTATAAAATTGTCCAAATATTATATTGCAATTCAATTAACAATTGTTTTTTCTTTCATGCGGACGCGATTGGAGAATGGAGTGTCATTTAGGGACAACATTTTAAAATAACGTGATTTTAAAAAAGAACAACGACAAGTATGGGAAAAATACAGCATCGTGAAGCGAGAAAAAAAAATGTATGATTGTAATAGAGGATTCCTTTTCGTTAAGCTCATACATACGTATCGTTAAGCGCTAATGAAATAGCGTAGAATTTGTAAAAAAAACTGGAATAATTAAATTTGATTAACATTACACTCGACAATAAACAGTTTTTATTCTCTTTCGCCCACGTAATGTTAAATTACCAGAGAGGGTCCTTTACCCATTTTCGAATTATTATCATGATAGATAATTCAGCTCCATCGTGGTTGTTGGATTTAGATATAATAGTAGTAATAATAATATTCATTCTTTTTTCACATGAATGCAAGAAAACAGACAGCACAGTGGTGGATATGACTCCTAGCTCATAGTATAATGACTCGGAAATATTTTCATACGGAACGAATTTTTTTCGCTCAAAAAAAAAAAACAAAAAAAAAATACGCAAACCTCGATATCGTTCACTTCATCCAGCAATAAAACTTTCTCAGGAACGAAAAGATCTTGATATTGTTGTTGTTTTTTTTTCATACAATTTCACCGTTTTTTCCTTTTTTGTTGCGTGATATCTTTTTATTTATTACAGACATTCATTATTTTATATAATTCTTAAGCGTATTATCATATCGTAGAGCTTCAGCGAATCATTACAATTATCGTGTGTGTTCGTGTGTGTATGTATTTTAGTGTCGATAGTAAATTTATTATTTGTTTTAAACGCGCTCGTTAAATTATCGCCTTCTTTTGCAGAGCAACGTTTTTCAAATATTTTCGCATCAATCCAATTTTTTTGCATCCCCGTATTTTCATCCATTTAATTATTATTGTTACTTTTTGGCTGCATACACACGTTCCTTGTGCTCGATAAATTGCATTGACATAATTAAAATTAAAAAAAAACGTATCGTCGCGATTTTGAGGATTATCCCTTCGACAATATTTTGTTTTTTCGTTTGTTTTGTTTTATTTGACAACAGTCATTCGTAGCGATCGAAGTGATCTATAACAATCTTACGCATAGCAACAATCCGACGTAGCTCCTGGCGATAACTCGCCCGCACTTTTTTCATCTGTCGTCTTTTCTTCGAACTTTTTTCTTTTTAATGTATTTTCGTCTTTTGCAAATTGCGAAACGAATTGGACACGTGCGAGCAAAGTTGACGCGAGTGAACTACTGGCGCGCATAAAAATAGTATAATATCGTTAAGCATCGTGTATAATAACAAATGTAAGCTCAGGACAGATGGAATATGTATGTATATATATATATAAATATATATATACATACATACACACTCAAATACACATATATATTTATATGTATGTATACGCACATACATATGTGTATGCATATATATATACATATATATACATATATATCTTCTTTTATTGTTTGGTTTATTTTGAATTTTTCTTTCGTTCCAACTCGTGAAAGGTTTTCTCGTTTGTCGCGCACAAACACATATATTCGAACTCAACGCCCGTTACAATGGTAATTCATTCAAATTTATCACGAAATTTTAGTTCCTTGGCAAAAAAATGTTTATCTTCTTCGATATATTTGCGTTTTTGTTTGTTATTTTCGTAATTTTTCGAATCATTAAAACTTCGATCGTGCCTCGGCCGGGGCGACGAGGACGGACTCGTCCTTAGAAACTGTACGCGTGTCTAGCTACGAAATTCGATCGTTATTCCCTTGCGAAATAAAACATTATCTTTATTATTATTATTATTTATTATTATTATTTTCTTTTTCTTAATATAACTTTTTCTTTCATTTATGTTTTAATTTGCCTCATCTTAGCGACGACAAAATCGACTTGAAAATTAAACAACGGATCACAGCTTTTTGCGAATAAGAATGAACGATAATCGATAGACGATTGGACGGGAAGACAGAGAGAAAGAGAAAGATATATATATAAATGTACATATACATATACATATATATATATACATACATACATACATACATATATATATATATATATATATATATATATATATATATATATTGTTTGCGATAAAAAAAACTACAGCTACACATTTGTTTGAATAAAAGGGAAAATAAAATTGGTGATGAGGTTAAAAAGAATCGAACAAAAAGCAGAATCCTTTCGATAGCCTTGGGCGGTTCCAATGATTTTTTTGTTTGCTTCTTGCTTTCACTTTTTGTTAACTCTTATTTCATTTCTGAAAGAGGACTTTCTCTTCTACGAGGATCTCGGAACTCTTATTTAACTTGCCTAATACGGGGAGGTCTTACACTACGATTAGCAGAATGGATTGTTTGCCATTTTCTTAATTAACAGATTGTAGTAGTGTGGAGAGTGCATATTCGCTGCATTTTTTTGTTCTCGTCATTCTTGCCATTTTACGTTTTTCCGTGGTTTCTTTTTCCTTTTATTTTTCTTTTGTTTCCGTTTGTCCCATTTTTACGCAGCGGATTGCATTCTCCACAACCGGAAACGCCTATCCGCGATATACCTAATCACCTACGCTAATTCATTATTCTTTTTTTTTGTCGTGTAAATTGGTTATTCTGCTTGTTCGTTAATTTTTCGATTAAGAGGTTGTAGCTTATAGAGATTACAATAGAACTCACTACTGTATTTATCTACTGTTCAACGACTACGAGAGAAACACGTTAATTTTAGAGAAAGTTTGCTTTGCGGCGAATCCAGAGAGAGACAGATATTTCATTGTGTGGGTAAAGGAGCGGTTGGAGTACAAGTGTGGCTGGAGAGTATATCTTTCGAGAGCAAAGGATGGAAGCGGATCATTTTTGTTCGTTCATTACGAGTGTGATGTATTCTTTTTTTTGCCCTTTACTTTTTGTTCGTGCATCCTGCCATATAGGGCATCCTAGATTCGGACGTGTGTATTTTTCTTCTCGTAATTACATTTTCCGGCGTACATAATTTTTTGCGTGTATTTTTGTGTTATGTGATATCGCGAGATGTGAGTTATTGAGGGATTTAAATCGGACAGGGAGAGCGAGAGAGAGAGAGAGAGAGAGAGAGAGAGAGAGAGAGAGAGAGAGAGAGAGAGAGAGAGAGAGAGAGAGAGAGAAAGAGCGAGAGGTAAGTAAAATTACTTTTCAAGAAGATATTCCCAATGAAGATTAATGTGTTCTGTTTTAATTGATTCGATAAGTATGAAACGAGTATTTCAATACTTTAAGATTGACTACCTAATAAAATTTTGGATAAGATTCCGAAAAACCCCAACCTCCGATCGAGCTGAAATTTTGCACAAACCTTTTTTTTTAATACTTCAAGACAACCCCTCGAGGGATTTTTGGCGACTCGCAATAGTTTTCGAGGTATTGAATTTTTAAGTTTTTTTTACGCTCGTCGACTATATCTATATATGTTATCGCGCTCTCCGTTTTAACCAAGCAAAGTACCCGAACAAACCCAAACAAACCCAGACAAACGAACCCAAACCCAACAATTATTGCGGGACACCAAAAATCTCTTTAGGGGTTGTATTAAAATATTGAAAGGGAGGTATGTGCAAAATTTCAACTCAATCAGAGGTTGGGGATGTTCGGAACCATACCCCAATGTTTCTTTTTTTTTTTTAATAACATTTGTTCCTTCCGCACAAAAATGGGCACCGTGGCAATGTTTCGATGACCAATCGACCAACACCGTGATCCATTATAACATTGTATACTTGATTAACTGCGATCGATTCATTTCCAATACTCCACTGATGTTCATCAGGAAATCCACATTCACGTTGTCTCTTTTCAACTTTGCTTTTTTTTTTCACGTCAATCCAAATGTCCGACGGACCTGATCAGATTTCATCAATATTTTAAAATACCGACGCGCTGTTAAAAAGTAATCGATTAATTGAAGTGGGTGGTCTTTTTTTATCCGGCTATAATTTCAGCATTTTTTTTCTGCGAATCCCGACGTACTCAATTTCGGTATTGATTTGGCCCATTTTCCAATCAATCGAATGATAAAGGACAAGCCATTAAAATTTATCAATTATTCTGTAATCTCTCTCTCCCTGTCTCTCTCTACCTCGAGCTGGAATATTCATTTTTGGGTTTCCGCGGAACAGCCGGGGGAGAAATGTTTTTTTTTACCAACTATTTCGCCCGTGTCAGTGTCCTTTTTTTTCTCTCTTCTGCTTCTTTCTCATCGTACGATTGCACGTCGCTCGTTGAATTCGAATTTTCATTTTTTTTTCGTGTGTACATGTGTGTGTGTGTGTGGGTGTGTTTCTTTGAATTTTTTTCGATGTACCTAATGGAATTGGGGTAGAGGCAGGCGACGTTTCGCTTGACGTAGAACCAGGGAGTTTGCCAGCCATGCGTCTGTGAACATTTTGTGCACAACTTCCAGAAATATAATCGCCATCAAGAAATCATCATATATATATATATATATTTTGTTAATTTTATCGGAACGAGGATAAATTCGATGTTTTTCAAAATACTATTCCGGCTCGGTTATCGGGGATTAATTCGAACGAATTTCTCCCTACGATCTTTTGAGATGATGGAATAGATATATAGATATATATATTTATATATATACACACACACGAAATTAATAACGAAGTGAGTTTCATTGATCGTCGCAATCTGTATTATTGCTTATTTCTTTCTGTTTTTTGTTCTTTTTTCATCTCGCGGCAAATATAGTCATAGAAATAACAGTGCATTAATTTGTCTGTATATCATATATAGTCTGGCACGTGGGCTCCTTAGTCAACAAATATATGAACAATATTAATTTACAGCTTTCTCGAATTCCTGTAATTCGCACTGTATCGGGGTGTTTCATAATGAAATTTGTTCTTTTTTTGGGTGTAGTTCCGAAAAGGACATACCTCCGATTAATTTGGAATTTCGTATACCCATGTATTTTGATCCGCTCATTACGAATATGATCGTAAAAATACCCTCAAATTCGATTTTCAAGGTCGAAAAACACAAAAACGGATTTTAAAACAAGTTTGTCTACTTTATTTTAATAAATGTTAATTTTAGAGAAAAAAAATTTCCTACAAAAGTTGTAGCCTATGTAAAGATTGAACTTTTGTGTTCTGTACAATTTTTGTCTAAAACCATTATATTTCTAGTAAAATCGGATAATGCTACAGGAAGTACATTTGGCTAAACTCCATTAGCTTTGATATATTATCTACTTACGCACTTTACCGGGGGAAGGTTGGAGTTTGTTTGGGTTTATTTGTTGTTTGCTGTTTGGGTTTATTTGTTGTGTTGTGTGTTGTTTGGCTTTGATTGGGTTTGTTTGTTATTTAGGCATGTGTTACAGATCAAACTGCAACCTTCCCGCAGTAAAGTGCGTAAGTAGATAACATCGAAACTAATGGAGTTTAGGAAAATGTACTTTTTGGAGCATTAATCCCATTTTTCTCGAAACAGATTGGTTTTAGGCAAAACTTGTATAGAACATAAAAGATCAATATTTTTATAGGCTACAGTTTTTGTAGGAAATATTTTTCTCTAAGATCAACACTCATTACAATAAAATAGAAAAACTTAAAAAATTCAGTCTTTGTGAGCTTAGACCTTGAAAAAAAAAAATTGCGAGTATTTTCACTAACATATTCGTGATCAGCGAGTAAAAATACGAGGATACACAAAGTTCTAAATCAATCGGAGGTTCCTTTTCGGAACTTTATCCCTCTTTTTTACGCGGTTTATTTTGCTCACTGCTTTCGGATGTTGATGACGCGAGAGTGGAACTCTGATAAACAATTTTTTGTGATAAAATCGATCGACTTTCGATTTTAAAACCACGCGTGGATGGGGCACCGTATTTTTACCATAATTCTCCTCACACTCCCTACTCGATGACACAGACCAACAATTAGTGTCACCGTCGATCGAGCCACTGGGAAATTCTCGCCAGACTTACTTTTTCACCGCGTCGATTAACAGCCCCCAGAAATATAAATTCTTAGGGTACCACGTGGAAAATGAAAATGGCTTCTTCCTTCAACAGCCCGATACGTATGTACGTAAAGAATATCATTATCTATAATATACAGTTGCATGTTATAATCCGCGATTACGCACCATCGGGGGAAAAAGGCCAAGGCATCGTATAGCTTAAGTGTGTTTTATAATATTGATTTCCCGCGTTTTCCGGTAAGAATCGCCAAGATTTGCGCTTTTTCTTCAAGTACACGCGATTCAAAATACCATTGTCGATAAATTCTCTTGCGAGCAAGAATGTTCTCTTTTATTCTCCTTTGAGAACGAATATTTACAATCTTTACACATTTCATCGTAATATTAACAGCCAGAGAGGGTGGAAGTGGTGGAAGAGAATTACAATTTTGGCCAAGTACGCAATAATTGAAGAAAAAAAAAATGTTGGCCCAATTAAATCTGATATTTGTTATTGAAAAAAAGTAATTATCATAAATCCGATCAGATTCACGTCTAGTGATCTCGCTTTATTCATCGATCTAATAATAAGTAATTTTTAATAAATGCAGAGACGATTGCTTCTTAACTTTGCTAAAATAATAACAATAAAAATAGACTTGCTTGTTTGTCGCTTCGATAATTACAAGTGAATGTTGCTTCAAGAAATTTGCAAATTATTTTTAAATATTTGTAATTATAGTCGTGGAAAGAAAAGCTCTTTTTGTTCATTCGAAACGTGTTTATTGCTTCCGAAGTTCAAGTCACTCCATAAAGACGAGGGAAAACGATTTTTCCGCGGAGAGAGAGAGAGAGAGAGACAATGAGGAGAGAGCAAGAGAGAGAGGAAGGGTAGAGAATGAAAAAAACCGAATCGATTTGATTTCTTTTTTTCGATATGATACAAACCAAAGAAATTAAACGAGTGGTGCACGCTCCATCGAGTCGGTTTCTCTCACCATTTATACAACCGGGGGCAGGAAAAGCGAGAGAGAGAGAGAGAGAGAGGGGGTGAGGGATGGAGAACTATCCAGGAAAATGGAGAAAGAGATGGAGTGAATGGAAAAAAATCTTCGTACATGCCCTGGACCGTAGAGGCTGCTGTTGCAAAGCAACGAAGGGGGTTGAAACGCCAGAAAAAGCCCACCCCCCTTTCTCGTCTCTGCGTTTCTGTCACGCTAACGGTAACCGACGATTTATTGCGTGGGTGCATCGAGAAACGCTCGAGAGCGTGCTGTACCGGTAATGACTGTGAAATACGACGTTGCTCGTCCTCTCTATCTACTCTCTATATATTCTACGAGCCCTTTTTCACTCTCTGCCAAATCCCATGGACACGATTTTTCAACGACTCAACCCGGAAGACACCGAATAAAAATACTCGACAAAAAAGGTACACCAAATTAAATTGTATCGAATCGATTGAATATAGTGCAAAAATGCCACTTTCAAACGGTCCATTAGCTAAAAAGAGATTGCATCAAACTTCCAAATCGGAAAAATTGTATTTATGTAAAAATTGAAAATTTGGATTTTTTTTTCTCGATTAAATATCTATATTCAATATACTTGTATTGACAAGTACTCGTTAAAATAATTCAGCAACGTATTCAAATATTCGAGATATCGCAGAAAATCCGCTTCCAAATTGTTTATTAGCATTAATTTGCATTAAACTGCCAAATCGGAAAAATTGTATTTATGTAAGAATGAAATTTTTAAATTTCTTTCCGATTAAATATCTATATTTAATATACTTGGTTTGACAAGTATTCGTTAAAATAATTCAGCAACGTACTCAAATTTTCGATATATTGAAAAAAATCCGCTTCCAAATTGTTCATTAGCTAAAAAGAGATTGCATTAAACTGCCGAATCGGAAAAATTGTATTTGTGTAAAAACTAAAAATTTCGATCTTGTCGATCAAATATATGTAATATCATTAAATTGTCAGGTATTGAAATAATTCAAGAACGTATTAAAATGTTCATTTTACGTTGGTTAACTTCAATTCATCGGAATTTGCAGAGATATAATAAAATGGCTTGTTTGTTAAAATGGCTCTCGTTTTATTTTTATTTTTATTGATATTTTGGCAGGCACAAATCAGCTGAGAAACGTTCAATTTTTCCGTCGTAATGATTTGCACATTTTCGAAGACTTTTTTTGGTTGTATACTTTTATTTGGGCGCAACAGACTCCCAATATATAGCGAGAGATTCCCCCGCGAGCATCTTTTTGCAAGTCGTCCCTGTGTCGTATTCAATTGATAATTTCGTTTTCCGTGCTTATCCTTTCTAATATTCGATCTTTAGAAATTCTTATTTTTCTCCTCGAGTGCACCCTTATACCTGATTATGTACAATTGTGAAAATAGTGAAGCTCGAGCTATTTTTTCTTCTTTTCTGTTCTTTACACATTTATTCATACCTTTCAATATTTTTATTCATGTACATGTATGATATAATTCGAAAATGTTTAATCCAAGCTTGAATTTATTTGTAACAAATGTGCATAATTTTTGCAATCGAAGCTTACAAGCTAATAAATTATACCATTTAACGATCGATATTGACCTGTCATTTTGGAAACATTCGTTTTTCATCGAGAATAATGTTTTGTTTTTATTTGCCAATTCAGCGGATTCAACTATATTGTCGTACGAATAATCGATGTGAACTTGGGCTCGTGAATTTCGACTTTGTGCGTTTTTTCTTCCTTTTTATGGTGGCTGTCCCGTTGATAATATTCGTTATTCACTTTTGGTTCTCCATCAAAATTTATTTTACTTCATTTCTTTGGTCATATTCCATTTTTCTAAATGGCTCTCATTGTTCGGGAATGATTCTGTACTCTGTCGAGTAGGTGTGCAGCGACGGGTGTCCAGAACTGAGTGTCGGTAGTCCCAAGGCACCTGGAAAAATTACACCAACCATACCAACCCCCTAAATAATCCCGCCAAAAAAATGGAAAAAAACGAACAAAATATAGTCACATATGACTAAAAACAGAAAAAAAACGTACACGACTTGTAAACCACGCTGTGAAAAAATGTTTATCGCAAGCAAATAAAAGAAAAAACAAAGATTAAACTAAGCAACTGCAATCCGAGGTCTTTTTGGGAGACGAAATTTTAGTGATGCAGATAAATCGATAAAGGGCTATAATAGGAAGTTAAGGGCTTACATACCCTGGGTAGGTAAAAAAGATCGATTTTTCAAAAAGGTGCTCATCCGAAAGTACTATCCTCTGAGTGTCTATCCTGAATTTTTTTTTCATCATAAGTACTAAACAATTTTGAGGCGAAAAATCGCCTGTTTTATTCCAGTGACTGCCATGGCACGAAAAAATTAACTTTTTATATTCCGGCTCGATAGTTACTAGTTTTATCTATCTAATTTAAGAAACAATTTTTTTTTTAGATGAAAAATGGCAGAGGCACGTTTGGTAATCGCTGTCAACAAAAGCACGTCAACAAAGAACTTTTTTACCGTTTGAAATTTTTTAACCAAATTTTCACACAATGTCGATAAAATGTCATACTTTAAAATGTATATCATCGTTGTTGAAGAAAAATCAGTTTTATACACAAAGAATATTCTTAAACGTAACCTTACTTTAAGCCGTCTCAGGTGTATGTAAGCCCTTAACGTCTCGAACGATCTTCAAATTGATCTATGCCAATTCAAAAATATATATAATCAATTATGTTTCTAAAACAGGAGATACATTGATGTTAAGTAAAACAAAAGTTAATTTTTTGCCTGTTAAGGATTGAGGTAAGCTAAAATATGTAAAAATGTGTTCGTTAATTGAAAAAAAAAACAATCATATTTTGTGTGTCTCTCGGACTAAATTATCATTATTTTATAAGAACGCAATGACGTGGGATACATTGTTGAAGTATCCATTTACGAATTTTTGCATCGTAAAATTAATTGTAAAAAGCTACAAATGTCAAGATATAAGTGAACAAAGAGACGTGTGTGAGATTGTGACACCAGACAAACTGCGAGCTCGTCAACCCCTTTTTTCAATCCGTTCTACCGTAAAAAATATATATATACAATTTGGCGATATCATAGAAAACATTTTTCACTGACTCATTCGTTCGAATCATTTTTGTGCACTCCCTTCAAAATCGATCATTTCTCCTCGGGATTGAATAAAATATTATTCGTCAATCTTCATTCTTCCTTGCATTTGGGAATTGCAAAATTCACGAATGCCATTTTCGCGCACGATCTAACTTTTGTTATTGGATTCAATCGTCGAGAAAAAAGGCCGAGAGGGGGTGGGGGAGGAGGAAAGGAAAAGGAAAGAGAGAGAGAGAGAGAGAGAGAGAGAAAATCGTGGTGAATATCTTGGTGGATTTTCTCTCGTAAGCTTCACAATTCCTTGGAGAACGATCCGACCAGATTCGTTTATTCGTGGTTGGACCTCCCTCGAGAAATTATTCAGCGCGTTCGTGCGCGAATATTTTTACTCACCCACACACAAATTCACAAACAGTTATACATATTTTTTTCATCCTATGTAAATCAGCATCGTCGAAAAAAAAAAAAATGTTTTTCGGACGTTGTTTCTTTAGGTTCTGGAGGGGTGGTTTTTTTTTCCCGTGGGAGAGACGTTTCAAATACAGTTGGTAAAAGTCGAAGGGACGATGCAGGGGTGGGGTGGAAAATATCCTGGAATCGGTGTACAAAATGATAATAACGATAACAATAATGTCATCGAGATCGATCGATCATCATCTTAGATAACGCGTGAGCAATCCTCTTCTACGACCATGCCTCGTGAACCATTCGGAAAAGCCGAGAGTGTGTAAGGATTTTGCTTTTGAAATCATGTGCACAAGTATTTCGGGTTTAAACGGGGGTTGACGTGCTATTGAACGACTTTTTTTCTTTCACACACGCAAGCGCATATCGTTTTGTACATACTTGTGATTGTTGTGAACTTTTGGAGGATTACCTGTGTGGGGTGGCAGATTTTACTATCGTAGGAAAGATGAGCAAAGTCAAAATTCCCAAGTATATTAAAAATAAAGAAAAAAAAACAATATTTTTATCTTGATTTGAATTTGAAATGAAACATTTGAAAGCATAGAGGTTTCCACCAACGAGTACATTCAATGAAAATCTGGTAAATTTTGAAATACAGAATTTTAATATGTAACTTCAAGAAATGATTTTGCACATCTTTGATTTCAAGCAGGTACGAAATCTCATGCATGGATTATGGACGTCGGTAGGTAAAAAAAAAAGGTAACGCGAAGATTGCCCTGAAAATTAAGAACACAAGAGTCAAAGCTTTTTAATTGTTTCGTCAGTCTTTTTTTTCACCTCTACATTCCTGATGGATTCTCAGTGCAGTAACTGCGGAAACATTCGACTCGTGTATTCTTTTATTAAAGCTTTTTTTTTTTCGTAGCAGGGGTTCCTTTTTGGGAAATGGGAGAACTACGCTCCCTAGAGTCCGGGAGAGTGACAAGAGGAATCGAAAGTACAGGAGGTTCTCGATAGTCATGGATTTGTTCAACGTCCGAAAAACATTATACATTATTTATTAGACCTTTCCATCCATAGTTTGTCGTCCCGGAGCTTTAGTTACACGAAGTACAACGATTTTTCTTCTTTATCTCACGACTACGTGTTAGTCGTAATAAATACTTAGACGGTAGGGCTTGGGTTTACGAGTCGCAATTTCTCTGGTTTGAGTGGTTTTACAGTTATTGGCCACCTGGCGCGATCAAACGTGAATTAAAAAATCAACCAAGTTTTCAAGCAACCAATCTTCTGTGTAGGTATTTTAAACAAAATTTCTTTTTTTTGGTAATATAAAAAAGACTCGTCATTTTTCGTAGAACTTTTCGTATGATAATCGGCTGTTTCAATTTTGATTTTACCCGAGGGGGAAGATACCTTTAGGCGAGGAAAAAATTAGCTGTTTTCATGATTGTTTTCAAAGGAATTTTTTTTTACCATTCTTAAGACCTAGGGTATGTTTCATTACTACTTTTGGCTTTTACATGGTATTTGTTATTATTAATCTTTAAAAATGACGGAGGAATGGTCTTCTAAACTGCATTTCTAAAACTGGCGTGACGTATAACTAAAAATATAATCGACTGATTCTGATGGAATGTGGTATAAATCTTTCCAGCCTTATTGTCTAAACCGTGAATCTAAATGTTATTGAAAATTAAATAAAGTATTTTTTTATTGCTAAATGGGGTGATCGTTTTCGCAAATTTCAATCTTTTTGTTTCAAAGTGTACCATTTCATCGATTTTCAACATTTCTCACTTTTTCTTGGTTCATATTGTGCGTATAAGTGTTAATGAAAGGAAAATCATCGTTGGTTTTCGTTCAGATTAATCCCGCCGACGCTACGTGTCACGCCGTCTGACAACATCCGTCGCAACCCGTTTAGAAGACTGTGCCGTTTCCCCGCCATTTTTAAAGATTAATAAAAAAATATCATGTAGCAACCGAAAGTAGTAATAAAACATATCCTATGTCTAAAAAACTGTAGAGAAATCTTTTCTTAAAAAAAAAATCATAAAAATCAGCAATTTTTTCCTCGCCCCAAGGTGTTGCTTTATCATTTTTTCTGCACGCTGGAATTATTTTTCGAAGCATCTCAACTATATTCACACCATCGTCATTACCTTGTCCAAAGTGGAGAATAATTTTTTAACATCAGTTTTAACCCATACTCGTTGAGCAGACTTTGTCAAGTGGCCAATCACTGTATTTTCCATCGTATGTCTGTGTGTTTGTCGTTTAATTGTGCATGTTTGCGCTCAAAGTTCTCTATAGCGTTGATTTCATGCTGAATTTGCGAATTAAATTTGTTAGCAGTAAATAAATCCGCCCATAGCTCAATTTTAAAATGATCTTTTAAGACTAAACGCAAAACCGTGTTTTCCGAAGACAAAGAAAAACAAAAATCCGTTCCGTGAAAGGAAAACAACATTTTTGCCACATATGGAGGATTCCATAAGCCAGTGAGGACAAGCCTCGGTAACGTTGATATTTATTTAATATCTATGATCCGGCTTCCCGCACTTAGGTTTCTTTTCATTTTTAATACTTTTTTCCACAGATTCCATTTACCCGTGATTTTTTGCGGTCTAAACGGGCTCGTGCTGATTTTTTTTTTCATTAAAATTGATCGATAAAAATACATTCTGCTTTTGGAGGTTGGATGAATTTTCACTTTAACATCGGAGAGTTTCGAGATTTTCGATTCAATGCAACGGTGTGGCCTGACGAATGAAAATCCCTCCTCCCTCTCTCTATCTCTCTCTTTCACTCTCCGAGTAGTAATAACCTCGCGAATCTCCCTCCAGCTCCGATAATCAACCACTTCGATCAGAATCTCGTATTTCCCTGGACCAAAACCGCAGTTGAAATGGATAATATCCCTTCTCATATTTGTTTCCACTTCGCACACGTAGCATTGTTAATCATACGCACAAATCCCATAATACATGCACACACCACGTGTGTGCGTGGCTGTAAATGTGGAGCATTCAGACGAAATTAAAATATTTCTCGAGCCCTCGCGTTTTTTTTAAAAGCCATAATTCTTTTTTCTTCCGATTGTTTCAAAGATGTTGATATGGCTCATATCGTTTTTTCGATAAGTTCCTCTTCTCTTCACATATAATAGCATGGATTTTTTATATCTATGCTGAATTATAAGTGTACAAAATTAGAAGAAATTTGTGCATTCTGTCTTCTTAGACGAATAACAACGCATTACAACGTTCAAGTTTGGAGTTTTATCTATTTGGAATGGAATGCCCTATATAATTATATACATGATGAATATAGCTATAAATATGACATACGTAGGTACGTTTCATATGCATATATATATATATATATATATATATATATATATATATATATATATATATATATATATAATCATACTAATAGGTGTACTGTATTTCATTAGCCCCTTTATATAGATCATTATGGACACGCGATAAATCGACGATCAAAATGTTTCGGATAATATATTTCTTAGACTACAATTCGATCCTCGATCATTTGTACAATTTTGAAAAAGTTTCTTCGCGATGCAAAGTCGAGTAGCTCTGACTGTTCAATCTTTGGCGAGAAATCGATATTTCCTTTCATATTTTCAGCTCGGGGTCACTCGATAACTGAACATATATTATAATTTCAACGATTTTGGGCTTAAGTCAAGTCTGAGATCCACTATTTAACACTTGAATTTCACTGTTCTTTTGCCGAAGAAACTAAAGCTGCATATTTTTAAAAAATTAGATGAAAAACGCTTTCCGCACATTTGCGGTGAATAAATAATCAAAATAAATCATCGACAATTATTTGAAAAAATCATGAACAATGAATTAATGTTTTCGAAATTCTTAATTGTCCTGTGACGGAATTTGCTCGCATGTTCAAACAATTTTAGGCTGATTTCTTATAACATTCCACAGTTTGATCCACAATTTGAGCCTATTTTCAATGTATATCAATGTATATATATATATGTAAATGAATATATGTATATTATAATAATATGTTCGTTGGCCTTTTCGAGTCTCCGACTCACGCGGGACGATTAGGCGACCGATATTCTCCGATCGTTTCAATTATCATTGTTATAAATTTTATTATTATTATTGTTGTTATTATTCATTAGCAGTAATAATAGCGATTGGTTATAGTGTGCGCAAATCTTGAGTTAGTTCACAGAGGCATGGCATTGTAGAGGTCCAAATTGGGATGATAAAAGAGTGCCGTTGGGGTCGGTGGATTGTGATGGGGATTTTGGGTTGCCTGTATGTGACTCAGGTTTAGGTTTAGGGGCGCAATGTGGGCGGTATTATGGTGATTAAGGTGGTTAAGGCTAAGGTTACCTGTCGGGTAGGGTAGTCCGAAACTAGGGTACCCAGTATAGCCGCGGCCTGCCGCGTATGCCGCGTACGCTGCCGCTGGGAAACCTGAGAACATTCGATTAAAAATATATTAATTGATGATATTCGGTTTATACGAATCTCACATTTTTTTCGCAATTTTCCTGTTTGTATGCTACGTTTGAAGAGTTGAATGAAAATAACATTATTTACCATGATCGGCACACTAGACATTGTTTTGCAGTTAAAGTCATAAAATCATTTTTTATTTATAGGAATTATTTATCTATTTTTGGACGTACATGGATATCAGTCGACTCAATAGTTTGTTTGTCCCATAACGAAACATGGGCTTGATAATGTCTCGAACAATTTTATCGTCCCAAAAATGACGGTATTGAAGGTCGCATCGTTGGGATGCAATATGCAGGGTGACCCAGAACCGATGGTAGTTTCTGAAATGGGAGGTTGGGGGTGAAATTCTGAGTCGATTAATATAAGCATGTATGGGTCTCAGATCAACCCCTGAATTATTATTAATTTTTAAAGGCGGGCCAATCAGGTGTGCCCGATGAGGCAGCGTACGTCGGTGAGCGGTGCGTGTGGTGGTGCCGGTAGGTGCGGTGCTCCCGCCAGCCACCACTATACGCGCGTCCATCGGGCGCATCGGATTGGCCGGCCTTATAAAATTAATAATAATTCAGGGGTTGATCTGAGACCCATACATGCTTATATCAATCGACTCAGAATTTCACCCCCAACCCCCCATTTCAGGGACTACCATCAGTTCTGGGACACCCTGTAAATAGTTTTTTTTTCATGTTGCTCAATTTTTTTCGGCACTTTGACGCGACAAAAAATACTTAAACGTTTTTCAAGATCCTTATTAGGGTTCTATAAACTAAATTTGATAAAGGGGGGATCGCAATAAAAATAAATAAATGAAAAAAATAAATAAGTTTCGTTGCATTCCAACTAGGCAAACTTCAACATCATCGAAAATGTTACAAAGTATTGTGAGAAAATTGCACAAAGTATTCGTTAGTTGGAAGAAAAATAATGTTCTGGAATCCTTAAAAATGTATTTAAGACGCTCTTCATTTTGTAATACGATTACGTCGTATTTTTCGTTGGACGTGTAAAGATGAGTGTTATTATTGTTATTATCCGGGAATTTAATTTTTTGGAGCTTAGAGCTTTTTTATATGATTTTACCTACGATTATCGAATCGACGATACAGTTTTTGCATATGAAAACTCTCACTTGACAATTGCTGAACTCGAAAACTAACATGAATAAAGTTAAACTAAATCGGATAAGGACAGTGTTCGAACAAAGTGCAATAAAGAACATCCGATGCAAACAGTTGTGGAGAAAAAACTTTTTTTTTACCCCAAGATATTTTTTTTAAGTACTAGTAGAATATTGTGTACTTGCCGCCAGTATAGTTTTACTCACCATCAGGTAATGCTCCCAGGGACCACATAAAATCTACAAGGAAAAACAAATATCATTAATAAACAGGCAACCGCGGAAATATGTCAATTTTTGTTATCTACCAATTCATTAGTTTCTCTTCGATACATTTTTCTCGATTGAATTCTCTCGTCTCTCTGTTTTTCTCTCGTTTTCGATCGAATTCTCGGGGACCTCGATCGAGAATTTCCATCAGCTCGCCTCAAGCATGGCGCAAAATTTATTTACATCTCTCGAAAAAAAAACTGTTATTTTGAAAGCTAGTCGGCAAAGCTCGTGTACTCGCCAAGAGCTCCACGGAAATTTTGCTCGATCGAGGCACCTGTTAAAAAGTAGAACAAAAAAGTTATTTGGCGAGAGAAAAAAATGGCGAGAGATATTTTCCAAAAATTAAACTCAAAGAGGATATTACGATATGTGATAAATATATATATATATATATATACACACATATATATATATTTATATAAATGTGTGTGTGGAAAAAAATGAAAAAACATACATTGTAGTAAAAGGATCAAAAGCGTAACTAGGATTAGATAGATAAATATTTGGCATCCATGAAATTTCATAATTTCACACTAGTTTCAAAATTAACAAAAAATAAACAAAAACAATCACACATCTAAGGAGACTTCGACTATCTCGCATCGTTACTATAGCGCAATATAGATGTATATATATATGTATACATACATATACATATTTACGTATATATATTTTCCACTAAACTCGAATTATTAGGTATCGTTAAACTAAAACTACTACGCTCGTCCTAAGTACCCCAATCTACGACAAAAACCGTTTGCTTTTTTTTTCTTCTCTCCTAATGTACTATTTGGTTATGTTTATTTAAGCCTTTCAATGTGTTACGACTAACCGGAGTTAATTTATGTATATACCATTTCAGTATTTATTTTCTTTTTTTTTCAACTCCACTAGCTTATCGGATATTTACTAATGGTGGAGAATCGCCGAACGATTATGAATTGCGACCTTTTTGTTTGTTTGAAGGTTCATCTACTCGTTAATTTTTTCATCTTTTTCATTTGGGAAAAAATGGTCGCTTGATAATCGTGAGGCGAGTTGCTCACACGTACTACGACATTTAAGATTCGACGATACGATATTATAGAAACACCGACCACAATTAAACTACACACTACTATGGACTCGCTATTCTAATTTCCATATCGATTATTTTCTCGCACAATAATGTACATGTATATTTGTATATACACATATAATGTATGTTTTATATGTATATACGTAGATACACATTTAAATATACATATATGTATTAAACTTTGTATACGCCGATGACAATTATATAGCTTTATTCTAGGCTATTTTAACACACCGATATATGTTTAATTAGCATTAGTGATTTCGTACCTAATTTACTACCGGGCTGGTTTTTATTACTCGAAGCACGCGTTACAACATTTTTTCTTTCTCAATCTCCCATCTTTAGATCTCTCCCTCTTGTTCTCTTTTGAGACGTTCGTGGAGAGCCTTTTAACGAAAAATATACTTTTCTCGTATTGGCTTAAGTTAATTTATGCGAGAACGCAATTACTTCGGAGCCAGACAGCGTGCAGCTTTGATCGCGATAAAAAACGTCTTGCCAACTTGTTGAGCTTTTGTTCAGTTTCTCGCTTCACAAACGATTCTTTGTTTCACTGTATTTCTAATTTTCTTTCAAATTGCTGCAATTTTTCTCCGTTCTTTTTTTTTTGTGAAAACAAATGAACGTTATTTTCGTAGAACAGGAAGTGGATTGTGCGAGGAAAATTAATGTCATTCTCCCAACAGGAAGAGTGTATATATTTTTAGCAAAAGAAAAATAATTTCACGTGCTTATTTTTCCATTAAAAATAAGTCGTACTTTTGTTCAACCAACTGTACCAATTGTTATATTTTCGCGCGTCCAACCAAAAAAACCGGCCCAAAAAGCAAAATTAGAAAAAAAATTTCATACTGGTATGAAAAATGAAAAGTTAAAGGAAAGAAAAAAAAATACCAAAGTATAGAAACAAAATCCTGTTAAGTCTGGTCTACTTACGAAACTGACTGTGTTGAGCCTCTCGGGCATAGTACGTACTTTCTAGGGCACACGTCTCACGCATTAATGATTAAGGTACGCTGGGCTATAGCTTAAGAGTGTGTTATATGTACCATGACAAGTATAGAGGTAGGGTAGGTAGATAAGACAGGTAAGTACGGTACATGTATATTTAAATTAAATATCCGTTTACTCGGGGAATTATTAATAATCATACGTTGTCTATATATCGCAGTTTTTTTAATAAGACTTTTTTTTGGTTGTATTCAGTATTAGGTATAATGCGATAGGTCGTGTTACGTACGGTCATGTCGATCCTTCGTGAAACTATATCAGTCAGAGACAAATCTTTTATTTCTTGAAACCGAACTCGTTTTTTTTGTTTCTCGTTACAAATGTTCACAATTTTTTTCTTTCGTTCCACGAAGAATTTACCCAAGACGTATAAAGTTCTAATTCTAAACGGTTTCATATAATAGCTTCTCAACGCTAGTTTTACTAGATATATCTTCGACAATAGGAACGTGTTCTGTTATTTGTTCGTTTCTTCTTTTGCTTTTTACGGTTGGCAATATTAATATAAAATGACTCTCTCATCTAACTAGATCGATCCTAAAGGTCGCGCTAAATAAGACTTCGTTAAATATATAATATGTATATATAATTTAAACTAAGTAATGTTACCACAATGTATTTATTTACCTATGAGATTTACCTAAATTTCAAATGCTTTCGATATTCAATCAATATATACAATATGTATATATATGAGTGTGTATATAAGTCTATTACAAAAGATCTAGATGGTATAATGCGACTCTCATAAAATATATCGATCCAAATATATTCAAATACTATGGCGTAATATATGATTACAAAGAAGAACAAAAAAAAAACAGTACATATATCGTTACACCAGATGTGTTTTTAAACTATAAACGGATTTTTCTTTCGTTTTTCGCATTTTAGGTACGTATTTTTTATTTTTCACTTATAATTATGTGTCGTACGCACATGATGGAGTATATCGACAATCTTTGTAGTAATAATTACAATAATAATAATATATATGTGTATGCGTGTACATATATATATATATAATTGATTCGCGATTTAATCGTATCATCGTAAATTTGATATCACGCCTCTCTCATTCCATCTTGATAGTTTTTTTTGTCAAGCATAATATTGGAATGATTGCTTTGCTTTCTGACCATTATGAAATTTCATGAAGTTATGTATAAACAGTGATACGCATTGTTAATTGGTGCACGACGAAACAAAATTAAATGTAAAACACTCGCGAATATGTATATATTTATTGTTTTATTCCGCTCCACGTCACGAGCTAGCTCCATTTCGTTTATATTTTCAAGCCTCGCGCGTGAAATTAGCGAACGAGCCACCAGGATCACACGATTCGATGTTACGTTTGGAAAAAGAATAAATACGAAAAGTGCTCGTATTCCGTTTCTGTCCGAGCTGTAAAAATGGTCTGACCCAATGCGAAATTTTCTACTTGCAACTTCGATGCTGAAAGGCGCCTCCTGCTATGTCGGATACCGTTTTTTGGCTTCTCGATTGTATCGTACTAACAACTACGAACTTTCAAGTTTTTTTTTTTCTACAAGATAAATTGACAATCGTCATTCTCAACGAGACTTTCCACGTGATTGAAATGCTAATTGTGTGTCGCGAACGCCTTCGTGACCTTCTTCTTTTTGTCGTTCATTATCTTAAGGGGGTATTCACGGTAATGAGCTATCAAAAAAGCAAAAAAATTGCAAGACCAGTGTAAAAAAAACGACCATAAAATCGTCGATATCTTTAGGAATATAACGCATTTTTTGGGGCCGGGTTGAAATTGCGAACTTTTAATGATCGGAACGCTCAAAACTCAGAAAGAATACTACCCTGACAGATAAAAACTCCGAAAGAATTTTACACGAAAGACCAAAATTTCGAAAATCTGAACACCATCAAAATAATTCGGCGCTGGAAGTTTTAGGGGTTTTAAAATTTTCAACAAATCGACTAATTATTTTGAGATTTTTTTTTATCAAGAAATGATTTTACGTCAATTTTGAAATTTGTCTAGACAATGCTACACGTCTACATCGTTTGCAGTCAACTGTAAACGGCCCCCATGTCAAGATCATGCGAGCGAAAGTCTACACAGTTGACTGCAAATGATGTAGAACGTATAACATTGTCTAGACAACTTTCAAAATTGACGCAAAATCACTTCTTAATAAATAAAAAATTCTTTAAATAATTCGTCGATTTATTGCAAATTTCAAAATTTTGAAAACTTCCATAGCCGAATTATTTCGACGGTGTTCAGATCATCGGAGTTTTGATCTTTCGTGAAAAATTCTTTCGGAGTTTTGATCTTTCGGGGTAGTATTCTTTAGAGTTTCGAACGTTCCGATCATTCAAAGTTCGGAATTTCAATCCGGCCCCTTCTCGAATTTCGGAATATTAAAATTCGGAATTTTAAACCGTCGGAGCATTCAAACGAAATTTTAACCCGGCCCCAATTTTTTCAAAAGCACGATTTTTCCGTGGGTTCGATTTTTTTGTCGATTAATAAAAGCAAAAAATAAGGTAAAAAATTTGTCAATCTTTCGAAACAAAAATGACGTTTTATTTATGATGTCATATGGCCGAGGCTAAGTATCATAAATTCCATAAATCAAATGCAGATTGGAACACGATTAGTGAGTAGATAAATGAATACGGGGATAAGTCTAATATTTTCATCAATATTCGCACCGGAAGTAGGACCATGTCCTGCCCCTCGTTCTCATCCTAGCGATATACGTACTCGATGAATACTCCTGCAATGCTCGAGGGTTGAGGGCATTAAGTTTCGTGCAATTTTAATTGAAGTGCTTTTAGCGGTAGTCATGATAGACGCCTGAACTTAATTATCCGATATAGCCGCTCGGGTAAAGGTGAAAGGGGGGTTACGGAAAACGAAATTAAATACTTTGCAACTGGTGTACTTATTATCTGCATTTCGAGACAGGAAAAAGTCTCTTTTATGTAGAGATCGCGTAAGTATTTTTCGTAAAGAGGTAAGAAAATCTTGTAAGAACGTAGGAAAATATAATGTGAGTTATTTCATGATAAATCACTTGCTATGATAACCATTACAGAACTTATTTTGTTAATCTTTTACTGTTCAAAAGCAAGTCAAATCTCATCGCATTCTTCTGGCGGCCATTATTTGTTGGCAAAATAAAAAGCGTCAAATCAAAGGACTAAAATTAATCATGATATGAAGAATATCAGATTGGTCGGTACTTTTTTTTTCAACAATAATTTGATAATACCCGGAAAAAAGAATATCCAAAGAGAATAGAGGAGTAACGTAAAATGCAATTGAACTTTTTTTTCCTTCAAATGACTGTTTCATTATTATCAATTTATTTAACTTCATTTAACTTTATTAACTTTAATTTAATTTTTCAATTAGTCGTTTCTTTTTTTCATTTTAATTTTTCAATTTTTCGATTAGTATTTTTTTTTCATTGAATTTTTTCAATTTTTCAATTAGTCGAGTGAAAAAAAACTGCTTTTGACACTGTTTAAAATTGATAAATTTATGTGAAAAAATTCGAACCTGATGCGAATCTGTGTACGTGGGATAAAAAATGTTTGGTTCGGGTACTGCTAATTCTCTATTGAGTCAGGTATCTGTCGAAAAAGAAGCTGTTCCGATAATGAACGATAAAAAGTTTTCGTCACAGAGGTAGGGTAACATCGGAGTATCCTGTGTGACAACGAACGTGTCCGCGACAACGAATCATTTCTACATTTACTTCGTTTGTATATTATTTTGTTATTTTCCCTCAACGGAACTACTATCGAACACATCTCGCGTGATTTTTTAAATTATTTATCGTCACTAAGCTACGCTGTGTCTAATCCCCTATCGGAATTACTACCAGTCTTTCTTGATTGATATTCCACGAGTTTGATTTGGCATTTTTCCTTCTCACGTTTCTAAATTGTCATCACTTGTGATACAACGTATCGTTTATGGAATAACTTTTCGAGGCCCCCTTGGTGAGCTAATTTCCTGCTGACTGTAACGACAAAAAACGAAAGTAATCGTAATTACCGCCACAACCACTAAAGAGCTAAGGATACTTGTTGTGCTACGATCACAGTGTTCCTGAACAATTATGTGTTAAAATAGTATTTGCGAATGCTTCTTGTAAAGAAATTCTTTTCGAGATGGGAATGAAGCGTCGGGTCAGTCTCAGGTCACGTCATGGAATGCCAGTAGTTAAGGTCAATGTTGGTCCGACATATTCCTATCGAAAAACAAAATCCTCGCTTTATCGAGCCGTTCGAGGAGATTCGACCAATTCAATTTCAACGATGTTTGATCATTGAAAAGTTGTGAGTTAAGGGCTTACTACACCACTGTAAACGTTTGAAATCCAGTGATTTTTCGCGATTTTTTTTGTAGAAGGACAAGTAAGAGGATAACAATATTCAAGGATGTTATTAGTCATATCTTTAAGTGAACAAAAAAAAAATTACACTATGTTGAATTTGAGACGCTCTGTGGCACGCAGTATTACTGACGCAAATTTGAGTTTGGAAAAAAACAAAAAAATTCTATTAATTTACATTAGTATAGCTAGAGAAATACGTAGGGAATTTTCAAAATATGAATTTTCGTGTAACTGGCAAACCTTTAAAGTAAAAACTCAATTTCCAACAGAAAAAAAAGGACAAACATTTGTCAATAACTAATGTTATAATCAACTCATGAATAATCCAGTACGTAATTTATCTTCGGAATGTTATTTTAAACACGTGCTCAAAATTGGAATGAAAATACTAAAAATGGTTGGATTTATGCTGTGTGCCGTTTTGAAAAATTGTGTTCCGAGAAAAAGTGTTTTCCTCTTATTCTCATGCTTCAAAGCATCTCTCAAACCACTATAAAAAAATCAATTTTTTTAAAAATCCTGCAGTGGTGTTGCCCCTTAATGTTCCTCACTTTCATCAAGGTTAAAGAAGATTATCGTCTGCAGATTCGCTCGTTTCGGAATGTTCCGTTGTGGATACTCGACCGAATCGTGATCCGATGACACTGATATGATTACGATTACTTTTTACAGATGCTCTTCCATTTCACATAATCTCGAACCATGGATATGATAGATATTGTTATTAAATTTTACTCTTAGGTGTATCAATACGGAAGTTCAATCTTCAGTCAGGGTTTTGAATTCAAGGTTAGTCTGGATTTTTCGATCGGGTCTTTCGAGTCCTAAAAGTCGATAAGTCGAATCTCCTTGGATCGTTGCAATTAAAACTGTTTCTTCCTCCCTTTAGCCATTTTGCTTTCCTCCTTTTTTGCCTATTTTTCTCTTCTGCTTTTGGTTGCTCTTGCTTTCCCGCCTTTTTCCTATCCGGCCTCTCTGTTTTTCTACTCTCCCCTTGCTATTGCCATTTGCCGGCAGGGGGGGGGGGGTTGTACGAGAGATGCCTTTTCTACCTTGTCTCCATCTCACCCTCGTTTTTCACTTTCAACCTTTTTCTTTTTTCTCCCTCTACCGTTTCCTTCCCCCCTTGCCGCTTTCCTTCCCTGCCTCGTTCTCTTTCTCCCTCCCTCTCTCTCTCTCTCTCTCTCTCTCTCTCTCTCTCCCTCTCTCTCTCTCTCACACATTCTACTGAGGCCTTGTGAGAGGAGTGAGGATCGTGGGTCACAGACCGATAGTAGGTATCGGATGATAAACGGCCCCCATGTCGAGACCCTGAACCCCCAAAAGATCGCTCATCGAGTACGTGAGGGTGGCGGCTCGCGAGGCAGCGGCGGCCGCCGCAGCCGGATGGGGCCTGTAAGCGGCGGCCGCAGCGGCGATAGCTCTCTTGACATCGTAGACGGCAGCGGCAGCGGCGGCAGCCGCCGGCGTCGTTGCGTACTGATACGCGGCCGTATTCGGATTGGCCGTTACGATTGGAGCTAGCAAGTGATGGGGCGGCGCTGTCGCGTGGGCCGTTGCCGCCGCAGCGGCGTGTGCCGCCACCGCAGCAGCTGACGACGTTGGCATGGGATAAGGCGCGTAACGATATGTCGTCGGGGGTGTCGCGACCATCACCAACTCACCGTATGCACCTCTCCCGGCCGCTCGCGTCTTCGCTAAATTCGCCGGTAACATGACCTCTTTTGGCTGGGCCTTCTTGCACTCGACCTGCAAATTCAAAGACGCGAATTAACGAGGGACAATGGAAATTGGCATAACGCTGGCTTGGACGAGTCCGAGTCGGTTTTGGAGAGTACGGGACGGGGGTTTAGTCGGTATGGTGGATTGTGGATTGGTCGGGTGGATTGTGGCGGAGATCGGTGAAGCGATTGGTGAGGTATTTTGAGGGAAACTTTTTGGGAACTGGGAATAAATGGAAAGAGGGAGAGTGGGCTGGTGAGGAGCTGACAAGGAACATCACATCAGTTTTCAATGATGATGTGATGTGACCCATATACGAGTTTCGACAAAATTGACGTTGTGTCCAACGTCGATTTTGTCGAAACTCGTATATGGGATAGAGCATTGAAAACTAGACACAATTGGACAAGTGGGGGAACTTGGGGCAAGACGAATACGCGGGGGAGGATTGAATTATAAGCCTGGCCACTAAACAGTGTGTGGGAGCACAGTGCTCCCGTTGGAGTTTGGAGGGGTGGCGGTGAGGTGAATGAGTGTGAAAGTATCAATTGTGGCGAAAGCACGAGTCTCGAGTGAGAAAACAATATCGATTTTTTGACAAAACGATGTGATTTTTGGTAAAGCTAAACATCGTTTCAGTTTATTTGAATTGCTGATATTGATTAGAGACAGGTGGGTAAACACAATAAAAGTACTAATTGGTAATATAATAAGAACGGTCTGTCAGGAATTTTTAAGGTTATTGCGTATTTTTTTGTTAATTTGTTAACCGTCTAATATGGCAAGATGAATACAAGCTATCGCATACCCGGAATATTTTACAAGGTACCACTATTTACGTTAGAAAGGGTGAAATGGAACTAGTAAAGCATTTGGTTTCTCTTCAACCGGTGCTTCTACCAGGGGAAGAAAAAGAACTTATAAATTATCAAAATGATATGGAAGCGAGATTATTCGGACTAATCGTACAGAACTTAGACGATTGGCTTATCAAATTGATGGCATTAAGAATGAAATCACTTTTATATGCGAAAGATGCCAATAATTCGTGTCCCATTATTATCTCAGCGCTGTTTCATCTTGCCCTGCATACGGGTTAAGATGGAAAAAATACAGGTTTCATTAAAATTATATATTGTATGGTACAAATGAGAAAGACTAATTTTGTTGCTTCCAAAATTAAAAGGTTAACAAATGTTGATTAGTTTAAAAAATAATTAAAGTTGACTGACTCATATATGTATTGTTTCATTTGCTCATGACCTTAGCGTTATCATCTTGCCCCGACTTCCCCTACTTCTTTTATCGGCGGAAAAAGCTGGTTTAAGGGGGGGGGAATTCTTCTAATGTAAAGCGGTGAAAAATCCACTATAGAAATATCAATAGAAAATTACATTACGGGGTAACACGCTTTTCTCTAAGGGGTGGTTATCCCATTAAAACCGTTTTTCCGCCGTTAAAAAAATACGTGTCTAAGGGTTTTTAATGCTTTATCACATATATGAGTTTCAACCAAATCGAATGGCGGACGAGCGCGCGCTCTTGATTTCTATATATTTTGTTCATATTTTAACCAGACATTGTTCATATCATTATGCACGTTTGAGTGAAATTTCAGAACAATCGACTATTCAGATTGGGAGATAATGGGTTTTTAAATTGCAACATTCAACATTGCAGGGTCTGCATTGAAATGTAGAGAGAACAATTTTCCGCAAAAAATATTTGTTCCCTAAAATAAAAAGACAGATGGCTTTTTATTTTCGTTCCGCGATCCAATGACGTAAGTATGCGCTGCATATTCAAAATAATACTGCAACACACATTTTTATTTGCAAGTAATGTTTACTCGAACAAAGTTTTTGATTAGTCATGAATTAACCAACACTTTTATTTGTCAATGAAGATAACATAAACAATATAATATATTAATATTTAAAACGCAAATATTTTCTTTCATGATAAGAGTTTTTAACTTTAGGAACGCGATAATTTTTTTTTTCTCAAATATTGAACAATACTGTTCTGCGGTGTTGCCATATGTCTTCTTATTATAGGGAACACATATTTTTTACGAACAATTATTCTGTCTTCACTAAACGTTTTTAGAAAAACCGAATAGTAAAGGGAATCCAAACTTTTTTCACTCTTTCCCTAACCAGTTTGCTATCTAAACATAATTGTTTTTCAAAATTTATAAACACAATAGAATGGTACGACGAATTATGTGACCTGACTTTCGGTCAATGCAGATTCTGCAGTGTTACTGGTTGCAATTTAAAAACCCATTATCTCCCAATCGAAATAGTCGACTGTTCTGAAATTGCACTCAATCATGCATAATGATATGAACAATGTCTGGTGAAAATTTGAACAAAATCTATAGAAATCAAGAGCGCGCGCTCGTTCTACCTTAAGGCCTTAGGCCCCAGTAACGGGTATAAAGTAACGGGCGAATTTAACCATTTTTTTCGTATGAAAAAGTAAAAAAAATATGAACAATCATAAAACTCATAAAATTAGTTACACATCTATTCAGTATGAATATCAAGCTGTAAAAAAATATACATATTTTTTTCGATGGACAAAATGGCCGACTACTGATATTTTCTTTTGATATCTTTTTTTAGGCGCTCCGCGCCGTGACATTTAGCATCCACAATTTTTCACCTAGAACAAAAAATAAAAATTCTCGTCAATCTGCATTAGAATACCCAGAGAAGTACATACGGAATTTGAAAAATATTGTTTTATTCAAAATTTGCAGGTATTTGAACTTAAGAAATGAATTTTCAGTAAAAAATTTAGTTATAACTGCTCATAAAAAGATCAGTTTTCGATTAATCATAAATTTCATACGTACTTCTCTGCGAAATGCAATTAGGAATATAACTTTTAAATTTGAAGTAAATCGGGTGATAATTGTTGAAGCGATTTGTCACGCCAATTGGAAAAAAACTGTTTCGAGAAGTTTCGAGTAGTCGGCCATTGCGTACATCAAAAGAAAAAAAATATATATTTTCTAACAGCTTGATATTCATAATAAATAGATGTGTAATTAATTTTATGAGTGAATAACTTTTTCATACGAAAAAATGGTTATATTCGCATACGATTTTATACCCGTTACTAAGACCTTGAGTGATGTTCCTTGTGAGTTGAAATTGGTAGAAACCCAGTCGAGAACCAATGGAAAAATGACCTAAAAAGGCTCTTCATCCTTTCAGGGCCTAAAAAGGCCCTTCAACCAGTGCCAATGTTTCGTACGTTACCGAGTATTCCATACAAAAATGTGCTACGGTTGATCAGGATTCGCAATTACTGGTTAAATTAAACAAAGCTCTGTAGGTTTCGGGGAAAATATCTGTAACTGTAAATGACTGCTTATTGACGATAGGATCAAACGTCAAGCTCGTGATAATCCGTTTGCCGAAACAAATAGTTGTACAGCGCATTTAAGGCCCTAGCTCCGGTTCTCATCGCGGAGGGATTTGATCGATCAACGGATTCAATATTTATCGACTGGATTAAAGATCCTTCCTTGGGAGGTCGCGATGGGTACGGCTGGATGGCTCGGACCTGGAAACCGTTTATTCGACGATCGTGAGATAGCGACAGTTTCAGGACGGATTTCCCGAAAGCCTTCGCTGTTGTCGTCAAACAATTCGACAATCTCCTCTGCCTCGTCAGCCCATTCGTCCTCCCTGTCTCCTTCCTCCTTCCTATTTCCCTACTTCCGGGTCTCCCAGGGCCTCGAGCTTCGTCGCTTATGGTCGACAATCGTCGTAAGAGCGAATGTGTACCAAATACAAATAACCCGTCATGAGATATACTTCGTGCCCTCTGCCATACACGCCCTTAACGAACCCATTTCCGGTTGCAAACAAAATATACCCGCCTCGTGATTATCACGGCAAATGAATTTCTCCCATCTCCGTATCCGGTTTACCGAGACTCGACAAACAAGACCCGCGGTGAAACTGCCCGTGAAATATCTGGTCATTCTCGACTTTGGTGTATTTGTGCTTGTCGCTACTGCCCACCGTTCGATGGAAATACACTTTTACTCTTCACACTTTTTTTTAGCGCCAGAAAAAGACAAACAATGATTCACTCACAATTCTCTAACAAGGAACATCACTTTGGTGTCCTCCTCCGATTTTGTTGAAAGTTTTTCATGTGAAAGAGTATCGAAAACGAAGAGACATGTATTTTTTTTTATCGGCGGAAAAACGGTTTCAGGGGGTGATACGCACCCTCGAGAATAGGGGTGTTTTTCGTTTTTCGTCGATAACGTTATCATAGTAGACAAAAAAATAAACATTGTTGCAATTTGACATTTTTTTATATCTCGTACTGTTAAAACGTTATTGACGAAAAACGAAAAACATCCCCAATTTTGAGGGTGCGTTTCATATCTTAAAACCGTTTTTCCGGCGATAAAAAAAAGACGTGTCTCTTGGTTTTTTATACTCTTCCATATAAAAAAGTTTCAACAAAATCGGAGGGGGACACCAAAGTGGTGTTCCTCGTAAGTATCAAATCTCACTTCGACTCGAAACTCACAATGGTTGGTATCGATGTTTGCATCGTTGGAACGCAACGGAAATGATTTTTTTGTCGACTGCCAAAGCAGTTTTTGTCTATTTGGGCCACAAAAATCACTTACAAGGAACATCACTTGAAGGTCGATTCGATTTTGTTGAAACTCATATACACTGCGGCCAAAAGTTTGCCTTTATTATGCCTTAATTTACCTTTATTTTGCTTTTTTTAGAAAATTCTCTACGATATCTTTTTGCCCCGTTACGCACTTTTGAACGTGGCCATTTTTTGGGTATTTTTTGGCCGTCGAAAATAAACTGCAAAGTTTGTGGAAAATATTTTCCTTGGTTTTTTTTCGGGTTAAACTTAGAAAGGATATCAAAATCGACATTTTTTGGAAAGTGTCGTACGATTTTTTCGCCCCAGTATTGCATTTTTAGCTAAAAACGACATGTTTTAGAAAAAAAGCCGTCAAGAGGGTAAAAAGTTAAAAGGGTTCACACTGGAGTGGCTAAAATTTTTTCAGATTTTTTTTTGGACATTATTCTTTATACCATTTTTGGTTGGATCTCCGATGAGTGGGAGGCTCCACGTGGGAATTGTGGGGTGCAGGACCATATATTAAAAAAGGAAAGTTGTTTACATTTTTTAATTTTAATTTACTACAATTTTTTAGATTGTTTAACATTTTTCCGGCGGAACTCGGAGAATCGTCGTCAGTTGGTTGTTGTGCCTCGAGAATTATCGGATTTAAGACAAAATATTAAAAAGAAAAAAAGTTGTCATTTTTTCATTTTAAATTCGCTGACATTTTTCCAGATTTCTTTTTCAAAACTTTTTTTTTACCATGTTTTTTTCCCAAATAACGAGGTGCTTTTTTTTACAAATCCATCACCACACAACTTTTAACTTTTGGACTTGCTTTTTAACGTAACACAAAAATAGTCGATGAAGTCTCTTACTTCCTCTATACGAGTTTTGCATCGAAAAGGATTCTGCGAGTTCCACCGAAAAAATAAATTTAAAAAATCTAAGAAAATGTAGTTACTTAAAAATAAAAATGTAAACAAATTTCCTTTCTTAATATATTGTCCTAGACCCCATAATTCCCAAGTGGAGCCTCTCCACTCATCAAAGTTCCAACCAAAAATGGTGAACAAAAATGTCCAAAAAAAATTCTGAAAAATTCTACCCACTCCAGTGTGAACCCGTGCAACTTTTCACTATCTTGACATTTCCTCTGAAACCCTATAGTTCATCGATGACGCATTTTTTTTTGTAAAACATGTCTTTTTTTAGCTAAAAATGCAATACTGGGTCCGCAAAAAATCGTCCGAGAGTTTCTAAAAATCAAAAATGTCGTTTTTGATATCCTTTTTAAGTTTACCATGAAAAAAAACCGAGAGAAAAATGTTCCACCAACTTTGCAGTTAATTTTCGACGGCCAAAAAATAGCCGAAAAATGGCCACGTTCAAAAGTGCGTACCACGGCCAAAAAGAATCGTAGAGAATTTTCTAAAAAAGCAAAATAAAGCTAAATTTGTCCTGTTCAAAACGCCACTTGGGAAATTAAATTACGTTTATTTTTGAGTCCGCTATCTAGTTTTTAGTGCGGTGAGAAATTTCGACTAGTGTACCCAAACTTTTGATCGGCAGTGTATTTGATAAAGCAGTGAAAATTATTGTACACGTATTATGTGTTATCTGCGGAAAACCGGTTTTAAGGGGAGAGACCACCCTCAAAGGAAGGTGTATGACGGGGTGGTTTTGCAGTTTCACCCACAAGAAGTCCACCGATCTGAATGAAACAAAAACCAAAATTCTTCTAATGTAAAGCGATGAAAAATCTACTATCGAAGTATTGAAAAATATAACATTAAGGGATGACACGCCTTTCTTTAAGGGGCCATCCATTAAAACCGTTTTTCCGCCGATAAAAAATACGTGTCTGATGGTTTTCAATGCTTTATCCCATATATGAGTTTCAACAAATTCGAAGGCGGACACTTAAGTGATGTTTCTTGTTAAACGTTTTTCATAATCTTTATCAAATATCTAAAACATAAATTGGCAAGAAAACTTTTTCGACAATGATAAAAATAAAAGTAGAAAAAATAACTTTCGTTGCATTCCAACGATGCTAACTTCAACACCGTAAATCGACGGATTTAAATTGAATATCCGAAAAACGGGGACACGGAGCTGAGGCGGACAATAGAGATGAAAAATCGATGGTCGATATATGGCACTGACGAAGAAGGTAATTACCATTTTATTGTTGATCTCGTGGAAGTGAATCTCGCATACTTTGTCGACCACGTCCTCACTCTGAAACGTAACGAATCCAAAACCTGAAACACACGAATAAAAAACGACGTTTTAATGATGGTTCTTGAAAACAAACCGCAGAGAGCTTAAAAAATAAGTCAGCTTTTTGGCGTTTTTTCAAGGACGAACCTCGGAAAAAGGAGGGAGCGGAGACAAGAGGAAGGCGGTTCAAGGATAAAAGCGAAAAAGGTTCGAGAAAGAGAGAAAAAAGGAGTGAGCGGGACGAGGAAGAGACAGCGATGGGAAGAAAGGTCGAAAAAAGCTCGTCGGAAAAAAATGGGCGGTTTTCTCGTTTTTCAATCCCTCCGGCGATGTCAAATACAGGGGAGCTGTGCCACGAAAAATGAAGGGGCCACCTCGCTCCCTGCGTAAGCATCAGCGATTTCGATTTCTCCGACGCTGGCAAAAAACGAGATGAAAAAGAAATGAGAATCCCTCGTTTGCTCCTTCTACGGTTTTCATCGTTAAAATTTCTCTTCTCGCAGAAAAATAGAGAAGAAATATCGCCGGTGGGCTGGCAGTTGGATAAACTCTGTGTGTGTGTGTGTGTGTGTGTGTGTGTGTGTGTGTGTGTGTGTGTGTGTGTGTGTGTGTGTGTGTGTGTGTGTGTGTGTGTGTGTGTGTGTGTGTGTGTGTGTGTGTGAGTGTGTGTGAGTGTGTCTGCCTGTGTGTGTGGAACAATAGACCGGAAACTAAGAAGTCGAAACGATCGAACGATTGATCCAATCGATTTATTCGTCGTACGGAGGGATTATCGGGGAACTCGAAGCCGTAAGCCAGGCTGAAACTTTTATTTCCATGCTTCGCGTTGACGGCGTCAACGACGAGGTACGAGGTCCGGTGACGTCATACCGGAAGTCGCTTTTCACGCCGGGACAAAGGAGTCGCGACCCTTTTAATTATTCAGATTCACGCGATCGAGCTTCATCACACTTTTTTTCACGTCGCTTTTTATTTCTGGCCTCGAACTCGACCAAGTTTCTCTTTCTTTTTTTTTTTTCGGCTCGCTCGATGTACGTGAACGAGATACCATTTTTCTCTCGCTTTACTGCAACGTATTCGAATCGGTGTTTCATTGTTACAATTATTCCGAACGCGTTTCGTGCCGGATGGATGATAGTGAAGAAAAACGAATGCAAGCAGGGTGTCAATGGTGAAAAAAAAAAAAAAAAAAATGGTGTCGATGAGCATCGATGAGCCCAACAAGATCGGGGTGAATTCATTCGCGAAAGGAGACATTCTTATTTACGCCGATTTTCAAAAATGTTGGTACTTTTATTTGCTTTCGAAAAAAAGAAAACATTTTCATTTTGGTAAATCGATTTCGAGGCTTTTCAAAATTAAAAGTTGAATTGAGAAATTCAGCCAACTCATAAGGAAAGGTTGCGAGGTCGATCTCTCCGATTTCGATGAAATGTGGCATGCTTGTAGACTGGATAAAAATAGGCGACACGTATTTTTTTATATCTGCGGAACCCGATTTTATAAGGGTTGAAACGCACCCTCGAAAATTTCGTTTTTCGTCGATAACGTTTGAACGGTACGAGATATACATTTTTTTTAAATTTTAACAATAGTTATTTTTTGTGTACATTGGAGATGCGAACGATAACGTTATCGACGAAAACCGAAAAACACCCCTATTTTCGAGGTGCGTTTCACCCCTTAAAAATCGGCTTCCACAGATATAAAAAAATACGTGTCGCTTATTTTTACCCATTCTACAAGCATGTCAAATTTTATCGAAATCGGAGAGATCGACCTCGCAACCTTTCTTTGTCAGAAGAAACCAATCGAACGTAATCGTTCTCATCTCCAATGTATAGTACAGGAAAAAATTAACATTGTTGCAATTTGACTTTTTTTCATATCTCGTACCGTTAAAACGTTATCGACGAAAAACGAAAAACACCCCTATTTTCGAGAGTGCGTTTCACCCCTAAAAAATCGGGTTCCGCAGATATAAAAAAATACGTGTCGCTTATTTTTACCCATTCTACAAGCATGTCAAATTTCATCGAAATAGGAGAGATCGACCTTGCAACCTTTACTTGTCAGAAAAAAACTAATCGAACGTTATCGTTCTCATCTCCAATGTACAAGTACACGAAAAAATAAACATAGTTGAAATTTGAAATTTTTTCATATCTCGTACCGTTAAAACGTTATCGACGAAAAACGAAAAACACCCCTATTTTGAGGGTGCATTTCACCCTTTAAAAATCGGGTTTTGCATATATAAAAAAAAATACGTGTCGCCTATTTTTACCCATTCTACAAGTATGCCAAACTTCATCGAAATCGGAGAGATCGACCTCGCAACCTTTCGTTGTCAGAAGAAACTAATCGAACGTTATCGTTCTCATCTCCAATGTACAGTACACGAAAAAATAAGCATTGTTGCAATTTGACTTTTTTTTTCATATCTCGTACCGTTAAAACGTTATCGACGAAAAACGAAAAACACCCCTATTTTCGAGAGTGCGTTTCACCCCTCAAAAATCGGGTTCCGCAGATATAAAAAAATACGTGTCGCTTATTTTTACCCATTCTACAAGCATGTCAAATTTCATCGAAATAGGAGAGATCGACCTTGCAACCTTTACTTGTCAGAAAAAAACTAATCGAACGTTATCGTTCTCATCTCCAATGTACAAGTACACGAAAAAATAAACATAGTTGCAATTTGAAATTTTTTCATATCTCGTACCGTTAAAACGTTATCGACGAAAAACGAAAAACACCCGTATTTTTGAGGGTGCATTTCAACTTTGAAAAAGCGGGTTCCGCAGATATAAAAAAATACGTGTCGCCTATTTTTACCCATTCTACAAGTAAGCCAAATTTCATCGGAATCGGAGAGATCGACCTCACAACCTTTCTTTGTCAGAAGAAACTAATCGAACGTTATCGTTCTCATCTCCAATATACAGTACACGAAAAAATAAGCATTGTTGCAATTTGACTTTTTTTTCATATCTCGTACCGTTAAAACGTCATCGACGAAAAACGAAAAACACCCCTATTTTCGAGAGTGCGTTTCACCCCTCAAAAATCGGGTTCCGCAGATATAGAAAAATACGTGTCCACTATTTTTACCCATTCTACAAATAAGCCAAATTTCATCGGAATCGGAGAAATCGACCTCGCAACCTTTACTTGTCAGAAAAAAACTAATCGAATACCAAAAATGTCAATTGCTTCCGGCCAGCAGCGTCATCATTTGGCTGTTTCGTCAATTAAAAATATCCCAAGAGTCGAGGGCATAGAGGAACAAAGATAATACAACGATGATGGACGAACGGGACGATTTTTTCATTTAAAAAATCATTATCCCGTCTCTCTTCGTAAAAGTGTGTTTTTACACGGGGGAGCCGACATATGGACGATTAATTCTCGCTCCCATTGTCTTTTATACATGGTAAGCTCGTTTCATCCAGGGACATACCACATGAACGTCCCTCGGCTGCTTTTACGCGAGCCCTGGACTCAGAGGGCAAGCAAGTAAAAGAAAGTAGAAAAAATATGACAGCTCAGCTGTCCTACCACCGCAAGGAGAAATGCCCGTTTCGTGTACTCTTTCCACGGATGTATATGGTATATACGTACTAACCACGTCGAAGGTAGCGCGTTAAATGTGCTCATGTAAAAAACGAAAAATAAAAAATGGTGAAACTATCCTCCGGGCGTTTTTCTCCCTTTAGTTACATTCGTTCTGCTGCTCGGGTATTTACTTTCTGGATAAAGTGTACGCAGGTATGGATTACGTCAGACCGGAATGGAAATCCAGTTAGAATGCTCACTTTCTCTCTCTCTCTCTCTCTCTCTCTCTCTCTCTCTCTCTCTCTCTTTCTCTCTCCCTCTAGTCTCAAATAATCCATAATGAATCGTGTTAAATAACTCGTGACGCTCGAAGATTATTCATGTTTTTTTTATTTTTAACTTTTGAGAGAGCATTCTGAATTTATTTTTTAATGACTGGATGAATTATTATGTACTTGTGCACGTATAAAATTGTTCGAAAACCTTTTCGTGTATTTCTCGCCTATTGTCATGTATCGACTCGATTAAGGCGGAAGCCTGAATTAGAAGGGCCAAAAAAGCGTTTTTTCGGAAATTTTTTGAGCAGGGAAAAAATAAGTGAGCCCTGTAAACATCCAGGTATCTTTTCATGTATATTTGAAACGTATAAAAAAATGTCAACATAAAACAATAAATGACTGCAGGTTTATCAGCCTATTGCATGTGCGTCTTGCCACTGCAGTCCCCAATCGGCGGGAAAGATGCAGCTCGTAATTCTTGACTGAACGAAATAAATCAATAAAATGTTCAATTGTCATATATTTTTCTTTCGGGTGAATTAAGCAAAAGCTGAAAAAATCGTGAAATTATAACTTTTCTCAGGTTTGAAAAAAAATGTGTTAAAAAAAACAGTTTAACGTACCATAAAAATTATTTAAAAATATTTTTTCAACGACTTTTTTAATTCACTTAGAAGAGATTTTCATACTGAAGAAAATAAACTTTGGTTTGATTTAATAGGTCGTTTAGTTTTTGTGCTATCACGCCCGCCCATTTGGAAAAATCGTGAAAATGAAAACTGGAGAAAACGCGCTTCAAAGTTTTCAATAGGACGAAATGTCAATATCAAATAGCATTCGCTTCTCTGCTTTTGGCCTTGTATCGTTGAAAATATTTACAATTGGCCTCTGTAATTTTGTAAATATTTCTGGATAGTTTATCTATCGATTTAAGCAATAAAAAAACCATTTTTCGGACCATCTAATTCAGGCTCACGCCTTAAGGGATCGTCACAGTGTAAAATTTTCAAAAAATATATATATTTTTGCATTATCCGATAGTATAGACGGTTGTAAACATGGATCTGGCATTGCCGATTGATCGTAAGTGGACAACTTATATGAAAATTCCGCACTTGAAAATTTAAAGGCGTTGTTCTCGAAATGTCGTTTTTCAAAACGGTGTGCATTCTCAAAGGAAGAGTTTTCGAGCTATCCGTCTCAAATTTTAACACAACATTCTTCACGCCATTCTTTATCTTGCTATGGAAGCATTTTTTGAAATTTTTTTTTAAACGAAAAACTGGTGAAACAATATGCTGAATTCAATACTTTTTATAAAAACTGCCGCCATTTTCAGATAATATTCACGGCCACAACCGTGTACACCGTGACGGATCCCTTTTTTTCGAAGACATTTTCGACCGTTAAAAAATGTGAAAAATAAATAAAAATAAACGTTAAAAAATTATTTTCTGTTCTTCATGAGTGCTTTGAATTGACATAAAAATCAGACTGTTCAGCGCATTTCAACGACCGAAAAAAATCGCGAAAATCAGCCTTTTTCGACTTTTTTACACTGCGATGATCCCTTAATATTTGTGTGTTTAAATATTGTTGAATAGGCGAGAACAAATTTAGACATAAGTAATTCTCGATATGTATAAAAATCCAGTGCTGCTGTAAGAGCAACCCAAATTTCGAGGGATCAACTCCACTGTCAGAGCCATCACGCAGCTCGTTAAAAATTCTGCTGGCGGTAATTTTTTCCCACGAGGCTCATGCTCCATATATCTCTTTTTTTCTTATTATTTCGCTAATTTCTGGTGAAACTGCAAACCTTGCACTCTTTTGTCCTCGTTCGTTGATACGTATATATAAAAGAGGGAAATCCGACGAAGTTCTTTCCGGTGCTAGTGGTTCGTTATAAAAACGAATCCGGAACGGTCCAGTCGAGTTCCTGGTCTGTATTAAATTTTTTCCAATTTCTTTTTCTTTATAAAAAATTTCACCCGGAAAAATGCCAGCGTGGAAGTCATCTACGTGAATTTTTGCGAGATGAGAAAGAGGTTCCAGCTGGTACAAGCCAAGCGCAAGGGTTGATTTCGTTACAGGGCAAACCACTCCCTCCCTCCCTCCCTCCCTCCCTCCCTCCCTCTATCTCTCTCTCTCTCTCTCTCTCTCTCTCTCTCTCTCTCTCTCTCTCTCTCTCTCTCTTTGCAGGATATTTTTTCCTCTCGATATTTCCGCGCACCACATTTTGACATGACAAATTTCGCGGTTTCTTTAGAGACGTCCAGCAACCGGATCTTCCAGCCTGATTTTTCCAACCCTTAGAGAAGAATTTAAACAAATTTACCGAGCCATGCATAAAATGTTTATATTGAGATATTTTCGTCCTTTTTTTTGCTCGGGGAATAGTTGCTTCAGGTGGATAGAAAAAAACTATTTCGCACAGTTGTCATGGTCTTGAAGAACTGCGATACTCTTGGCATGAATTACACCCCTATCTTTAGAGGAATATTGAGGACAGAATTTATTTATGTGGGCAAAGCTTTCCGAAGAAATTATTTCTCTTTTTCCACGTTGATATTGGCTAAAAACTACCCTTATTTCTCGCGCAGCCACAGTGAAGGGTTGCCCATGTCTAATCTTGGCAATCTTGTGAACTTTCAACCCTTCTCACACCTGTTTCCATTGCTTCCCTGTTTGCCCAATGAATTTTTAGTTTCACCTGGCACTTTGGATACCTCACTCGTGTCGATCTTCATCGAGTTCACTCTCTCCTCTGTCTCTCCCTCTCCCGCTCTCTCTGGAGTATAATGTGATCCTTCCAGTCTCGTATACACCCCATAGCAGTCTGATGCTAAGGTTGTTATGGGTTTTTGCCGTCGGGGGTAAAATACGAGGGGAGCGCCCTATGTTTATGCACGGAGTCGATTGACTGTTACCAACTGTTAGCTTTCAAATAATCGTCATATTAAACATGCGTTTTCCAACTATTTTTCTACATTTATTTGTAAAAATATGCATTTTTGAACATTCGGTGATTACGTTAAGTGTTTTCATTGATTTGAATAATTATTTTCTATAACTTTTTCTCGCTCAGTAAACGCGAAACGAATTGGCAACGTCGTAAATCGTGATATGTCATGATGCCCAGGTTGGCAGAAGTGTCGCGAAGCTAGAGACATATGCGCCCCGTTCGTAACCTCAATATGGGCCCAAGGAGCTGTCAAAAGTGAATATCGGTGAGAGTAAAAAAATTCCGTTGGAAATAAAAAGTATGTACTAAAGCTGTCTATAATCTCGAATAAATCAAAAACTTTAATAATTTTCCGATATTCGAAGAAAAAAATGTATGTATCGAAAAAATCCGCGTTATTTTGTCCTTGCCTAGAAGTGTCTAGAAATGTATCATTTCTGAACATAGTTGTCAAATTTATATTAAATAATTATTACTAATTAAGAGGAATAAGTACCAATAATATTCGTTGTTAATTATCCTTACCGAGTAGTTTGAGGTTCCCGGGCATAATTACCGAATACCGATAAGATAGGTAGCATTTGTGCCATCTACGACGTTGCCATGATTGCACAGTCTAATATTTTGTGTGCTTGATTTTCGCACAAATTCGCTATCAAAAACATTAATGATTTTATGACGGTACTGTGAATCCTCATTTTCACGGTACCAAGGTTCCGATAATTGGTCGAACCGTACCTATTTTTTCAGCTCCGTGGTAACATTCACTTGGGAGATATTAATAATGTACTGTAAAGTGATCGGGAGTTTCCCATAAGCGTAATGTAATTAGCCCACGAAATACGTCGCGTTGCCAATTTTTTTTCTAAAAAACGGTACCGTGGATAGTATTCAAACTGCACAGGATGGTCAGCAAAGAGGTTATAAAGGTCCAGAAAACAATTTCAGCTCGGTGGTAACATGTTGGCTTAGCCCCATAACAACCTCAATATTTAACAGCCAGCAAACACGCGTTTCGAGTTCCGCCGAAAGCTTCGGCCACCTTTTCTTTCTTCCTCCCTTCCTTTCTCCTCATCTTCCGGTTCAGCCCTTTCTCCCGTGTTCCCCTGCATCTCGGTTCCTCGAAACGGCTACGTTCGTTCGATCCGTGGAAAAGTGAGCTGTTCACTTTGCATGCGAGGTCATTTTTTTTCGAATATTTTACGATTCCGAAGGGAGCGAGGGGGCGGAGAAGAGTGCGGGGGACGAAGGGGCAAAAAGTGACGTTTCGAGCGCCTACGAACCATTGAGAACGCTCGGTAAAGCAGGTGGAACGAGAAGTAGAGTGAGTGGTGAAAGGTTTTCATCTCAAAAGACACGTGCCACGCTATTTTCGTCGTGTACACCGAATGTTCAAAGGGTGTATTCTCTATCGTGCAATGTTCAAAGGTACGTTATATACGCCCTTTTGACTTTTAGGGGTTGAAACGAGTCCTAAAAGGCAGAGAAAGGTAGCGCGCGTCCCGTTGAGTGGAAAACGACGCGTGTTACGCCCTTTTGGTTTTCAACGCTATTTTTTCGTAGAGATATGTGCGCGACCGCGCATATACGTGTTCAGGGAGGGGAGAGGGGCTTTTTATATACGTCTCGGTTCTCCGCACAAACGATTTGAAACTTGTAAATGGATACGACTCTCAGACCTCTGCACCCTTCTATACGTTTTCCGTTTCGGCCTCTTTTTCTCTTCACCTCTTTCTTTCTCTCTTTCGCACCTCTCTTCCTCGTTCACCTCCTCTTCAGCCGTGCTGAGAAACCGATTTCTCTCGAAACTTCCAGCTCGTCGGCTACTCTCTCTCTCTCTCTCTCTCTCTCTCTCTCTCTCTCTCTCTCTCTCTCTCTCTCTCTCTCTCTCTCTCTCTCTCTTTCTCTTTCTATTCCTCTCTTTCTCTCTATCGCTCTCTTTGGCCTTTCTCTTACGAGCTACATACAGTCGTTTGTTTCGAAAAGTGCGTCTGCGACGAAGTGGCATTGTGAGCGGTAACTCCTCTTTCTTTTCAGCTCCTCCTCTTCCTTTCCTGCTGCCTCCCACTGAACTAGAAATACATTTCCTCCCTCGCGAAAGGGGGATACAAGTATATACATATCTATCGAATCTTACACGCATAAGGGCGCGACGCGTTTTACAGTTTGTATAAAATGTTACGACCTTTTGTTCATGCGAAGCAGACACATGCACTCATGCGTCGCAGAGTACGATATAAATGTCTTTTTCCCTCCGAGCACGAAATAAATGTTCCTTTCGATCTCTTTCTCTCTCTCTCTCTTTCCTATTTTGAAACGGGAAATAAAAGTCTCTGTCGTTTTCCCTATTTTCCACAGTTGAGATTTTCGTCGCTGCACCGAGGTTCGGGTTGTTGGGGCTTTGCGAAAGGAGCAACTGTGACAACCGAAATAAGTTAGACGCAAGAGAACAGACGGTTAATAAATCGAGAAGATTACCGCTCGGCAACTCTGTCGCGTATATTTCTGCAATATTTTATGCCCGAAAATGTGAACGGCAACGAGAACGTGATGCATTTTGTGAAGGTGTTTTTCTCACATTAAGCTAAGTCAACTTGTCCAATGGTTTATAACAATTTTGCGCGTTTATTTTCTCTTTATCGTTGAATTTCATTTTCAATAATTCGTTTCACTTCGCGAGACCCATATATCTCTTGCAATATTATATATTGATTTCAACCCTCGCTTCCTTTTCCATCTCCCTGTCTCTCTCTTTTTCCCCACCAAATTTACAATCAAATGCGCCTCGAAATCGATAAAATTCGATATTATTTCGGATACAGAATTTCGTTGGTCGCTTCCTCTCTGCCTCTTCCTTTCCCTTCTGCCCACGCCTTCCGCGTATGGTATAATAAATGTGGGGAGTGAAATCAAAGCTGCAGCGTCGTTAATGCGCTAATCGGTCGATCGCAGCGACGATAGTTCGGAAAGGTATCGTTTCCGGAGAAATTTGAATTAAGAGAGAGAGAGAGAGAGGGAGGGAGAGAGAGAGAGAGAGAGAGAGGAGTAGCAAAGCGAGTCCGCAGGATTACCGGCAAAACTGAGTCAGCTAGAGCGGAGCCCCTTCGTCGAGATAATGCGGGAAAAGCTCGGCTTATACTCTTCCCCTGCGTCGGTAATTCCTTGTTAAATATCGCTTCGTAACGCTGCCAGGGTGGGAGTAATACCAGTGTGTGTGGGCGAACAGTACATGCCACCAGCGTGTCACCTCCACTCCTGCCCCGTCCTTCTTCCCCTTACCAACGAGCTCTCTGTAAAGTGTGGTGACGGTCCGAGGCAAAGTTAGCATACAAGTGTCGGTAACTTACACGTAGGGGCGAAACAATGCTCCGGGAGCTTTTGCCAAATGCTTCAAATACGCTGGTCTCTCTAATGACCTAGTAACGGTGTCATCCAAGAGGGCGAGGAGATGTGGATGGTGATAGATAGGAAGAGAGGGGAAGAGAGAGAGAGAGAGAGTGCGATAAGTAGAGAGCGAAATACTAAGACAGAGAAAGAGAGACAGACATTTGATTTGATTAGTCAAACCGATAAGCACTGGTGGGGCAGAAGAAATCAAGAATAATGAAGGATCAGCGACGGTGGGTGGAGGCTGCGAGAGAACAAACGTAAAGAGCACACGATTGAAATAATGAAGTTTGAGGGAAAGGAACAGGGATAGGATAGCGGAGAGAAGAACTACAAAAAGAGAAACTTGAAACGGAAAGAAGAAATATATATGAGAGCTTCACATAAAAAGAGGGCAGGAAGAATAAAAAGCATTTCGTACTGGAGTGATAGGAACAAAGAAAAGGCGGAGCTCGAAGATAAGGAACAAGGAAGACCATAAAACGTGAAGGAGAGGAAGCCGAGCGAAAGGATCGAGTCAATGATGAAAAACGTAATTGCGTTAATCTAGTTTGTAGTACTCGTTAACGGCCTACATCTACCTGGGTGGGTGAAAAAATGGTATTTTTCAAAAATATTTTTATTTAATAGTATCAACTTTTAGCTATATTCCCTGAAAATTTCATCGAAATGTTCCTACAACTGAATGAGCTACAGCTACCAACAGTCGCGCGCTACCATCGGTGGACATCATATCTCGAGAAGCACTTCATGGATTGTTTCCAAATTTACAGGAAATACGATGAGAAACATTTAAAGGTCTTTGACGATCTCACTTTTCAAAAATCGATATTCATTTTTGAATAGTTAGGTGAAAATGACTTCTTTCGTAGATATAGTCATGACATACGTGTAACTTTGTTAATAATAACGATTTCTTTTCATCTGTAAAAACGCATGTGTTCTTCATTTCTCGTTTAGCAAAACCACAAAAACCCAAAATGTCCAATGCCTAATGATTTTCGAGAAAAAAATGTCAAAGAATGTCTGCGCTGCTTTATTTTCACACTAGAAGCCTTAGAGCTTTCATTTCCTATCCATAGATTCACCTTCCTTCCCCAGCGCCCTTCTGTTCTTCCGCCATTATTACCAGTTCGTCTAAAATAATTTGTCCTCGTGCCTCGCCGCGATCCATCTTGCATCGCGATGTACAGACTTGTAACGAGGATTGATGGAATGGTGATTGAACGTGCACATTGGGCTGACTGTATTTACGTGTGGGTGTGTATGTCAATATATAGGGTGTCTCAAAATTACCTGACATTTTAATTTATCAATAAAACGTATTATTTATTTGAAAAGTACGAATATTTTTGTTTCAATATAATGTACAAACATGGAGGTTACGTGTGGAACACAATATCGGATGAATAGCCGCCTCGTCTCTGTTTGCGAACGTTCACTCTTTTGACGAAATTTTCAATAACATTTTGGCATAATTGCGGACTAATTTCATTAAGGGGCTATACGAGTGTGGCACTTTCAAAAAATCATTTTTTTGCCTTTTTTGACAGTTCATACTTTTAAGAATATCCTGTGAAAATTTCAAGGCCGTATCTCTATCGTTTTATCTTGCAAATATCGATAGTCAAATCTTTAAACGAGCTTTTCTCGAAATGAGATTTTTTCAAATTTGCTGCCATTGTAACTCAAAGAGCAATTATCCGATTGACTTGAAATTTTAACTGTGCAGTCTTGAATATATTTACTCTATAATGACGTAGGATATTCTTGATTTGACGAAAATTGACGATTTGGCATTGAAAAAGAACGACCATTTTATAGGCAAGAAAACAGACTTTTTTCATAACTACGCCATTTTGTTAGATTTTGATATTTTTCGAAAATCCTACGTCATTGTACAGGAAATACCTTCCAGTTTAACGACATTTTTTTCTTTTTCGGTTTCAGCTACTCAATCGGCCGGAACCATATCAGCAGTGGAGGAACTTTTTTTTTGGCGCCTCCGAAGGCAGCGCATAAGTCGCTTGGATCTCAATATTTTTCTATGAAAAAATTACGTAATTTAGGTCAAATATAGCCAAATATATTCGGAATTTTCCGAAACATTTAATTGAGTAGTTTTCTTCCAAAAAATTCCCGAAAATCATCCAAATATTCAGCGTTCACACTGGTATAGCCCCTTAATGGTGAGTCCAATTGCTTCCTCGAGCTTCGAAATAGTCTGTGGATCATTGGCATACAATTTTCCTTTCAGAAAAGCCGAAAGAAAGGAGTCCAATGGCGTCAAATCGCATCCTCTTGGTGGCCAATTCACATCGCCGCGGGGCGAGATAACACGACCATGAACTATGCAGTAACAATGCAGCAAATAACAATTTTTATGCGTTATTCGATCGCGTAATTCTCCATGACCAAACCTCAATACTTCCTGATGCCAGTTATCAAAGATTAGTACTCTGTGTTCGCCACGAAAAAAAATTGGCGCGCAATTTAAAATGGCAGGTCATCTTGAGACACCCTTTATATATATATTCGTACGCGTGCGTATATCGGGGTATTGGATAACAGCAAGACTATATAAAACCCACAACTCCAGGGCTTCTCGACCTGGTGCACCCGGTCTTGTATCGGCTAAGTTTTCAGTTGGCCCGTAAAGCGTCAGTAGTAACGGTTATTGCTGGTCAGACCGAGCGATCCGTTGAGCCCGCAGGGAAAGGGAACTCGGTTATGCGGCGAGGACAGCTCCGTTACTCCGCGCTTGTTTTGCTGACCGTCCGACCACTCTGAATATACGCGAACATTGCACACGGATGAACCTCCACGGGGGCAGGAAGTTAGTAGGCAATAAAAGGATGGCCAGGGACACCACCGAGGGCGTTACTGCCGCTCGTATAGCGTCGAGTTACCCCGAGCTTTCGTTATTTCGCTTTCGCTCTCTCTCTCTCTCTCTCTCTCTCTCTCTCCCTCTCGCTCTCCCTGTTGCTGTTGGAGAGGGAGAACGACGCCGAGAAGGATGAGCGGGCCATTGCGGTGAAGACAAGAACCAGAGTCCATCCTCCAATGACAAGCTCGTCAACGTTATACGAGAGCTTTTTGCGCTCCGAGCCTAAGTTATATACGTCGATGTTACTAAGCTGATGGACCGTGATAATGAATTCGTGATAACGTATAACGGATTCGTTGTAGCGGAATTATTCGTTATTGTTGTACATTAAGGGGCTATACCAGTGTGACACTTAAAAAAAATCGATTTTCTTTGTTGCCTTTTTCGACAGCTCATACTTTCAAGAATATCATTATCGTATACATAATTTATATTAATATTATTTCATCTTGCAAAAATCGATAGTTAAATCTTTAAACGCGCTTTTCTCGAAATGAGATTTTTCAAATTTGCTGACATTTTAACTCGAAGAGCAATTATCCGATTGACTTGAAATTTGAACTGAGTACTCTTGAATATATTTATATATATAAAACGACCATTTTATGGGCAAGAATACAGACTTTTTTTCATAACTACGTCATTCTGTTAGATTTTGATATTTTTCGAAAATCTTACGTCATTGTAGAGGAAATATCTTCCAGTTTAACGACATTTTTTCCTTTTTCGGTTTCAGCTACTCAATCGGCCGGAATCGTGTCAGCAGTGGAGGAACTTTTTTTTGGCGCTTGGAGTCGCTTGGATCTCAATATTTTTCTATGAAAAAATTATGTAATATAGGTCAAATATAGTCAAATATATTCTTAATTTTCCGAAACATTTAATTGAGTACTTTTCTTCCAAAAAGCTCCCGAAAATCACCCAAATTTTCAGCCATCACACTGGTATAGCCCCTTAACGGCTTATGCGTAGTTGCAATAGCCGGAAAAAGCCTATTTTTGGACTTTTTATAGAAAATCGTGATGATAAGTTTCTACAAAAATTATGGTTCTGAAAAAGTATCATCCGAAGAACACTATAATTTTTTTGCGTAAAAATATTCAATTCTAATCGATTCAGAGCATATGTCCGGGAAGCACCTCTCGAAAACGTTTTTTGCGGTGAGTAAAACCCTTCTGAATCAGGTTATATGATATTAAGGGCGGGGGTATTAAATTTTTTTTCATTTTTTAAATGAATGGATAATATATCAAGAATATTGTGTTAAAATTTCAAGTCGATCGGAGTAAAATTGACGAAGTTATGAGTATTTGAGCGTCTATAGCTCCATGCCGTTCTCTTCTCTTCTGCGTTTTTCAAACCGTTTTTCTGAGACTTGTCATATTTGAAGTCCGTGTGCACGATAACTCAAAATCTACTGGACCAATCGCTTTGAAATTTTGCACAGTACTTCTTCACATAATTCACCAGGTATTGTCGAGAGCTTTTTTGTTTTTTTTTATAATTACTAATTTTTCAACAACAAATTAGCCGATTTTTTTAGCGAAAATCGGGTTTTTGGCTCCCAAGTGCTACGAAAAATCGAAAAAAAAAAATCCTCCCGTCATTACCTCGAGAAACATCTCCTTTAACAAATGCATTTTGATTTTTTTGTTTCAAATGATTCTGTTGCGAGTTATGGTGCACACCGCAAACCAACTTTTTTTCGAGGCGCCTCCGGGGTTTAATTTTCACTCGCTCAATTGTGAATATTTTGCAACGCAAATTTAGGAGAATATTGTTCAAATGTTACTTTATTATATGTAAATTTTTCAATAAACGAACACTATTCGTTACGCCAAAAAAAAATCTTCAAAACATGCCTTTTTTTCGCCGAATTAACTTTACCCCGCCGTTAAAAAACCGAACAGATTTCGTTAGTATATCAGTGCATACTACGACTGATCGAAGGAATTTCCGAAATATTAAGATTTAAAAACATCGCGCGTGTTTAAAGAGAGTTTTGGTTTTTGCGAAAAAATTGGCATTTTTCGTTCACCAAATCGAAAGTATCCATCGCAAATAAATCCTTCGATCAAATACTATGTTTTTACATCTAGAAAGAGCCCTACAAATTTCGGAAAACTCGATGCAGTAGTTTTTGAGATATTTTTCTCACCGACTTTGAAAACGTACTTTTGAGAAAAAAGCGTTTGTAGTTTCGAACGACACTCCGAGCGTTCCGAGGGGCGTCAACATAATATCCTATAAATCTGTCAATTTTGATCCGATCACATTGAAATTTTCAGAGACCTTTTTAAGTTGATGTACTGTCAAAATACATTGGTTTTGAAAACAAGTGATTTTTCGACTTTTACAAGCATGTATCACCAAGCAGGGCAATCGGGGAACATTGTTTTTCCCGCAAATACGATTAAGTCGTTTAAGCTACACGAGCAGTGACAGCCTCAGATGTTAGCCTTACCATTCTTCGAGGTCCATTAAAAAGAATGCTTGTCTTTTTTGCGCGGTAATTTAGGATCGTGATGGCCATACTCCATATTTTTGCAAAATGCAATAAACAGGGTGTCCTGTTATGAATAAATAATCGTGAAACTGTCGACAGCTCAGATCATGTCCTACTATATACTGGAATTTCAGTTCAGTGAAAGTCTGACGGTTTTCGACATAAAAATCATCAGCTTTTGATTTTCCGCATCCCATTTTTACAAATGACAACCTTTTTTGACCCGGTTTATAAAAAATACTCTTGGTTATTTGTTTTATCTAGAAAAATCTTCTTTTTAACCTTAAATGTCATGGAAACTTTATAAAAAAGATCTCATGCAGAATTTTCATACAAAGCAATTCGAACATCTGACTTCGATAGCCTGCGCCGTAAAAAAAATGTACTAAACACATCGTACCAATTACTTAAAAAAGTTGCTTAATTATTATCGCTTCATATCATTTGTAGAAATGGCACGCGAAAAACCAAAATCAGATGATTTTAAAGAGTTCAAAAAATAACATGAAGCCCAAAATCTCGAAAGCCGTGGGATTTTAACTAAACTGAAATTCCAGCATATAGTAGGACATGATCTGACCTATCGACAGTTGCAAGATTATCCACTCACAACAGGACACCCTGTGCACGAGAAAAGATGATCTTGAAGACAGTCTTCGTGAATCGTCCTTACGGTAGCCACTTGTCCCTATACTCAACATTACATAAACTCCATTATCTTTAGAATCACCTTTCAAGCCAATAGATATTCATACTGCCGTGATATGGAAGAAGGCCGCATCCACAAAAAAATCGGTAATGCGTTTTTGGTATCGTTGGAATCAGTACAAAATTTCTCATGTCCCTGTATAGTAAAACGTATTTTCGATTCTTTTGTAGATGCCATTTCATATGACGGCAGTACAAACGCACGGATGACGATGACTTCAAGGACCGACCCCATAACAACCAGACCTGCTAATAGTCAACATCGCATACACATGTTGAATTCTCTATATATATTATATTTTCAAAACATGCCGGGAGCAACTTCCGTGCTATAGTTACGTGTTATGGTTTCCTAATTGAGCATCAAACACGAGAACGCAATACTCTCTGTACACCGAGCAAGCCATGTCTCATTCTGTTATGCGTTTTCGATAATAACCGAGTCCAAGGTATTCGTTCACTCCCCGAAACGATCTACATCTTATTGCGGTGCTTCACATTGCGTGCCTTCGATTAATATTTACACTTGAAGGATAGGTCTACACAAGAGATGGACGGTGTTCGTTCCGATGTTCCATGTTCCTATGTATATACATACAGGACTATATATATATATATATATATATATATATATATATATATATATATATATATATATATATATATATATATATATATATATATATATATATATATATATATATATACATACATATATATCCATTCTAACCTCCAGGGTCGTTTCTCCACTTGCCTCTCTTCCCCAAAAGCTCGTGCTCTCGTACGAGTGTTGCGTTAGATATCAACTTGTTGATTTACTGCGGCGAATGCGCGAGGGAAATGGCGTCTGAGCGAGTACGGGTGCCTTCTACTAGCCGTGGCGTCCGACTTCCGCCAAAGCTATCGCTACTTAATGGCTCGCCGGATACTGCCGTTATACGGTATGGCTTTCGCCCGTGGCTTTGTTAATCTACTCTACAAATACATATATTTTGCATTGGCACGCCAAGAACGATATGTCGGCCTGAAGCTACAAATGAAAATTGTCCAGAGACGACGTTGCCTTTTTTCGTTTAACTCTCCTACTTCGTGCAATTTAATGCACAAATTTTTATTCTCCTTGATGTGTTGAATGAAGAGTTATATGAGCAAGAACATCAGGAAGTGAACTTTGGGATCTTTGTACACGTATATGCGTTACGTTTCCGCACCGTAAATTTCTGACTGTAGCCGAGGGAGGTATTATCTTCCGAAGCAGTGAGAAATTCTGCACTCCAAGGGCATTAATTCGTTCGTCTCTCGAGACACTGCGAAGGTAGATTTTATCCGCGCTGATATATACGCGTCCAATAACACAATTCAGATGGGTTGGAAATTATGCGAAGCGTTGGAAGACTTTTCTCATGTGGAGGAAAGTTAGTAACCCAGTTTTCGTTTAAGTAGTCGGGAAGTTTTCATGCAAAACTAACGATCGAAAGGTTCTCGGCAATTTCGGCGCTCTAAGGAGGAAAAAAAAAGGTTCGAGTGCAATTTTTCTCATAATTGGGTACAGTCTGAAATTACACGCTCACGTATTTGTTTCGGAAATTAGGTCAGATAGGGCCCTGCACGGTTGTTTTTTGACCCACCTGTTTGGACAATTGTTCATAACGATGATACATTATTTTATGAACATTTCTAAATTCATAACAATTTAACATGAGGAAATAACAGCCTGGATTACATTGACATCAATGTTCTCCGATCTCAATTTCAACTCTGTTGTGAAAGTGAATTAAGGCTTTATATATACGAAAAATTTCAAATTTTTTTTTTATTCCATTGGCCTGATCGGTTAGGAATATTTTAAGCTTGACAGAATTGAAAAATTCCAAAAATTCCAAAAATAAGGTAAGATTGCATTTATAATAGATACCGTGCGGCGCCCTCGACCGCCAACTCAAAACCGTTTTTCCACGATTCACTTTTTTGAACCTTGTGAAAGTTCTAACTCCTGAACGAAAGTTCAGATCGCTTTGAAATTTTTCCAACATATTCTTAGTATCATCACCTATCGCGTGAAGCACAGAAACAAAAATTTCATTTTCACAAAAAAATATAAAAAATAAAGTACCGACAGAAAATTGAGTAAAAAAAATTAAGTTCCGTATTTTTATTACAATAATTTTAAAAAAATAGTATTGTTGGTTCACACTGAAGATAAATTCATTATGCAATTATAAATATGTTTATTTTTTTTTCAGACACCCACATCGATGCCGAGAACTTTCACAATCAACGCGCGCGCAAAAAAATACATTGCTTTATTATGTTATATCTCCGCTATTTGTTGATATTTCTGATTTTTTTTACATATACTTAACCATGTGCATAAATGATCTGTAAAAAAAAATGTTGTTAATATATGCGTCATTGTTTTTTAACCGCGTCTAGAAAAGTGCCTTCGAAAATCGGCGAAATCGAGTATATAAGGCCTTAATTAAATTTTTAAGCAGCTCAGCGTGCATTTTACATTAGAAACTTTCAGGCCTTTCGTGAATAAACCTTTACACACAGACACAGTCATATGTATATGTTTATAACAATCCAACACTACTAAATTTGAGCCTGGAATACATTGACATCAATTTTCTCTGAGCTTAATTTCAACTTCGTTGGCAAACAGAATTAATTCAATTTTTAGGCAGCTCAGCGTGCATTTTACATTAGAAACTTTCAGGCGTATGCTGAATAAATCTTTATACACAGACACAGTCATATGAATATGTATGCGGAAAGGTGATGTTTAAGACATCCTCGTGGTAGTCAATTGTCCTCATACTCCGCATCATGTAAACTGCGATGTCTTTTGAATCGTCATTGGATAAATGTGAGCATATTTATACAAAGATCACTTCGTGGACTATCCTGTCCCCAAATGCAACGATTCGTTTATAAGACATCAGGGACCATAAGCAAGAGCGTCGAATGTACTGGAATCAGTTCGAAATGTACTTTTCGCATGTGTATCTGGGTCCATATGTGTGTTTACGTTCATGGCCAGGCAATTTATGATGTAAGCTATGTACAATCAAGGAAACGATAGCGAAAACCGCTCGAACTACTGAAAGACTCTGCAGGGTCACGAGAGTGAAAGGGGAGCCGAAAAGGGTGTAGAGAAATTGCAAACGAAGAAAAAGAGCGAGAAAGAGATGATGTTGAAGTTTGCATAGTTGGAACGCAACGAAAGTTTAGTACCCGAAAATTTTTTTTGCCAAACTTGGGCCACGAAAAACACTCAAACATTTTTGAGGATCTTTATCAGAAATCTACAGTCCGAATTTGCAGGATACGATTTTGGACAATGAAAAATAACAATGATTCATTATTTTATAACAATTTATAAGTTTATAACAATTTAACATTGCGAAATTTTATCTTGGATTACATTGCCATTGATTTTCTCTGAGCTCAATTCGAACTTCGTCTTCAAACTGAATTAATTCAATTTTAATGCAACCGAACGAAGGGTGGTCACGCGACGCTTTGGAAACGTATATCTATACACGTATTGCTGTGTATTTACGGATTCTGAATTTAGCTCTCAGCTTGGTTAGCATACGAATGAGCTTTCAGTTGGGCCCGAGCAGCGAGGTTAAGAGCTTCGCGGCAATATTGCCAGGTCGGTCCAATTACGACTTTTCACGATTGCATAGAATAACCAATATAACTGGCCATATCGAGGAAAGAAGCAGAGACAAGGAGAAGGAGAGGAGAGGGAGGGAGGACAATTGGAGAGGTATTTCTCTGTATAGATATGTATACATAAGAACCCACGAAGAGTGAGGATAACGAAGGTAGGGGCTCTCAATGCCAACATCACTCCTTGGTATTCCTCCTTCCTTTTCTCTACATACTTGCCACACGCCCACACTCACGTATATCCATATACGAGGATGGGGTGAAAAGTTTCCGGCCTGACCAAGCAATGGTGCCACTAGGTTTAGTTTTGGAGCGGCGTCCTACAGTACCATTCCTACCGAACTTGTATGTACAGTTTCAGCCCAATCACTACGTTAGTTTGCGTTTGAGAGCACATTGCGCGAGACGCTTCCGTTGTTTTCGTAAAAATGGAAAAATTGGAAAAACGTACTGTCATCAAATACTTCCATTTGAAAGGTTTTACACCAAAACAAATAAAAGAAGAGATGGATTCAACACTAGGAGACTCCTCCCCATCATATTAAACTATTAAGCAGTGGGTTTCTGAATTTAAAATGGGTCGTGTGAGCACCTCTGACGAGCCTCGCTCAGGACGGCCCGTTGAAGTCACAACTGCAGAGATGATTGAAAAAATCCATAAAATAGTGTTGGAAGACCGCAGGTTGACAGTGCATGAGATAGCTGAGACCTGTAGGATGTCAGCTGAACGTGTGTGAAATATTTTGCACAACCATTTGAACATGAAAAAGCTGCGTGCAAGGTGGGTGCCGCGTTTGCCAACGCTCGACCAAGAACTGCTTCGAAAAACCATTTCTACCGACAATTTGGCGCTGTATAGGCGTAATCCAAACGAATTTTTGCGTCGGTTCATAACTGTTGATGAGACATGGGTCTACCACTACACTCCTGAAAATAAAGAACAGTTAAAACAGTGGGTTGGAAAAGGGGAACCAACCCGAAAGAAGGCAAAAACAATTTTATCGGCAAACAAGGTTATGGCTACTGTTTTTTGGGATACGAGAAGAATTATATATATTGATTACCTTGAAAAGGGTAAGACTATCACTGGTCAATACTACGCAGAGTTATTGCAACGTTTGAAGCACGAGGTGCAAATTAAACGACCTCATTTGGCGAAGAAAAAAGTTTTGTTACATCACGATAACGCACCAGCGCATTCGTCGATTGTTGCCATGTCCAAAATCCACGAATTGAAGTTTGAATTGCTGCCGCATCCTCCCTACTCTCCAGACTTAGCCCCCAGCGACTATTACCTGCCTCCTAACCTCAAAAAATGGCTTGGCGGAAAAAGATTTAAGAGCAACGAAGAAGTTATCGAAGCTGTAAATCAGTATTTTGAGGAGCATGACGAATCTACGTTTAAAACTGGTATAACTAAATTAGAACACCGTTATGAGAAGTATATCAGTGTTGATGGAGATTATGTTGAAAAATAAAGCAACAAAATTTTAAACATCGTTTTTCTTGGTCAGGCCGGAAACTTTTCACCCCACCCTCGTACATCTACACACACGTGAATCTCGTATACACAAACCAATGAAAATGAATACATATCCATTTATGTGAATGTATATTTGCATTCAAAACAATGTCAAGAAATACACGGCGGTACAAAACGAGTTGAATTTCCAAAGGCACATTTAATTACTTTAAAGAAATAAACGTTTTATTATTTTTAACATTTCCCCGTCAACCATTTTTTCTCTCCCTAAAATTATCAATATGTATATTTATACACAAAACAATATCAACGAATACACGCTGGTTCGAATTGATTTGAGTGGAGAATGGCGGATTTCAGTCCTTAAAAAAAATTATCGTTCCATTATTTTTTATATTTGCACATTCATGATTTTTCCGCCCCTCCGATTCTTCACATCTGCATTCCGTTCTCGTGGTTCCTTGCATAAAGGAAAATACCAACGAATTCGTTGTAAGAAATAATGAAATTTGGAAACAAGAGTATCGCAAGCGATCGGAAAATTAAAGAGATATGCAATATTTTCGATAACTGATGTAAAATAAAATCGGGCGATGAATTTGCATTCTTCATTGATTTTCATTTGGAAATTGCGGCTTTGAGAGAAAAAAAGCAACACATTGAACTTTGCGTAATTGAAATGCGACGATTTTTTTTGCTCATTTTCCATTTTTTTATTATCAAGCATATCCAAAGCATTCCTTTTCTCCAAATTGAGGTCGTAAATCTTCAATAAGAATACCCAAGAACGTTCGTGTGATTTTTATAGTAAAAATATTGAATAATTAAAACGTTAATTGTTCAAGATTTTTCCAATTCCTTTCTTTCGACATTATAAAAAAAAATCAGGTTGGCAGTGTCGCTCAACGCACTTGTGAAACTCAGCCAAGTACGGCGGATCCTGAATCGTTATGTATCAATGTAAATGTTATATTTATATGCACATACATACACATACATATACAGGGTGTCCCAAAACTCAACGATAATCTGAGACCGGATGAAAGGCCAAGTTATACCAGTTCTGGGAAAAATACAAAAAAAAATCCATATCACTCAGTTCAGCGATAATAGACATTTAAAAAAAAAAGTTGAAATTCGACACCCTTGGTCGCATTTTCAAGTCCTGTGATCACCAATGTCACAATTTCGCTGTGATTTTTTAAATTTCGTGATCTTCATTAACGATGCTATTAATCGCAACTACAAATTAATGCAAAAAACATTGTTAATTTAATAAAATAAGTTAAGTTTTAGTGAGTCATGGTTCACAAAAATATTGTTACTTAACTTTGACACTTCATTTTGAAAAAAAATGTACTACACTACCCTTGGCAAGTTGTTTCAAAAGATGGCGCATTTAATCAAGATTTCAAAATGGTGCAACACTTGCCACTTTTCTTGCCATTAAAAATTTTATTTCTTATTGTTTTCAAATTGAGCTCATTTTGAACAACTCAACATTAGGAATTTTTGTTACTAAAATTTGTTATTTTTTGTTTCTGGTCTGAAATAAAATTATTATTTTTAGTAAAGAGGTAACTGAGTCAGTTAATAACCAATTTTTATTGTAAAAAACATGTTTTAACTATTATTTTTAGTAAAGAGGTAATTGAGTCAGTTAATAACCAATTTTTATTGTAAAAAACATGTTTTTTACAATAAAAATTGGTTATTAACTGACTCAATTACCTCTTTACTAAAAATAATAGTTATTTCAAAAGATGGCGCATTTAATCAAGATTTCAAAATGGTGCAACACTTGCCACTTTTCTTGCCATTAAAAATTTTATGTCTTATTTTTTTCAAATTGAGCTCATTTTGAACAACTCAACATTAGGAATTTTTGTTACTAAAATTTGTTATTTTTTGTTTCTGGTCTGAAATAAAATTATTATTTTTAGTAAAGAGGTAATTGAGTCAGTTAATAACCAATTTTTATTGTAAAAAACATATGTTTTTTACAATATGTTTTTTACAATAAAAATTGGTTATTAACTGACTCAATTACTTCTTTACTAAAAATAATAATTTTATTTCAGACCAGAAACAAAAAATAACAAATTTTAGTAACAAAAATTCGTAATGTTGAGTTGTTCAAAATGAGCTCAATTTGAAAAAAATAAGAAATAAAATTTTTAATGGCAAGAAAAGTGGCAAGTATTGCACCATTTTGAAATCTTGATTAAATGCGCCATCTTTTGAAATAACTATTATTTTTAGTAAAGAGATAATTGAGTCAGTTAATAACCAATTTTTATTGTAAAAAACATATGCTTTTTACAATAAAAATTGGTTATTAACTGACTCAATTACCTCTTTACTAAAAATAATAATTTTATTTCAGACCAGAAACAAAAAATAACAAATTTTAGTAACAAAAATTCCTAATGTTGAGTTGTTCAAAATAAGCTCAATTTGAAAAAAATAAGAAATAAAATTTTTAATGGCAAGAAAAGTGGCAAGTGTTGCACCATTTTGAAATCTTGATTAAATGCGCCATCTTTTGAAACAACTTGCCAAGGGTAGTGTAGTACATTTTTTTTTCAAAATGAAGTGTCAAAGTTAAGTAACAATATTTTTGTGAACCATGACTCACTAAAACTTAACTTATTTTATTAAATTAACAATGTTTTTTGCATTAATTTGTAGTTGCGATTAATAGCATCGTTAATGAAGATCACGAAATTAAAAAAATCACAGCGAAATTGTGACATTGGTGATCACAGGACTTGAAAATGCGACCAAGAGTGTCGAATTTCAACTTTTTTTTTTAAATGTCTATTATCGCTGAACTGAGTGATATGGATTTTTTTTTGTATTTTTCCCAGAACTGCTATAACTTGGCCTTTCATCCGGTCTCAGATTATCGTTGAGTTTTGGGACACCCTGTATACAGTCGAACCTCGATATAACGTAGATTTGTCCATTTCTTTCCGATAGACACCCGAAACCTTGATACAACAACATTATCATATACACTGTGCTCCAATTGCTAATGGCTTGTAAAAATTTCTCTAATTTAACCCTTTCTTTCTTTGGAAAATATTCCTATATTAATAGTACTATTATATTTTTTTAAAGAACATTTTCAAGAACATGATCTCGATATAACGAAAACTCGACATAACGAACTTCCCTAGAGATTCGTTATATCGAGGGTTGACTGTGTATATATATATATATATATATATATATATATATATACATACATACATACATACATACATACATACATACACACACACACACACACACACACACACACACACACACACACACACACACACACACACACACACACACACACACACACACACACACACACACACACACACACACACACACACACACACACACACACACACACACACACACACACACACACACACACACACACACACACACACACACACACACACACACACACACACACACACACACACACACACACACACACACACACACACACACACGTATATATATATATGTGTGTGTGTGTGTGTGTGTGTGTGTGTGTGTGTGTGTGTGTGTGTGTGTGTGTGTGTGTGTGTGTGTGTGTGTATATATACACACACACACATACACGATACAGTTAGACGTTGTATAAACTGCACTTAAAGGGAGTCTCACGTTTCTCACGCTTAGTTATGCGAGTCTCGTAGGTCGGAGGTAGTCCTCTTACCGGCAGAAACGTTCGTTGTTCTCGCTTTGCCGCTTTTTCTTTCTCGGCAAGAAAAAAAAAACCGAAGAGAAAAACCCTTCTCCCATTGGCAAGGACTCTCGGGCTAGGTCCTTTCGTCTCCTTATTCTCATGTGCCTCGCTATTTTCTCCGCTTCTTCCCATCCTTTGGTTTTTTCTGCCGAAAGCTCCCAGTCCCATTCGTGGCCATCAGTGGCTGCTCTTCACCAAAGACTCTCCTCCAAGCTACCTCCTTCTTTCAGGCAAAATTAAGCGAAGGTAAGGAATTGAGGGAGAGTCAAGGTAAGGTAGCCGGATAGGCAAGATCTCCTTCTCTTTCCCTCCACGTATTACGAATGTATATTATGAGAGATTCTCCAGGGAATCTGCAAACTCGTTCCTTCACCCCTCCGGCCTTACATTTCATCCCGTGGCGTCTTCAGCCCTGCGCAACGAGGCACACCCCCCCCTGCCCCTTAGAATCCGTGGAGTGCAAGCGAGTTACGTTTTCGCAGGAACTCAGATATATCCCGGAAGATTAGGCAAAGCTGTTCCCTAGCGCAAGCTGCTATCCTTGCCCTCTCACTCGTTCGCCGCTTTATGAATGCAACATCTTCCGTCCCACACCACGGGCAAGCTTGCCAGCCAGCTGCAACAGCTGCCACCCCTTGCGCCCTGGCACAAACACGTGTCGAGACAGCCACACCTCCCTGCGACCTTTCCCAGTCTTTGTAGGACTCAAGTTTTTCGGAAAGCTCGTCTCTCTCTCTCTCTCTCTCTCTCTCTCTCTCTCTCTCTCTCTCTCTCTCTCCCGTCCCCGAGACTCGTGGAAAAAGTACAGTGAGGAATGAAGAAAAAAGGATCTCGAGGACTTAAGAGGTCAGGCCACTCTAGAGGCCGAAGCAATACTCTTTTTGAAGATTTTTTTTCAGAAAAACTACAAAATAAATCGAGATTACAAAAAAGGGTGTTTATCATATATATCTTTGACTGTATACAATAATTTTTTTGAAGCGATTAATTTCAAAATGGCGGCTGTGCAGCGTTTGTCTCAAAACTGCATTTTTTAAGTTGGCCGGAAACATAACTCAGACAATTTTCAACCGATTCACTTGAAATGTTGAATATATCGTGAAAAATACATTGCTTGTGGAAGTACGTAGGATTTTTTTTTATATTGCATAGTTCATTTGTTATTAACAATTATCTGACGATCTTTAGGCAAATTTTTTACTTTCCAAAAAAAATTGAAGTACGTATGATTTTTTTTATATTGCATAGTTCATTTGTCATTAACAATTATCTGACGATTTTTTAGGCAAATTCTTCACTTTCCAAAAAAAAAAAATTGACAGATAATTGTTAATAACAAATGAACTATGCAATATAAAAAAAATTCTACGTACTTCCATACGCAATGTATTTTTCATGATATATTCAACATTTCAAGTGAATCGGTTTAAAATTGTCCGAGTTATGTTTCCGGTCAACTTAAAAAATGCAGTTTTGCGATAAACGCTGCACAGCCGCCATTTTGAAATTAATCGCTTCAAAAAAGTTATTGTATACCATCACTGATATGTATGATAAACACCCTTTTTGTAATCTCGATATATTGTGTAGTTTTTCTGAAAAAAAAATCCTCTGAAAGCCAATTTGTTGGCCTCTAGAGTGCCCTAACCCCTCAAATAACGAGCAACATTCTGTCGCTTTACGTAAAGTAAATAAATTAGGGATGAACCACCCACCCCCTGCTTCGCGCAATGACTGCCCTCTTTGGCTCTTTGGACCTCTTTGGGCTCTTATTGCGGAGAGCAGGTAGACTAGACGTAAAGGTTGATTTTTTTTTTCGAAAAATATCTCCCGACTACCACATGTATACTTTTCGAACAACTTCATTGTAGATAACAACGAGTTTCGGAACGAACAACAAAAATGGAATTTCCATTACCTAGTGTTTCGATGCCACGATTTGTGGGTATTTCGAAGTTTGTGATGAGCTTTTTGTTCGAAGTTGTTTCGTGGTCATTCTCTCGTTACTACTCACGAGGAGAGGCAAACGGTGCGTAGCGGATGATAATAATCAGTCGAATACACTTGTCAAAGTATGTTGAATAAATTATATTGTTGTTGAAAAAAATAATAATCGACACCCATCATCGATGTGTTACGGTGATTAGGAGAATGCCAATCAAATGTACAACAATTTTCCTCCCAATTGCGAAAGAGAAATTGTCGATGAAACGGCCTGAATGAAGAAGCTTGGACTGCGGTAGGTTCGATGCTCTTTGAAAACTACCAGCAAGCAGATTTCCAATTCAATCTGCACTTGTTTTTTTTACATCATTTTCATTGAAATGGCCAAGTCTGGGCAATAAATTTTCCGTAATTTTGACCGGGTACAAGATGGTCAATTTGCGGGTGAAATTGGAGAGAAGTTTACAGAAAAAAGTTGACCAGGGGTACTCGTGATGAATTCCTGCAATGACAGAGAAAAATCTTCAGCCCTTGCTCCTCTCCCTCCCGTTCTCTTTTTGCTCTAGATCTTCGCTACTGATCGACTATCTTCTTTTTTCACTCGAAATCATGGATCTCACGTACGCAGGGGCGAGAAGATAGAGGAGAAATTGCCGGGGAAGAACGAAGGGGTGAGATATATAGCCAACTGCCCTTGTGCCTTTAGCTCTTTCTCTTTCCGTTGCCCATTACCGTTCGGGAATAGCGCCATAAGATATAATTGAACAGAATCCCTCTCTATTAGGGGCTAGCCATCATTCCACGAAGAGCCTCGAGGCTTTCCAGAACGTGTCGGCTGACTAGACGGAGAAAGAGGGAGGGTTGGGGGGGGGGGGGGTCGACAGACAGAGACAAGGAAAGACGAAGAGGTTCGAGGAGAGGATTCTGAAGGGGCGGGAAGCTCGACAGGGCGTTTCAGGGACACTCCGTCGTCCTACTTATTTAAGGGTTACGATTCCACGATATTCCTCCACACATCTGATGCTTCCGCGATACTGTAATACAGGTTGTAACCTCACAGAAACATCGTTTTTAAAGTCGGTGGACATGATATCTCGAGAACCCCTCGATGGATTGTTTCCAAATTTACAGAAGATATGATGAGAAACATTTTAAGGTCGTTGACGATCTCACTTTTTAAAAATCGATCTTCATTTTTCAATAGTTACGTAAAAGTGACGACTTTTTTCATAGATTTTGTATGCTCGAGTTTCAAATCGTCGGCTCGTTGTTAAAAAGAATAATTTCAAAAATCGATGATCGTCAACGACTCGTATTTATTGTTGACTTGAATAACCCGTTTGGTTTATAGATTTCAGATAGACCGTTTAAGCTGGAGAGTGTCCACCGTCCAACGTCGCGAAACAAATTTCATTATATGCCGGAAGCCATGGGTTTGTCGTTTTTCTGTATTTTTCGGAGATTGTTTCAAGGCTCATAATATATGCACCTTTATGTTTAAAAAATGCGTTTGTTTTCACCAACCATTTCTCAGAAAAAAATTCGGAATTTGGCCATTTTTTCGGGTCTCTAGGTAGATGTAGCCCCTTAATCCGTATATATCTGACAATCCACTCGATTTTTGTTTCACCTCTAGCTAAAAGGACAATTATTTTTCCATACCAAATAAAATGGAATACAAGACGAAACCAAAATACTCATTTATTTCATCCCCTAAAATTCACAGGGGTGGAAATAGTCTTCCAAATTATGGGGAGTAAGTAGACTCGAGGAAATGCGACTCGTTAAATGCCTTCTCCGTTTTTTCGGACGTAAGAACATTTTGCCAGTGGACCAAAAAATCATCATAATCCGACGAGTTTATCTGGCGCAATTAATTAGTTTCAAATTCGATCCACCACATCAGGTCGAAATGGCCGCCTAAAAACTTTTCCAATAGTGCCATGAAAAAAGTGAGTAAGAAACGATGTCATGAATCACGAGATATCGTTGAAAGGGAATGGAGGGGGGGCAATGATTATCTCGCCGTATGATAATGAAACAGTGGAAGTTTGGGTTTGTGCTTTAGGACAAAAAGGCCTAGGTCTCAATGAAAATTTGCTTGGATTACGATGAAATGAGATTTTGGATGGGGGTGAGAAAGTTGAGACTTTCTCTTTCGCTCGCTCTCTTTCTATCTTTATCGCTTCCATTCGCGTCTCTCGAGAAATTCCGCCAACCCCTTATTACCGAGTCCAAAGCTCCATTATCCATTGTAGCGGGTTGATTATGAGCAATAATGAGCGCTCCTTAATCAAGAAGGCGCGACTTCGCCATCGTCTTTCGGCTCCTTGAGTATTCTCGATTCGCAGCCTTCTTCGAGATGGTGGTTGATGGGTGTTCAACACCCCTTATGCTCCCCTTACCTTTATTCGTTTGCACTTAGTAGGGTCCATTCAAACAAAGTCGACAGGCTTGTAAAAGTTTCCTTTGTCTTCTTTTAATTTTTTTCAAGTCGTTTTTGCAATTATTTTAGTTTTATTTTTCACGTTATTCATGTCGTTGAATATTCTTTAGAGTCGATATCAACATTTTGGAAAAAAATTTCGGACAAAAACTTTTAGGGTAATTTCTTTTCTCTCTGGAACGGTAATTATTTTTTTTTGAAGACGAAGAAAGTCGAGGAATTTTCCATGTTCTTGTTGATGAGCACGTTTTTTTTTTACATTGATTGAAGTAGCATTTGAAACCAATCGTACAGTTCGAACAGGATTTTTGTTCCATATTTGCATCACTGTTTTGAACAGGAGAAAATATTGACAGTGGAATTGTTACGTTTATTTCACCTGAAATGCCCCATATACATGTAAATGTATGGAAATAAGCTGGGAGAAAATAAAGGGGCTTCGTCCGGATCATTCGGCAGGTAAAGTGTTTCTCGTTAAGCCCCTTCGTTCGTCAGCAATCAATGTATAGCTTCCTATCCCTCCGGGCTCTCAGGTCACTTCGATCCCGAAATAATGAGTTTCGCAATCAGCGAAATGCTCGTGAAATGTTTACGCTGCAATTACCGGTCGGACCGAAAATTTTCTCCCTTAAATATCGTAAATCGTAAATACACATTTGTATTTTGTTACTATCACGTGCAAACATTGCCATCACCTGTAAAATCCTACAAATCCACTACCTCCGCCGGAATTTCTCCATTGATTTGTTTATTCGCAAAAAATATTTTGTCGTCAAGCGCCGAATAATCGGAGAAGACACACGACGTAAAAAAATCAGCGAAAAAAAAACATACGAAAGTTCGTCTACATTTTATTGTTGAAACAGAATTGAGTCCGAATCTGTTCAACGGAATCAGAGTTATGTGACAAAATAAAAGTTTGGCAATATCGAACTTGTCGAACGTAAAAAAAAGGGGAATATTTATTTCTTCTCCGCCATTACGCAGTCAGTTTTGGGAGCTCTAGGTTTGGAAATCTTCCGCTGATAACGAATCTGCAAGAAATTTTTATCGCGACGAAAGATGCCTCCTTTTCTGTCTCTCGCGCATACGCAAAATCATAAACTTTCATCATTTTTTGTTATCGTCGTGCTGCAATAACGCGTCACACACGATCGTTTGGCATTTTTCCTCTTACTTTTATCTAGTTCGAGACGTGTGGCAACTGTCGGAAACGAGGCAAAGTTTTATTATGAAACAATAAAATATGTGAACGTATTCTTCGAGCTTCCACGATGGTTTCGAGCTTTGGTGCTCTTTGGAGACAAGGAGAGCGAGTGAGAGAGAGAGAGAGAGGGAGAGAAAGAGAGAAAGAAAGAGAGAGAGAGTCATGGGGAGATTGAGGCGAGGGAAAGACGAAACGATAGAGCTGCTTTGTTGCTCCTCTTTCTCCGTTCTTGCAACGTCGAGCTTTTGATTTACGGGCTAAGTTTTATATCGCATCGACAGTGTTCTGTCGCGTGTCTCTCATAGCTCTCTCCTCTCTGTCTTTTCTCTCTTCTTTTCTATTTCTGTAGAAAGCACTAGAAATAAAGCGAGGATGCCACGAAGGAGAGAGAAAAAGCCATATCTGCTCCCATCCTCAACGCAAATGGCCAACTGTTTGCTATCCCATATCCCCAGGATAATATTGCAGCTCAGCGTGCATTTTACATTAGAAACTTTCAGGTGTTTCCTGAAGAAACCTTTACACACAGACACAGTCATATGCATAAGCTTATAACAATTCCATATTACAAAATTTCTGCCTGGATTACATTGACATCAATTTTCTATGAGCTTAATTTAAACTTCGTTGTCAAACTGAATTAATTCAATGTTTAGGCAGCTCAGCGTGCATTTTACATTGGAAACTTTCAGGCGTTGCCTGAATAAACCTTTATACACAGACACAGTCATATGTATATGTACGCGGAAAGGTGATGTTGAAGACATTCGGCTTGTTGGTAGCGGACCATCCTCGTGGTAGTCAATTGTCCTCATACTCCGCATCATGTAAACTGTGATGTCTTTTATATCGTCATTGGATAAATGTGAGCATATTTATGTAAAGATCACTTCGTGGACTATCCTGTCCCCAAATTCATCGACTCGTTTATAAGAAATCAGGGACCATGAGCAAGAGAGTCGAATGTACTGGAATCAGTTCGAAATGCACTTTTCGCATGTATATCGGGGTCCACATGTGTGTATACGTATATGGCCAGGCACGTTATGAGGTAAGCTATATACAATCGAGGAAACGATCGCGAAAACTGCCCGAACTACTGAAAGACTCTGCAGGGACACGAGAGTGAAAGGGGAGCCGAAAAGGGTGTAGGGAAATCGCAAATAAAGAAAAAGGGGGAGAAAAAGATGATGTTGAGGTTTGCATAGTTGGAACGCATCAAATTTGGCATGCTTGTAGAATGGGTAAAAATAGGTGAAACGATTTTTAAAGGTTGAAACGTACCCTCCGAAACTGGGGTGTTTTTCGTTGATAACGTTTTAACGGTACGAGATACGAAAAAATTCAAATTGTAACAATGTTTATTTTTTCGTGTACTATACATTGGAGATGAAGAACGATAACGTTATCGACGAAAAACGAAAAACGCCCCTATTTTCGAAGGTGCGTTTCACCCCTTAAAAATCGGGTTCCGCGGATATAAAAAAACACGGGTCGCCTATTTTTACCCATTCTATAAGCATGCCAAATTTCATCGAAATCGGAGAGATCGGCCTCGCAATCTTTCCAAGTCAATCATTTTTTAGGATCCTTATCACGAGTCCACAGTCCGAATTAGCAGGATACGACTTTGGATGATAACAAAATGAAGAAACGTTAGTTTTTTCATTTTTGTTGCATTCCGAAAGAGAGTGAGGAGCATTTCTTCATTAACTACGTCGTATCAAATGGAATCATCTGACAAACGGAAAATTTACATTTTTATCATTCGATACTTTCTCCATTCTACCCTGCTCACCTATGGATCTTCGCTTTGGAATAGGAGCTTGCAAACTGATTCATTTGTATTTTTAGAACTTACTCAAGTGTGAAAAGAACGCTTATTCTGAGATCCAACATACTTTGACTTCGTATTTGTATATTTTTAAATATGTGAATAAAAACTTACGTACAAGTATGAAATTGGATACTGTGAGAAAGTCACTTTAGGGAAATGCTCTATTTTAGTTCGTGACTAAAGTACGAGTGTAAAAAGTTAGCAATCGTTCCAAGACCTTTTTGGCACTTCGAAGAAGTTCCTAAGGTAGAATTTTATTAAAAATGGGTAGTTCAGTTGGGGTGGAAAGTCTTAAATACGTCGCTAAGTCGTATATATGATGCACGCTGAGGGGATTGAGAAGAACATCACCAAATTCGGAATTCCCTGCAACGACTATCGACTCGGGAAGCGATAAAAGAGAGGGTGGGGGGAGGATTAACTGGCGCATGTGATCGAGATTATGGCATTGCGTTTCCAAAAGGCTCTCTCTCTCTCTCTGTCTCTCTCCGTACATACGCAAAGACGTCTGCGTTATACCTACAGGGAAGTATTCACGAGGACCGGGTATGGGTGGCAATAGAAATGGAGACGACGACGCACATTATCCGCACTCCCGGCGAATGCATAAACTCGAAATTACTCCCGCGAACTCCTGCTAGCGGTATCTCGAAGATACGAGAAAGAAAGAGTGAGATCATTATTCTAACCCTCTTCCTTCCCAGTTTCCACCCCGCCCCCAGATTTTACCATCTCGGCGCATCAACTCTGCAGTACTTTTCTTCAGAACATGAAGTTTCCCGTTTCAATAAAGAAAAAGAACTACCTCGATAAATTTTGTCTCAACGATAAAAATGCTGGAAAGTTTCTGTTTTTTGTTTCATGCTACCTTTCCATTATTGTAATCTTCAGCTGTAATGTTAAATCGTTGATAGTTCCTTTTGCGGCGAATCCGTCCGAAACTAATCAACCTCCTTGAAACTCCAGGGTGGTTTTTCGGAAATTTCCAAATTTGGCTTTCGGAATTTTTCGTTTTTACAAATATTTTCCATGATGGTTAAAAAATTACGAGAAAATAAATTTCAAGTTGAGTAAGCTCGAATTTTCCATGGTATATATTGAAGCCTTGTGGTTCAATTCGCCATGCTCTTTGCCTACTGATTCGGAGTCTCAAAAATATCAGGGCAGTCATCTCATACGATATACATTATTTTTAACCCTAGGAATCGAAAAAGATATTCAAGTTCCCCCTTGCATTTTGTTATTGTGTTTTTTAAAATTATTATTCGTATTATATTTTTTATCATTATTACTACTTCTTTATTTATTTATTATTATTATTTCAAATCTATAATAGATTTATAGATAATAAATCTTTAAATTAATCTATTATTGGAATGTTGAATAAGTTCTCGTTGTTTGTTTCCTGAAAATGAATGCTCTTTATAGACTTCTTTATAGATGAGTTACTATCTTAAGGCCTTAGGCTACACTGGGATTTTCCAAAAATCGATTTTTGTTGTTTTTAAAAAGGTACCCCAGTACCTATAAAATTACATTCCAAAAGACTATGGGTATGAAAAATCTCCAAGTACTCGATTTTCAAAGATTGTTGAAGATGAATGGTATCGAAGCATTATTCATATCGTGACTTTTTACTAACTTTAAACGCGTTTATCTCAAAACTACATTTTTCAAGTCGGCCGGACTCGTAACTCAAACATATTTCAAGCGATACACTTGAAATTTCAACTGTATACTTAGAATTACATTTTCTAAGGCACTACGTAGGATTTTTAAAATTACATTGCATAGTTCCTTTTTTACAAACAATTATCTGACGATTTTCTCATGGCATTAAATACTTTTTGTTTTAGAAATGCGCCATTTTGACAAAAAACAATATATAAAAAAAGCCTACGTACTTCTATAGCTATTCTTATATATAATCGAAAAAACTTTAGTGTCTCATCATAACTGAAAAATAATAGGAGCTGTTGGTCCAGAAATAAAAGGGTCATTGGAAAAATGCTGCACAGTTGCCATTTTGACATGTACCGTTGTGAAAAATAACTTTGTATAGCCAATCACGTGTATAATAAAATCCCAATTTTGTAATTTCGATTTAAGTTATAGTTTCGCTGAAAAAAATGCAAAATATGCCCTTTTTGGCCTCTAGAGTGGCCTAAGGCCAAACATGCACGGAGTTCTGGTAACGCCATCTGTTGGAAAACAGCGAGAACTTGTTCAACGTCCTAATATTATTATTTCTAATATAGCGAGTAATTATTCTCGCGAATACTTTGCCCTTGTGCTTTTTACTCGTCATCTTTTATATTTTTGGTCCGATAGAATGGCATACTTCAGAGTTTTCTGGTGTCTTTCACTTGGGTACTTGTTACTCTAATCCCCTTCGGGATTCCATTGCAGCGTGGTCGAGCTTGCAGTTCCGCAGCCCGCCTCTCGCGCAAGCTCGACTGTCCCTTTTTGTACATGCGTCCGTGATGTTGCTCAACATACACAGGCAGTACACAGCGACATTCGTGGACCAACAGTTGGCTTTAACACCCGTGCGAACGGTGGCCCGCTAAAAAACTTTATAATAACGTCTCGCTTCGGTTTGCCGCGGTGGCGAAGAAAGAAGAGGCTCTCGTTAAGGGTGCGCCGGGATAGATGAGATAACGCGTAGGTACTCACGGAATCGTAAGGACGAAGGAGTTTTAACCGCGGAGCCGGCAAAGTACTGCCCGTAACTCGATTAAGGGCCCGCAGCCAGAGGCAACAATTCACAGGGGTTGGGGGTTGAAGGGGGTGGAAGGAAAGATAGGAGAGAGAGAGATAGAGAGAAAGAGTAACTGCGGTGTGCAGTACTTCGTTCAATTATCGGTCTCTCCCAGCTTTCCGTACCTCTTTCTTTTCTCCGATTCACTATTCATCCCTTACCACCCTTCTACGGCCGATGCGTTCTCGTTAATAGCTCACCTACCCCTTCGTACATTTTCCATCTCGCAGCACACCGCGGCGAGCTTTTTTTTCGTCTTTTCAATGTCGGCGGATATATACCCGCCCGCGCATTTACGTGCAAGACGTTTGGAGGTGCGCACCAGAGACGGGAGCTTTTCACCCCTCGTAGTCTTACTTTTTTCTGCGGCATTTTCATCTCGAATCATTGATTTTCCGATATAAGCTCGCGACTGTAACGATCGGCGAACAAGTTTTGGACCTGTAAGCCAAAACGTATTTTTTTTCCATATCATGCTCAAGGGAATTTCAGATAACAGACAGGGTATTTTTCTGATTTTTTCCGCCGGTAAAAAATGTTTGTTTTTAAATTAATTTTCAATATGGAATGATTCAACTCGACACCCGCCCGCGCATTTACGAAGAGATTTACGCATTTAAAGAGAAGAAAATCCAGCACATTTTAGCGTAGAATATGAATTTTTGACTGAAGGTAGATGGTTGCATACTGTAGGTAACCCCAATAAAATGTAGTCCTTCAACTAGCTCCAACTCTAAAAAATATGGGTTGAAAACTTAAAAATCGCCGTATCTCGATAATTAATAGTCCGATGAAAAAATGTTTCAAACAAAAGTTATTTGGAATAATAAAATACGTATAAAGTTATCCGACGTCCAATCCCTTATCTTTGAAAATAGCGGCACAAAAATACGATATGTCTACTCCGCTCGCACACGCATCAACCTCGAATTTTCGAATCGTTTTTGTGCCGCTATTTTCGAAGATAGGGAGTTGGACGTCAGACAACTTTATACGAATTTTTTTATTCCAAACAACTTTTGTTCGAAACATTTTTTGATCGGGCTATTAATTATCGAGATACGGCGATTTTTAAGTTTTCAACCCCTATTTCTTAGGGGTTGGGGCGAATTGAGCGGCAACATTTTATTGACTATCAGTATGCAACCATCTATGTTCTGTGCAAAATTGAAATTCTACCGTAAACAGTGCTGGGTTTTCGTCTCTTTTACTGAACTATACGTGCAAGACGTTAAGGGGTGCGTACCAGAGACGGGAGCTTTTCACCTTGGTAGCCTTATTTTTTTTCTGCGGAATTTTCATTTCGAATCATTGATTTTCTGATATAAGCTTGCGACTATAATGATCGGCGAACAAATTTTTGACCCGTAAGCCAAAACGTTTTTTTTTACATCATGCTCAAGGGAATTTCAGATAACAGGGTATCTTTATGATTTTTTTTTGTCGGTAAAAATTGTCTTTTTTACATTCGTTTTCAATGTGGAGCCGCTCAACTCGACACGGAACGCCCTGTGCCGAGAGAAGGGCGGAAGCGAAACTTTGAGGTCGAGAGCCGGATGGTAGCGTTGCTCGTAAGTAGAGTGCAACCGATGTTTCCTCGTCCACGGGGATTTCTAACGCATTAAGAAGTCCTCGGGACTCTTTTATACTTTTCCCTTTTTTCTTCATCTCCTTCCTCCTCTTCTTCTCCCTTTTGCGCTGCGAGGGTTTTTTTTTCCAGCGCAAAGGATATGGGCTGACAATGCGAGAGTGAGAGAAAAATAACGAACACGCATTGTGCTCGCCAGAGCGAGAGATGGCGATGGTAAGGGTAGTTGGAAAGGCGAGGGAAAGAAAAAATAAATAAAAATGAGCGGCGTGCGGAAAGCACTTTAGCACTTGTACCGAAGAATTTTAATGACTACGCATTAACGATTGAGAGAGAATGGAAATCGCTGAAGGATTCGTATCTATATTGTGTGTTTGCCAGGAGGACATTTCGGGGATGCGAATATTCGAAATTGCTTTAAAGCCACGAGACGATACTGCGAGAATTTTTTTTTCTTCGTTAAATTACGCGCCACGATAAATCGCTCGCGTTTCATCAGCGAGGGAGCCCGCTAGAGCGGAAACATTTACGTATCGAGAGAATTTGCTCATCCATTTGCAGAGATTGTTTGCGCGTCTCGTGAAGACTGAACATTTTTCAGACTCTTCGTGGATTCTCATGTCTTTCGAGGACTTTAATTGTATTTCTAGGTTAGGAACTGTTATCGGTTTGCAATTTTTCGAAGTGGACTGAGCAACTAGATCGATTAAATTTGCCGCACGAGGAACACTACTTAAGGCGAGATATTCATTTACAACGATAAAAAAAATTTTAATCCAAATTTTACAGAATGTTTGCGTAAAATGAATTCGGTTTTTTCAAAACCAATGAAATTAATTTTTTTGTAAATGCCATTCTCTTAAATATGCATTTTCTTGATATTAATTACTGTCAAATAGAAACTATACATGTTCTTAGTGAATATTTTTTTGATTTTTTTTTTCAAATCAAAATCTACGAGAAGTTCGATTGCACGCCGATTTGCGAGCCCCGCGGCACCCTTGCTGTAACACTCTGCCACAGCTTCGCCATTTTGACGACAAATGAATTAAAACAAATTTCGTTTGTATACTTAAATATACTATTAAAGTATACCTACACTTTGATAACTGCAGAACAATTATTTATTCATTTAAAAAATCCCTCAAAATTGCTTAATTCTTTCCCGTCTAAATGTATATCCCGCCTTAACGTCCGTCTTCGATTTTGGTGAAACCCATATATGTGATAAAGCATTGAAAACTATTACACACTTTTTTTATCAGCGCAAAAACGGTTTTAAGGGGAGAAACCACCCCTCAAAGAAAGACGTGTCACCCCTTAATATAATTTTTTGTCGATATTATTGTAGTGGATTTTTAATCGCTTGCCATCGGAGGAATTTTGGTTTTTGTGTCATTCAGATCAGTGAACTGCTTGTGGGTGAAATGGCAAAATCACCCCCTCCCCCCGGACACGTCTTCATTTAAGGGGGTTGTTTCTGCCCTAAAAATCATTTTTCCACCGATAAAAAACACGTGTGTAATAGTTTTTAATGCTTTATTAAATATATGAGTTTTTATTAAATTCAAGGCAGACACTTGAATGACATTCCTAGTCAGATGTTGTCATTATTTAAAGTGTCGAATTGGGACTTCTAAAGATTCAATATTATTTCATGCCTAATTCCGACTTTTCCGCTACATTTTATCCGAAGCTAGGGAATTCTGGAAGATTCCCTAGATACGAAATGGGTTACCAACCTTGAAACAAAATAAATATGAATTTTTGTCGTGATAATTAACAATTATTTTCGCGATACTATTCACTTTCTCCCTCATTTCGTTCACAGAAGGCAAAGGATCTCTCGTGAAAATGCATGTTTCCTTCATGGCTAGATCATTTCGTAATCATGTTGAAGTTTGCATCGTTGGAATGCCATAAAATTTTATTTTCGTTTTCCTACATTTTTCCTGCTATTCGAAAACATTTCTGATAGATTTAGGTTGTGCGTCTCCAATAAGGATCTTGAAAAGATTGCAGTAGCTTTGATTTGCCAAAAAAATAGGCAATTAGAAAAAAAGTTATTTTTGTTGCATTTCAACGAAGCGCTTCAATATTATTTTTTATCGGTTTGTTATTATCAGCCCAACCGAAAGTTCATTTCCGATCGTTTTACAATTCCCTTTTTCCCCGGTTAGCCTGTACGTCTTCTTTTCAAAACACTCACATTGCGAGACTAATAGTTCCTTCCTCCAGCAACCAAAACTGGACTTAAAAAATATCAAGCCATTCCAGTCCAGCCGTGTTTGAAAAAATTTCCAAAAACTCTATACCGATTTTTTTGGCGCAACAATGTATCATTTCATCTTACTTCCGTTTTTCAACGGTCCCCTCGAAAGAGGAATATTCCCGAGGACTTTGAGCAATTCCCGAGCATACTTTCGATACCATCGAATTTTCAAAAAAAAAAAAATACCACGTTTCACGCTAAGCGATAACAGCCGAGGAATGATAATTTTTCGTTGGCTCAATTGCCCCTTGGGTTCAATGTCTCATCCCGTAAGTGTCGAAAGTCTTCTGCAATGGCCAATATATAATAATAATAATTACACGCTGGTTACGATTACGGGGATGAAGGTAAAGCTCGGGTGCTCTCGAATTATGTGCTGCCTCAGGACTTTGCTTGATCGGTGCCCCGGTGGTGCTTCGTCACCGAGTCGTAACGGACTATAAGGTGTATATTGAGGCCAGAATAGACATTACATTAAGCCATATAGTGACCCTCGGTAATCTCGGCTATGTGTATCCATTTGGTGGTTCTGCCGGAGGTCATCTCTCTCTCTCTCTCTCTCTCTCTCTCTCTCTCTCTCTCTCTCTCTCTCTCTCTCTCCTTCCCTCTCTCTCTCTCTCTCTCTCTCTCTCTCTCTCTCTCTCTCTCTCTCTCTCTCTCACTCTCTCGCTCTTTCCCTCTCGTTGCCCTTCGCTTTCTATAGCCCAAAATGTCTATATGTATATGACGAGCATGGTCTTATTAAGGTCTATATGGAGATCCGTATATGCATCGTCTAGCTATTCAGCCTCGAGGTTATGGCTTAGTTGCCGAGAGCTCAATTGCGCGTCGAATCGACGTTGTTACAATCTCGCCATACGAGAATCCACATACTGTGTATAATGGCAAGCATCTCCCCCCCATTCCCAAACTCCATCCAGCCGCTCTCCACTCCCGACAACCTTGTCGTGGCTCGACACCGCCTGCAACCCCTAAATATTGCCTGATCAATCGTTAGTTCCGATTGCCGTTATTTATTGCTATTAGGGAGCGCTGGGAGCCATCTGCCCAGTTCGCTTGTTGTTTTTTCGGTCTTTATTTGAATGGGCTACCTAGGTAGGGCAAAAAGTTGCATTTTCCAAAAATATTTTAAATCCACAGTGTCACCTTCTAGCTACATTCACTCAAAATTTCATTGAAATATTCCTAAAACTGAATGAGCTACAGCTTCTAACAGTCGCTGGGCGAGCGGCAGTGTTGGGCGTTAATCGATTAAATTTTCAATCAGTTCGTTAATTGACTAAATGAGACATTGCATTTAATTTAATTGCAATAACACTATTAATTGCATGTTGCAATTAATTAATTTGGATTCATCTATGTTAATTGCAACTCACAATTCAAACAATTGCAATTAACTTTTTTAATTGTTCTGAGAAACAATTGAAACTAACAATTAACCTTATATACGTATTTCAATAACTTACACATTTGTTCTGACGTTACTCCGCGTCCTGTACAATAATAAGTTTTAATTGTTGGTTTTTAATAAATTATGTTTTAATGATTGAAAATTGATTAATTTCTAATTGTGGAAAGTCACGATTAACAATTGGTTAATTTTTAATTGCAACTACAGCAATTAACAATTAATTAATTGTCAATCGTGAGTTTTCGCAGTCACAATTGGTCAATTGTTAATTGTTATAGTCGTGATTAACAATTAGTTAAATGTTCATCTTTAGTTACTCTTGCAATTAAATTTTGCCCAACACTGGTGAGCAGCAGTAACACCATACTTGAATCTTTAAACGCGTTTTTCTCGAAACACTGTTTTCAGTCGGTGGACATGATATCTCGAGAACCACTCGATGGATCGTTTCCAAATTTACAGGAGACACGACGAGAAACACTCATAGGTCGTTGACGATCTCACTTTTTTTAAATCGATCTTTATTTTTTAATAGTTACGTAAAAATCACGATTTTTGCATATATTTTGTATGCTCGGGTTTCAATTCATCGCCACATTGTTAAAATAGAAAAATTGAGAAATCAACGATCGTCAACGACTCGTATTTATTGTTAACTTGAATAACCCGTTTGGTTTTTAGATTTCGGATGGACCGTTTAAGCTGGAGAGCGTCCACCGCCGAGCGACGCGAAAAAAATGAATCACCTGTCGGCAGCCATGTTTTGGTGATTTTTTTAAAAGGCTCTCAATGTATGTAGAAATATATCAATATACTCAGAAAACAGAATTTGGAATTCGTCCATTTTTTTCGTGCCTCTAGGTAGATGTAGGCCTCCAATAGGTAATTCGATGGGTATCCCTCCCAAAAAGTAAGCACAGTTAGCCACTCGTTTCAGGTCAATATCGATGATTATAGTTGAATTTGTTTGTTAATCCGAGTATTCATTACACCTAACATTTATAGCGCAAATGAGCCAAGAGCCGCAGAAGACTTTGGTAGTTTTACCTCTGCTGTAAATAGTTGTGTCGTCGACGGAAAGTATTAATTTGCCGAGAGTGATGTGACGTTGGAAGACAAATTTTTCATCCGAGTCGACGACGATGTTTCGGCGTCCCGGTATCCTCCTACGCTCTCTCGCTTTTTTCCCTGCCCTTGCCCTGGTGTCTATCTATCTTCGTTTTTGGGGTCCTCGTACGTAAGGCTCTCTCGGCCAAAATGAGAAATGACGGGGTTGCGAGGGTGACCCTCGAAAGGCGCTTAAGTAATATCCAGCCTCCTTGAAAGAGCCATCCGTCCTCGGGTCTTGCGAAACCGAGCCAACTCGAGCCACCGCTACTACTATCAACCTCTTGTTACAAAACCCTCGCGCAAAACTCCACCCTCTTCGAGGGAATCTCACCCTCTTATTCTCATTCTGACTTCCCTTCCACAGAATCTCTTAATGAATTTGTACGAGAATCCCAGTCATTTGTTCCTCGACGAATTTGATTCTCTCTCCTTCTCTTTCTTTGTTTCACTTGCTCTCTTCGTCTTTCACTCTCTCTCTCTCTCTCTCTCTCTCTCTCTCTCTCTCTCTCTCTCTCTCTCTCTCTCTCTCTCTCTCTCTCTCTCTCTCTCTCTCTCTTTCTCCGGACGCCGTTGCGTCCAAATTTCCCTCGAAGCCACACTTTCGGGGCCAAGTACAACTCGGCGTGTAATATTGTACCATCCAATTCACAAAGATTAATCGAACCCATCAACCCTTATATGACTCTTCTCGATCACTTTGAATTTACCCACGTAAATGAGTTTGCCGATTACATCGTGGTGAATCCGAGCATTTTGTGGTTTTTGTTGAAAGCAAAGAAAACAAAACTTGCTTCACGAGGGGTTGCTCATAAAGTTTGGGGGGTGGCTTGTCGTGATATCGTAATTGCTCCGATCCTATTGCATAAAAGAAACAAGCTTCGTCGAAAAAGAACATGCTCATTTCATTACCATCAATTTTTGATTGTGTACTTGTCCGTGCATCGACATTATTTCAAACGCGAAGTTCAATAATCAAATTGTGTTGAAAGATGATAATGGTTATTGTTTCAATAGTTGAGCATGATTCCAGAGTGAAATAAAACTCAAGAGAAACCCAATGATGGCCGTGACATTTTGCCGGTCATTGATATATTTGAGGAATTTCCAAAATGAAATCCAAGCCATCCCAGCATCTGTTTCGACGTCATCCGATCCAGTTCGCTGGCGACAATTCGCGATGGTCGTTCGTCACGACGACACGTCGATTGATTACAGCTATCTCTCCGTTACTCCCCAACCCTGTTGCAACATCGCTCACATGGCTGCCGGATCAAACTATCGGGGATGGCAGAAAAAATAGATACCGGGGGAATCTGCTTCGTTGGCGAAAAAGATTGCAACGTGTTACCCCATACAAAATTAGGCCACACGGCAAAAACAAGTGTGTTGTTTGTTACACACTTTAGGTGTGTATATGGCTGCAGACACTTTTTACACGTTTCAACGTGTGTGAAAAATAACACGGATGTTCATTTCTTACACACGTTAAAACGCGTAAAAAGTGTCAACAGCCACGTAAAGTGTGTAAAGACAACACACTTAAGGTGTGTAAAGACAACACACTTATTTTTGCACCACTGTATACACATGGGATGCGTCGGAATAATGAATTGAATAACAAAAGCTTTTTATCGTAAAAATATATACATTTATTGAACTGAACTCAACAGTACTTATATATTGCCTTGTAGTGTGTATGAGAGGTGTCACTGTTTTTCTTGTATTCGCATAGGCTAGATTTTCGTACAGCTTCACGATTACGGCCACTTTTTGCTTGTCGGTGATGGCCTCGAAACAAAAATTCGTCGCTAAAGATTCAATGCAGCTATTGAGGTTTTGGAAAATCGATTCCAATTTCAGGTTCTTCCAAGTGACAAAATAAAAAATGATCTATAGATGAAATAAAAAGTAAAGACCAAATGTGGTCTTCAATTAGCCGGTTAATCAATCGATGTCAAATCAACTAATGAGTTTCACGTGATGCCGTAACCAAGGTGATTTTTAGAACATATCATCAATAACTCGGAATTAACACACTTAAACTGTATTGCCTTTTCCCGTATTATTTTTGCTCGTGTGTTGCTATCAACGTGTGTTGTTTAGTCCAATGTGTGTAAATATGCGTCTTGTATGTTGATTCTACACGCTTTATTTGTGTTCGAATAAGCGTCTTATTATTGATTGGGACCAGAATTGCAAATAATGCATTACTTTTTGTAATGGATTAGCGCACGGAAAAAAAATTCGTTCATTCATCCAAAATTCAGTTGATTTCACAAAATGTAACTTCAAATACGTTCAACTTGATTTTTGATTGGCTTAACAAAACAGTATAGTTGATGGTAAAATAGTACAGTGGTGTGAACTGTAGCTTATTTAGCATGCCTGATCAACTGTTAAAACAACAACATTTCTTCAACGATTCTTTTTTCTCAGTGCGTTTTCATTACTCATTACTTCACACTTTGTAATGAAAAAAATTCCAATACCCATTGCATTACATTAAGTAATGTAAAAAATGTTCATTACTTATTACATTGGAATTTGTAATGTAAAAATTTCGATTCCTCATTAAATTACATTTTGTGATTTGAAATATTTTCATTACCCATTACAATGTAAAGAGCAATGGAATTTTTTTATATTACAAAGTCCATTGTAATGAGTAACGGAAATATTTTACATTACAAAATGTAATGTAATGAATAATGGAATTTTTTCACATTACTAATGCAATGCAATGTAAAAAATCTCCATTACTCATTACAATGCATTTGCACCGGGTCGATCTGACCCGATGGGAAATGAATAATAATCCATATCACCTTGTGGTGGTATGGAGATTTTTCACATCACATGTGTAATGTAAACAAATTCCATTACTCACTACCTTATATTTTGTAATGAAAAAAATTTCCATTACTCATTACATTACACTTTGCAAGGAAAAAAATTCCATCACCCATTACATTGGCCTTTGTAATGTAAACAATGTCCATTACCCATTACAATGTAATGTGTGATGTACCGTGAGCACCGCGAATCTTGACTGATTCTTTCGGAGTCGTAAATTCCGAACCGCATGCATACGACGACGCTTGCCGGGTACGTCACACTTTAAATTAATGAAGTGCAACCGTTTTCGTTGTAAATGAAATGGACACTGATATTGGAAAATATTGATTTTAATTTGAACAAATAAACAATACAGATCGGGTTTAACAATTTTAACGCGGGTAATTGAACACAAACTTGAGTTAAAGATTAAATGAGATTTTCTGTTATATCGGTTGACGATTGGTTCGATACTTGATCGCTTAGATGGTTAGCGACGACTTGTCTGTTTGTATGTTGAGCGACAACTGACTCTTCTTCTCGATGATCGACGTGTCGCATCCACTGCTAGGAGCAGCTCATTAGGAAAATTGAAACCCCCTTAATTTCTATTGGGTGGAAACATTTGCAACTTCCTTGTGGGCGAGTCCTTTTGCGACCAATCACGAGAGAAGACTTACAAAACCGGAGGTAAGATGAAGATCTCAAAAACCCCGAAAAAAGAGGGAAAATACCAGGCGGCAACATCTGCATGCAGTCTTTTGAAAATCCTTCTACATTCCGAAAAGTCACGAAACTGCAATTGACGGAAATTCTTTAATGGTGATGACGAAATGCGTACAAAAAATACTCGAGACATTTGGTTGCCAAATGCGCCTTTCCCGGGATCTTCCCGCCGTTGTGCTGGGCGAAAGCCCTCAGACCCTTTTCTGTGGTAGTCAGGTCGAAGGAAAATCCACCGACCGGATAGTGTGCGGAAGGGTTACGCTGGTAAAGTCGCATCTTAATAATATTATTTAATATACAAATATTTCTCGGATCGTTAATTAGACGTTGCGTGATGCGATACGCAACATGTGATGATATTTTTTGTCATTACACATTACACTGCATTTTGTAATGAACATTTTTTACATTACAAAGACAAATGTAATGAGCAATGGAATTTTTTATACAATACAAAATGTAATGTATGAGCAGTGGACATTTTTTACATGACAAAATTCAATGTAATGAGTGACGGAATTTGTTTATATTACAAAATACAATGTAATGAGTAATGGAATTTTTTCACATTACTGAATGCAATGTAATGGGTAATGAAATATTTTTCCATTACCCATTACAATGGTAATGAATAATGCATTACTTTTTCATTACAAATTTCGCAACCCTGATAGGGTCAGCTACAAAAGTGTGTAATAATTTAATGCGCAAACATTGCACACTCACGTGTGTAATTTTAATGCCTTACGTGTTGCCAAATGCATAAGTGTGTAGGATCAACACGGCAACGCGTGTCTAGCCTTTTTATCGTGTTACTTCTACATACTTTGAACCCACGTCAAACACGCCTAGTTTTTGCAGTGCATCATCCTCGCATTGTCGGTCGAAATTAGAATCCTGTTTTTGAAGGACCATCGGCTTTACTATTAGAACATCAGATTTCAGTACACGTAGTCACATCACGATGCTGCAATGCTCCGCCAGAGCGTAGGGGGTTGAAAAGCCACGAGACCACGAGGGCTTTGTCGAATTTATGGGAGACGATGGGAGAGGCACTTTTACCGCGGCGAATAATTATTTTTTCAAGACAAACCCCTGCTTCAACCCTCAGGAGAACGAGAACGAAGGGGATAAACTAATTAACCTAATATCAACCCCTCTTGTGGCTATTGCCCTCGCTTGGGTTAATGAATACTGAGCCTAACCGTCCCACTGCCGATATCCCGCGAAAAAGCTTTTGCCACTCTTACGCCTGGCACGAAAAACCTCATTATAGAACAACCATGAGAAAATGAGTCCTTATTAACATCAACCCTTTATACCGCTAAACTACGGCCCTAAATATTTTTCAACAAATCTTGCTTCGATTTTCGATGCGGAACGATATCAGCCAATATTGTACTTTTAATAGTGCCGGAAAAACCTTAAAGGAATTTTTAAGGGGTCTTCTCACTTTAGACGCTAAAAAAGGCTATTTTCATGAATTTTTTGATAGATTTATATTATAGATATTGATATAAAAGTTGTTACACTTAATAAATACACGTTAGGAATACAAAAAAAGATTTTCATTTATTCAAGTGACTATTTATAGACGAAAATGGTAGTTAAAAAAATGTTGTAAAAAAATTGTAGGTCTGCGCTGTTGATGAAATCTCGGAGATGGATCATCAGAAACAAAAAAATCAAACGGTTTTAGATTCAGTATGTTAATGGCTTGAGCGCATATCATATGATTTTGATATATGCAAAAATAACAAAATGGCGGACATTTTTCGAAAAAAAGTGTTTTTTTTCACCGTTTTTGGCAAAAATAGTAAATATCAAAATTTGAAAAAAATCCTTGATTTTCGCTATAGCTATAGTTGTAAAGAATATGTGGTTAAAATTTCATAAGGATCGGTTCAGTAATTTGGAAGATTTTATCACCAAGCCGTCGAAAAACGTTGTTTCCAGAAAAAGTTCGTTTGGGTTACATAAATAGATTTAAAAAAAATTAATGTATTTCAAAAGTGTATTTATTAAGTGTAACAACTTTTATATCAATATCTATAATACAAACCTATCAAAAAAATTCATAAAAATAGCCTTTTTTAGCGTCTAAAGTGAGAAGACCCCTTAAAATCCTTCGGTGATTACAATAAAAAATAATCACCGAAGGTACTCAAGCTACTAATTCGTTAAAAAATCTACAAAAATATATTCTACTGCGAATTGTGAAAATGAATAACCCTTGGAATGATGGTTACATGCAAAAAATGTGGCTCACGTTACTCACTTTAGTTTATAATTTTTGCTACAATTTCATTTTGTAATAATTTCACCTCTGTTCCTTAGATATCTGAATCTCGCCATCGTGATCTTTTTTTCTCACTAGTGGCACTTTCGACCATGGAAACAGGTCCATTCATATCCGTCACTTTGCCTGCACACAATATTTACAAATTCGAGAATTGTGATAAGTAATTTACATTTATAATTATTATTTTAATTAATTCGTCACTATTATTTTTTTTACTTGGAAGGTTATTATCTGCCACGTTTTATATCTTCACGATTTACAAAGCGGGTCGTCTATCCTGGAAGCGTACATGTCAATATTAGAGAAACTTCAAACTCGCGTTGTTGTCATTCAAGCTTGAAAGAGAAAGAGAGCGGCAGCGAGTGGGCGTGCGGGAGAAAAAGTGAGCAAGAGGGATTGCAGGAGTGAGCGCGTTTCCTCATAAAACTCATTTACCTCTCTTGTGCACACGGTGATCCTTCGTTCTCCGATCCCTTTACAAATATCCCTCTTCCATCCAAACCCCCGTGGAAAATGTTATTTCCCAAATGCAACCCTGCTGCATATTGAAAAAAAGTTCGTAAACATTAAAATTAAATTACCGCAAGTAAAGTCAAATGTGAATATGATTTTTTTCTAATTACGTGTTTGTGAATGTATCGCTCTCGCTGCCACTGCTGACTTGAAGTTGATATGCAGAATTTTTCTAAAAATTGTACGTATCCGCCCTCATAATGGTGTTCGATGAAAACACCTGTTAGCCCCTACCAGCTACCAAAGATTTGATATGAGGGCGATATTTACGGAATCGCCACGTTTCACCTGTCACTTTCAATGCTATATCTTTTCTGCCAAAAGAATGGAGCTCATATGGATGAAGAACTTCTCATTTTGAACATGAAAGGTCGTGGCTCCTTAATTAATCATTTTCTCATTATAGCAAACAGTCCACTTCCGGGATGATATTTTTGTAAATGGCAAGAAGTCTCACGATTGGCCTCGGCCTCTCTTATACACAAATCTACGAGTCCCAGTGCGCTGTCGCAATGTTGCGAGCTCTCATTTGCCTTCTGGCGAAATGTCGACGATTAAATGTCAGACTGGCGGGCTTATATGCCATGGTATATAATCGTCCTTCCACTCACTGCACTTTGGGGAATATCCTGCACCAGAATATTACACATACTCCCAAATATATATATATATATATATATATATACTGATGGGGTCATGGAAATATTCTAGCTGAGATGAAGGCGAGTGTTCGCCATCTTTCTCTCTGATTTTACCCCTAACAACACTTGTTACCACTTTGGCAAAATGCTAAGGGTTTTCCATCCCGCCTCGATTGGTCCGCCGAATCTTGTTCCCGTAGTCTGGGTTCTGACATTTGGCGATCTGGGTTGATGACTTTTAGTCGAAACGGGAACGATGCCATCTGGCGATTTAAATCCCCTCCTCCATAACGTTCTTCCTCTTTGTGTCGCATGAAAACGGCCATTGGAAAAAAGGACGAAAATCGATGAAAATTTGCCGAACTTTGGGATGAGAGTGAAAATACCGTCCCAAGATGGAATTAGGGATGAGACGGCGAGTCAAAGCTACACGTGAGTTCTGAACTTTTACATATGGAGCACCCGAGCAAGTTTCACCATAATACAAGCTCCACAAGACTTCGAGAAATCCTCAGTGTCAAAGACATTCAGAGTTTCTAACTCTTCTTCCACCCTTTATTTTATTCGGGTTCTTTATCTCTTCCGGGCTTACGTTCCGTCTCTTTGCCAGCCCCATTCCTAGTTTTGGTACTTCTCGTTACTTCTTTTTCTCCACATTTCTGTATCCTCTCTTACCTTCTTTATTTTATTGTTTTTTGGTTGAGAAATTACATTTATAAGGGAATGTCCTAAAGACTGTGTGCATGAGTGTGTACGGATTTTGTTGTTTGCGCTACAATTCTTTTTTTTTGACAAATCAGGGCAGTGATTCATAGAGGTGAACGGCATCACTGAAGCGTTATCTGTATCAAATTGGAGGAGAATCGGTTCAAAGGATCAGATTTTATAGAATTGTGAATTTTTCGAAAAATCTAAAACAAGTTCTAAAATTCGTGAATATTGAAATATCGGGCTATTTTTTGCGTGAATAGCGTCTCACTTATGGCTGCTATAAAATATTACTAGGATTTCAATTATTTTTCAAATTCTCGTGTAATCTAGTAAGTTTTGTTTTACTCGAAATTACGATTTTGTTTTACTCGAATAGCGCATTAAGCAGACGCAGGGAAAAAGATCGTCATAATTGGAAAACTTGCACGTCGCGTCCTTATCATTTACTTTCACTTACGAAACTTTTTCTATGAGAGCGTTATCATTAAAAAAGCAATTTGCTCATAGGGGAGGGTGCCCGAGTGAAATAAAAATGACAAGGAAGACATTTGCTAATTTTTCATTTATTTTTGCAGCCCTTCGTGTAGGGTAGCTTGCAGAGATCATATTTTGCGGTCGAATATCCGAATTGATAGCCTTACGTTTCGCTCTGCTCGAATCCTTTAAGCACAAGCTTTCTTCCTACCGTATCCCCCCCCCTTTTCCTTCACCGTATCTCCTTCCGCGTATCTTTTCCCTCCGTTTTCTCCCTCTATCTCGCTCTCCCCGTCGCTTTCCCGAGTCTCGTCGTCGACCTGCGACTACTTTAATTAATATTATTCACTCTAGCAGAAGCGGAGGCTCTGGTCGCGTGGTGCGCTCCCCGCGCTGTGAGGGAAATTACGCTTCGACTAATTGCGCGTGGTCGAGAAACCTCTGCCTGCCAGCACGACGCGAAGAGTGTCTCGGATTCTCTCTTTCCGACCGAGGGAAAGAAACGTCGAGGGGGGGGGGGAGGGTGAAAAAGGTCCAAAATGGATATACGAAATTGAGCCGAATCTTTTGTAATCAAGGAATGATCTTGTCGCGACATTTGTACACAGTCGGCTAAAGGAAGTCTTTGAGAAAATATTTCTCAAAAAACCCCACGTCAATATTGAATGTTCGCCAGCTTGGAAGCGAAAACAAAATTACATTATTTCAACCCAATTACTGTATTTACGACTCCGCCGTATATCTTACTTTTTGATCCTCCGTAATCTCGGTAAAACTTACAGAAATCACTTGTTCCCTTAACCAGTGGTGTTCCATTCGGATGAGCTGATTGCGGTCTTTGTCATGACGTTTTGTCGGCGATTCATCACTCTATACAGGAGAGGCACTTTTATCGGTCTTGCAAGGCAAGGTTGCGGGGTCAATCTCTCCGATTTCGATGAAATTTGGCACGCTAGTAGAATGCCTAAAAATAGGCGACACGTGTTTTTTTATATCTGCCAAACCCGATTTTTAAGGGGTGAAACGCACCCTCGAAAATAGGGGTCGTTTTTCGTTTTCCGTCGATAACGTTATCGTTCTCATCTCCAATGTATAGTACACGAAAAAGTAAACAATGTTGCAATTTGATTTTTTTTTAATATCCCGTACCGTTAAAGCGTTATCGACGAAAAACGAAAAGCACCCCAATATTCGAAGGTGCGTTTCAACCCTTAAAAATTGGGTTCCGCAGATATAAAAAATACACGTCGGCTATTTTTACCCATTCTACAAGCATGCCAAATTTCATCGAAATCGGAGAGATCGACCTCGCAACCTTTCCTTGTTAGTGACGTCATTCCTGACATTAGTATTCAAGATGGCGAACGCGTCGAGGAACCTCTATATTTTTCCCACCCCTCCGACACTCTCTCTCTCTCTCTCTCTCTCTCTCTCACTCTCTTCCTTGCTGCCGTTCGAACCCGTCCTTGTCCCGACGTGGATTTAGGGGTAGGATTTTCTTGCACCCCACTGCAGGTCCTCAAGGACTGAGCTGCGTAGTAATACGCAAGAACACCGTGTGCGACCCCAACGATCTTCCCACCCCTCCCCTGCATCTTCTCTCTCTCTCTCTCTCTCTAAATCTCTTCCTTGTTCTCCCAGTTAGCTATCAGCATTCTCCATATACACACTTCGCTGCAACGTGTCACCATGTACGTGTACTTGCTACAGTATCACGACCACGCTTTCTACTTACGTAATGCACGTATGTAAGGACTGTATGTACACGAGCAAAGCACCTCGGCCTTTCGTGTTCCTGATAATCCCTTCGTATCCTAGAGAGAGAAAGAGAGAGAGAGTGAGAGAGAGAGAGAGAGAGAGAGAGAGAGAGAGAGAGAGAGAGAGAGAGAGAGAGAGAGAGAGAGAGAGAGAGAGAGAGACAGACAGAGAGAATGGTGAGACGGTACGTTTGTAGGAAACACGATCGGACCTCGCCGATACAGGAAAAGCTCTTAGGCTCCGTCTATGTACATACACACGTGTACGTTGAGAGCTCACAGTCGAAAGGGCTCATCCGGCACCATTTTGAATTATAAACTGCGTGGGATACGCCCTACCGTGCTGCAGCAGACGCTACACACTAATCTCATATCCACATGTGCAGGAAGCTGTTTTTGAGACCCGAGATGAGGACGCCGGGGGGGGGGGGGGTATTTTTTTTACGTCAGGGTAGACAGGAAGAGGAGAAAAGCTCAGCCGGGAACGACTACGGGCTAAACTTCACTACATACAACGTACGATCCACCGTGATGTAAAGAGAGTGGGAAAAAGCTAGTGACACTCCGGTGAAACGATCCACCAGCTACCCGCTCGTTTTTATCGGTCGACTTGATCGCCACGGCAAACCTGCTTTTCTCCTACCACTGCATACATACGCCGACGAGGACCTGAATCTATCCGCAAAGTCCAATAGCTCGCCTATAGATCTCCACCGAGTAACTCGAACTATAGTATCCCCTGAGATGCAAAAGGGCGTAAGTGGCGACGTTCGTCGTACGAGGTGCGCCTCGAGTGTTACCGGTGACGAGAATTCCATCGTTGCGGAAGGTGTGTGCGAGGAGATGGGAGCAGAGTGCGAGAGTCCTGTGAGAGAGCTTCGCGGCAGCTTCGTACGGATCGATAAGATCTACTGATCTTGCGGAGCGTGCACCACGGGTTACGTAATCGGGCAGCATCGAGCTCGACGGAGTTAACTGTGGTTGGCAAGGTTAGAAAAGAGGACGGAAGAGATCCTGCGGCAGAAGCTCCGGAGGAGCCGAGAGAGAAGCTCCTCGCCGACATCGATTACCACGCGGTCAGATAACGTCCGATCAAAGAGGGACCCTTACTACTGGCGAGCTCTTGCCTTCTCTCGGACTCCCTTGCTAGCTCGTCTTCCTTGACAACCACGAATTCTCTCGCCGTTTACATTACCAACCGTAATCCTTATGTTCCTCGATACTCGCTGATAACGGAATAAAGGACGCTGGTGCTCGGTAACGTTCGGAGGGTAAACGATACACTCGCGATACCATTAACCGACGTCTGACCAAAAACGACTTTATCACTGGGGATTCGCTTGGGGTTGCGGTAAGCTTTTTTCTCGGCCACAGAGACCATCTAATGATCTACTCGTTAATTAATAGTTCTTTGCCGATTGTCAGAGTGAGAAATGGCCGTCTTTGCGCAAATGGCCGAGCTTCGGAATCTTGGAAACGCGGGGAAACGTTGAAGAATCAGGGTCGAAGGGAATTCTGCTGTCGGGACACTTGGACACTGAAAAGAATGTTGCAGATGTTCCAAGAATTAGAAGGTCCACAAAAGCGTTTTTTCGGGAATTTTTTCAGAAGGGAAACAAACAAGTGAGCCCAGTAAACATGGAGGTGTCTTTTTATGTATATTTGGTATGTATAAAAAAAATGTTTCAATATGAAACAATAAGTTACTGCAGATTTATCAGCCTATTTCGGGTGCGTCTTGCCACTGCATATACTTCCGGAAAAAAATCAGCCCGGTGGTAGCATTCGGATCTGGCCTGGTAACAACCTCGAAAGTATCCTATCAATGACAGTATCATAGAATAATCCCGATGCGTTTATGGCCTTAGCACGCAGTAACGGGTGTAAAATCAAGTGCGAATTTAACATTTTTTTTCGTATGAAAAAGTTATTCACGTATAAAAGTAACTATACATCTATTTAGTATGAATATCAAGCTGTTAGAAAAAATATTTTTTTTTTTTCGATGTACCAAATGGCCGACTACTAATTTTTTTTTGTTAACTTTTTTAGGCGCTCCGTGGCATCCACAATTTTTATCCTAGAACAAAAAACAAAAATTTTCGTCAATCTACATTAGAATACCTAGAGCAGTACGTACGGAATCAAAAAAATATTGTTTTATTCCAAAGTTGTAGGTATTTGAACTCAAGAAATGAATTTTTAGTGAAAAATTTCGCTATAACTGCATATAAACTGCTCATGAAATAACAAGTTTTCGATTGATCAAAAATTCCGTACGTACTTTTCTGCGAAATGCAATTAGGATCATAACTTTTAAATTTGAAGTAAATCGAGTGAAAATTGTTGAAGTTATTTATCAGGCCAATTGGAAAAAAGTTTTTTCGAAAAGTTTCAAGTAGTCGGCCATTTTGTACATCGAAAAAAAAAATATATTTTCTAACAGCTTGATATTGAAACTAAATAAATGTGTAATTAATTTTATGAGTGAATCACTTTTTGATACGAAAAAAAATTGTTAAATTCGCACATGATTTTATACCCGTTACTGTGGCCTAAGGCCTTAAACGAATATAAGTTGTTCAATGTTGCAAATATCTCCTAAAACAGAGCTTTATGAATATAACACTGGAGATGGATAATGTGCAAGGGAAGAAAATGTATTTTCGTATATTTGTTCAATTTCTCGTTGTCCCTGTGGTTCGATCGATATATGTTCGTGTTGTCTTCATCTTTTGGGATTCGGAAATATGTCCATGTCGCTTAAAAATAAACTCGGCGTGGATGAATTTGCAACGTCAGAAATATCTTGCACCAATACCCATTCATCATGTAAATCTTATTTTATGCTCGATCCTGTACAGATGCAAAACGATATCTCTGTGACCTTTCCGAAATTGCACGTGGAATGAATCGATTGGACAGTTGCCATTTAGGAGTCTGACGTAGGCTCCTTTCGATCCGCGCAATCTTTGCCTTTCGCGGACCCGATGCATATATATGTATGGGTTCTAGGGATATGTGCATTTTTCATCAACCCTTCGACCCTTTTCTTATGTGCTCCATATAAACGTACGTACGATATGTCTGATCACTTGCTGATTTTTTTTTAAGGAAGCAAAAGCACGAGAAAACTGTTTCATCGGAGGTCTGGCAAAAGGGATATTTTTTCGCCCTTTTTCTTTTTCTCCCTTTTTCTCTTCCATTTTTAAGCGTGAGGTATAGATCGCTCAAGCCGAATGCCAACTGTTGCGATGTGCAGGCTTGGTCGAGTGGATCTTGCACGTACACAAAGCCCGAAAGTCACAGGGAGTCAGCATCCATGCCTCTCATGGTCCTGGCTATGCCCTTTTAATTGTCAGTTGGCGATGTACGTGTAACGGCATAGCACGGAGAACGCACGAACTCGCTAAGCTATTCCATGAATGCCCGAGTGAGTAAGGTTCATACAAATTCTCCCTGTTTCTCTCTCTTTCTCTCTCTTTTGCTCTCACCTATGCACATGCGCACATTGTATTTCCGCCTTTCTTCTTTCAACCCACCCCCCCCTCTCTCTCTCCCTCTCTCAGTTTAGCCACTTCGCTCAGCCAGGACGAGAAGGCCACGAATAACACGAACACCCAAGTCACATTCCAACGCGTTCCAACCCATCACCTGAGCGCGTTACTTCACCGAATATTTGTGAAATATTTGTGATGATAACTGCCTCTTCGTCTGGTGGTATTTCATTTGAAAGTATCCGATTCCAAAAACGTTATTTTTCGGTACAATTCAGCACGAGTCTGTTCAAAGTTCTGCAGAACTTGCTGTTGTATTTCCGAACAAGGACATGATAGACCATTTTTTTGGGAGACAATATTTTTTAAATGAAAATCATCGAAATTACTGAAACGTTTTAGAGTTTCAGCCCTTCTTTCATCCTCATTGGCAAATTGACAATACGGTCAACGTCAATCAGAAATATGTGGTAGTTTCATTTGTAAGTGGCCATTCGATACTGTTATGTGTACATCTACATGTGTACTTCAATATGTAAGAGCTCTGTAAGTCTACTGAAATTGACGTCGTGGCCCGAAAGAAACGAGAGTTTCCGGTCACGGACATCAATTAATTTTAATTAACGCAGTTAATTTGCCGGCACTCTGGCGGACCCCACTATCGTCTACGTCAGTTTCGCGCTCGCTCCTTTACTTAACGTGTCGATATTCTTCGAATATGAAGCCGAAGAAAGGTCGAAGGAAAAAAGAAAAGCGAAAACGTCATTATCCTGGAGTAGAGAACGATTTATCGGCTCTGATCGCATAGGGGGACGAGAATGACATTTCTCGACAGCTGTTCAACGATCGAGACAAATCTCCCAGTAATGTAATAATCACGCCAGTACAAAATTGGGAAGTAACTGGACAACCGCATAAATTGTTGATCAGCAAAAATCCTTGTTATTCTGATGAGTACACAATGTGCGAGAAAATCAGATTGGGTGTGCAAGACTGAACCCTTTCAACCCTTTCATCGATGGGTTAGTTTATAGTCCGTTCCATCGAAGGCTGACGAAAAATAACTGCAGTCAGATAAAATTGACCCTCGTAAAAGTGGATTCGTCACTCAAGGGGCAGGTGGGGGACGGCGTTTTACCAAGGGTTTGTGAAAATGGAAGAACGAATGGGATCAAAAATAATTTTTCACTCGAGGCAAAGAGCTCGTATGTTCAGGGGATAAAAAAAATCTTTTTGCTCAGCAAATAAGAAGGCGAAGTATTGAGGAGAGAAAGAGGGTGTCGTCTGTTTCATTCCTGAGGGTCGAGGGATGAAAATAGGGGATGGGCTAGAGGAAAGAGGGAGAGAAAGTGGGATAGAAACTCCGACTGTTTTTCGAAATTGGACGATCCTCGGGGAAAAAAGTCCCCAGTGACTCGCTATCTCGAAGGGTTGGCGGGTTGGTCTTCGTGATTTCAGAGTCAGGATACTCGTTGCAGATAGGAAATCAGCGTGAAGAAAAGGAGATATGGAAAGCGGCAGAGCGAGCAAGAAAGAGAGAGAGAGGGAGAGAGAGAGAGAGAGAGAGAGAGAGAGAGAGAGAGAGAGAGAGAGAGAGAGAGAGAGAGAGAGAGAGAGAGAGAGAGAGAGAGAGAGAGAGAGAGAGAGAGAGAGAGAGAGAGAGAGAGAAAGAGAGAGAGAGAGGGGGAGAGAGAAAGAGAGAGCGAGAGAGAGAGATCATGTATTCTTGAATATCTGGGACACGCGCGTGCGGAACGATCCACGGGCATCTTGCGATATCGACATCCGAAGGTTTCCGAGACAGTGGAACCGCAGGGGATACGAGGGTTGCAGGGATAAGGGAAAGTACACGAAGAACGCGGGACCGTGGACTGGGGAAAAGGAAATGGTGCGTAGTTGATCCGAAAAAAAAAAATTCTTTTCGCCATCAACGCCATCTACAGAATGGTTTTTGTCGTCTTTCCACCCACGTCCATTTCTCGACAGTAAAAAATCCGAGGGAGGTACACTGGGGTTGAAAGAAAACCAGGGGAAACGAAAAAAGAGCCGCTCGTTTTTTTAACGATCGGGGCGAGATGACTTTTTTTTCCTCGGCGTGTGACCGAGAAGGCTGACTTATACCGATTCCTGGCGATGACATAGCGATAAACAAAGAAAAAAACAAATTGTCACAGATAAAAGATTGAATTCCCATTTTTTTATATAATTTTTTTCTGTAAGACGAAATGACGCACGTATTTGTCGGTGAACCAATGGACGAAAAGTTTTCGTAACATTCCTCAAATATGACAAAAACACAACGTAACTCACGAATACTGGAGAATGTCAGAGGGAATTCCTTACCTGCAACAGAAAAAAAACAAATAACAAAAATCAGTATATTACGAAACGAGAAAATACGAGTAAGAGAGACCGTGGGTTTTTTCCTCCCTCTGTGGGGTGGTAGGGAACGAGGAAATTAATGAAACGGGAAAATGCAATGATCAAACGTAACGAGGGGTTGGGGTTTACGTGCTGGGTGAGAAAAACCGTGGAGGGTGCAATCGGATTGGCAATTAAGCCCTCCGTATATTTCCATTGCCGGTGACGTAGAGCCGTGACGTGAAAGCCAAAAGCACCTTCGGAAAAACCTGTCGAATTGTTGGAAACACACCAGTAATAGGGGATAGCTGGAGGCCGGAGGGGGTAGGCCGGTAATCCGATAGGCTTCGAAGGCCCTCTCCCGCTCTATTTAGTGTGACTGAGGATGACAGCTTTTACCTTGTTTCGCCGATTTTCTTTTATCCCTTACAGGGTTTGCTTTTTTTTTGTTTTCGTCTGCCCTTACATTGTCGCGATTTTTCTCCCGGCTCACGAGGGTGACACCAGTCGATATTTTTTCCGCTTGCCAACGATATTTTCTTGTTTCCGTTGAACAAGAATGTACAGCCTCGAGAGGAGAAAAAGAGGCGTGAATCTTTCGAACGGAGAGGGCAGGGATTGATCAGCGAGAAGGAAATTAACGACGAGGAAATTCGAAAACGAATGTCGGTAGGGCCGTCGTTTGAACGGTCGCGAGTAATATATCGAGGAGGAAGGGTGGCGGTGGCAGCGGAGAAAGAAAGAAGAAAAAAATGGTTGCATGGGTTTGGTGATCGTGGGACGTTACAGGGCAACTCTCACTGTTGAGCTCGGCCTGGCAGCGGTGAAGTTGTCCCCTATTTCCTACCTCTCGAACTCGATGAATCGATCTCGATAATTGAATAATCAATCGGAGCGTCGAAGGGTCGTACAGAGATGCCCGGAAGGGGTGGCAAGGGTTGGCTCACGGAAAACGACTTCTCAATCCCCTTGAATTCACTTCGAGCTTTCGGGCCACTCGGTATTTCCCGCCCCCTCGCAGCAACCCTACTTTCCCACCCCGCTTCCGATCACCGACGAGGGCTCAAGCCAACTCGAACCTCGCGTGAAAAATGTGACCGTTGCACCGAGACTAATTTATACCGGTCGGGATTCAATTAAAAATTAATGATGGGCCACCCGAAGTGAGGTGACGTGGCTAAGGGTGGCGGGGGCACGTTCTCTCACCACCACCACCCCCCCGCCCCTAAGCTTTTAAACCAAGTGCCAAACTCCTCGCAACGTCCCCTGAGATTGCCACGATAATGCGACTGCGTTGATTGAAAAATAGCTATTTCCCCGAGGGATGAAGATGGATGAGCTTCTTCGTAATCGTTATCAAATGTGTCCCGGGAATGATCGGGCGGGGAAACTCAAATTTTCCTCCTCTTGGTGACGTGAGGAATTTTCATTGCACTTGAACTTCCGGAAGGGGAGACTCTCATAGGGAGCCTCGAATAAAATGATCTTGGAAAGATCGATGGATATTTCCTTGGGGAATAAAGATGGCGATTACTATTTTGGACAAGAAAGGCATTGAACGATGTCCATGGGGATGAAATGGAACAAAATGTACAAAATTAGGACTGAAGGCTTAAATATGTTTTTGCTAAATGTACGTTTGTAGTCCATTATTTCCAATGCTCTTTAAATGTCCATTCCAATGCTCTTTGAATGTCCATTATTTCCAATGCTCTTTGAATGTCCACTAAATATTCATTGGCCGGCCAGAGCTTTCGCGAGATCAATTTAAAAATTATAAAGCGTGAAATTCATGGGTGAGAAGTGGACGAAAAAACTGATTCTTTAATGAAATTTCGAATTTTTGGGAGGCTCGAACGACCTTTAAATATTTTTTGACCGCTCGCAGCTTTCGCGACGATTTTTTTTTCTTCAAAGAAGATAATTGGGTGGTGAGAAAAAGAGAAAAAAATAGAGCTCAAAATTGTGTCACCCTAATACATATGCATTTTGATATTTATATTCTTAAAAAATACAGAATAATAAGCAATTATTCTAAATCCATTGGAAACTGACCCTTTGCTGTTTAAAATTCTATTTATTTTATCGAACAGCTAATAGAATCCGCCACTTCTTTGACAATCAATATGAATCGGCCATCAAAAATGTTCACAATTCGTTAGAGAGATGCAGTATTTGATATTCGCGGGAATTTATTATTCTTTGTTCATTTAGTCGTTGAATCCGCGCATGAAAAATCGTGATTGGATAACACGTTGTGATAAGCTGACAATTACTTTGCTGCGAGGCAGCCAGTTTTTCACAGTCTGGTTGTTCGCGTACCGCTCGACGGTATTTGCGCAAATCGTAAAAACAAGTTCCGGGGCTTTGCATTGGACCAGCGAGTAACAAAAACAGGGCGAGCTACCGTGATGCGAGTTCGTGTCGATGTATCCATTCAATTTGCCGTTTTTGCACTGTACAACGACGAGTCAAACAGGCGTATAGACAAACGGTAACAAGTGGCAGCAGTGTGGATTATGGGCGAAAAAAAAGTAAACACGTTTCCTTTACAATGCGATAAATTTGTCTATTGATTGAAATGGCCGTTATTCCGTGATTAAACAACAAAAATTGGTCGGTAAATGAAGTCGACGTATGCCGAATTTACATGGAAAATTTTCGAAGCCAAACTGATTTGAGCAGGCAGGGTAAACGTTGATGAAAATTATTTTTTTTTTCAACCTTGCCTCTGCTAAAATCAGCGTGAAAATCAATAAAATCGATACAGGCGCAGAAAAGGATCATTTTTTCGTTAATAAAAAAATGACAGCAGACGATTTGTGGGCACATTAGTTAAATATCGAAATTGTGGAAACGCAGAAATAGAAAATTGAAAATATCGCAGAAAATTCCATCCATTTATTCCAAAATATTGTCAAATTTCCGCCAAACTGTCGTCTCTATTTTTTTTTACAATAATTCCAGCAGAAAGGAACGTAAGTTTGCATGTTTTAAAAATCCTTTTCCCATTTGCAATATCTCGTATTTCAAATGATCACAGCACTTATCCTGAATTTCATTGTCTCAAATCCTCTCGCAATTTCCCCATTCAAATGTATAATTACAACGACACTGATACGCATTTTACATTGCCGGCAGGCTCGTTAGCGTGTCATATAATTTTGTTGAGGACAATACGTACCTGGGGGCTGATTCGATCGAATCAATAGCGCTGTGGATGAGTATGTGAAACAACGAGTGCGAGAGAAAACAAAAAAGAAGACTGGGAGAGAGAAAAAAAGAAGCAGAGAGAGGCTGGATTGAAACGAACGAGGTTACATATAGACACAGTTTGAATAATCGTCACACATGGCAGAATTTTCAGGTACTCTGTGCCATTACAATTTGAACATTGAAGCTCGACGAATAAAGGTGAGAAGAGTTGAGAAACGAAGAGAAAGGGCGAAGGGGTTGGAAAAGCGAAAAATCGAGAGCTTCCGTGATCGGGAATACACGGTGGGGGAATATTTTTTTTTGTATGTTTGACAATTGGTGGGTGTAACCCCACACGTGATCAATTCTAACCAGCCTATCTTGCATGAGCTAAAAAGAAAAAAGTATTGAGTGAAACTACGGGCTGTGAATAAAACTGACAATGAGGTTTTTTTACCTCACGATGACAAGGAGGGCTGTAAAAAAATCTGGAATCAATGGTTGTTCTTCAATTCCTTTGCTTTTTATTTTCGTTTCGATCAGTCTCTCGCAGTCACGACTCTTAGGATGGCAATGGAGATAACCCCATAACGAGGTCATCTATTTTCAAGCCTCTCTCTCTCTCTCTCTCTCTCTCTCTGTCTCTCTCTCTCTCTTCCGCGGTGACTGTTTCTCCATCTGTGCCTTTCCGGTTTCGGGACTTGGGAATGGCACTGATTAATGAGACGCGAACACGCCGACGTCCGATTCGCTTCATATCAACTCTCTCTCTTGCACTCTCTTTCTGTGACTCCCATTTTCTCAACAAAGATTCCAGACAAAGAGTACGAGAGAGGAAGGGATGATTGTTTTCGAAATGAATCCTGATACATTCTGACTGAGGAGGCTGCTCAGGGTCTTTGAAGGGCAGACGGCAAGAGGGGAATATGCTTAAACACGAACGCCCTTAAGGGTCTCCAACCTCGAATAATCAAATTTTCGGTTACGTAAAATAAATAAATTTCACCTCATACATATGTGGAATGCATATTATTGACTGTTTAAAAACGTTACTATTATTTTTTGTTTATTTACATCGCGAATAAGTTATTAACCAAGTTGAAATGTGGCAAACGCGCAATTTAGTTCTCAGTAATTGGCATCACTGAGCTCAGATACGAGCGCCACATCGTGAGCGCGTAGCTGTCAAACATCTCTCGCGAATTCCGCTTTTTTTTTGTTCGGCAAAAATGAAAAGATGGAAGGGAAAAATGCAAATCGAAAAACAGTACAATCGACGGTTGGAGCAAGTACAACCTGGAAAGCGGCGGAAAAAAGTAGTTGAGCCGAAAAATGAATGCGCAGTCGAGGGACGACGCGTAATTAATTTGAAGGTTATGTCGAAACACATGCACTGCAGCTTCTGTAAAGAATGATTCAAAATATGCAAATACTCATTATGAAACCACGGTAAGAAATTTATAGCAAGGAAGCAATAGTTTGTGCGTTTCAAATTTTGGCGCCTTTTCAAAATGGCCGACTTGACAGCAGTGTTGCCACGTGTGGTAGGGCGCTTCATCGTTTTGCGCGAATCAGCTGAAATTTCCTGTTTTATTTCACGAATATCTCGATAACGCGACAGACAAAACGCTGTACTCTTCGTTGAAATTGTTTATACAAATCTCAAGAATTTTTTCCGCCTATTTTTATTTAATTCTTACTATGTTTATTACATTGCAATAGTCGTATTAGAGTTCTCATGAAGCTTTTGCTATGTCGCCCGCGCATAAGAGCCCAACTTCAATAATTAATTGCTCAACAATCACGCAGACGAAGTACTTGAAATTGTACACGAAGTCGTAACACCTCATCACAACTACCCTCAATAAATTTCAGCAAATTCTTACTATTTCGCGATAGCTGAGCAACCACCTTAAGCGAATCAAACCAAACACTGATAGATGGATGACTGGAAAGAGAGAATGCCACGGTGACGGTGTAGAAAGAGACACGATTGTTGTATCATCAATTATTTCGCAAGTGATTTGATTGATGACAAAACGTGGCCATCGACAGGAGCCTGGATGATTCAAATTTTCAGCCCAATTTTCAACAACTTGAAAATTCCAATCAAAGTTTCAGCCATCAGCTTGTGATTGCAAATAAAGATACTTTATGGCATATTTTTTTTATTTAATAGCACTTTATTAAACATAAAATAATTCAGAACTCAATTTTTGATCATTGAGTGGAAGGAGATCAAACAATTTATCGATTTGAAATTTTCCATAGTTTTTTCTAATGCCCGCATTGTTTTTTAAGCAATAAGATTTAACGTTTTCTGTATTCCCGTTCTAGATGATTCTGGAAAGAAAGAAAAATACGCGGTGGGACCAAAAAATTGAATCGATATCGGGAAATAACAATTCAATTTCCTCGAAATTGGTATATTACAGGAACCGTTGAATTTCGAGAGGATTCTGCCAAAGTGGCGGCAAAACCGATTAGGATATTAACGTGATATTGCGGAATCGATTTGCTCCTTTTTCCGCCTCACAGTCTCGTACGAAAGTGTAGAAGAGGATTGTATCGGCCATTTCGTTCGAGTCATAGAACTTACCTCCGATTCTTTTTTCTTCCCTCGCTCTTATCTTCTCTCTCTCTCTCTCTCTCTCTCTCTCTCTCTCTCTCTCTCTCTCTCTCTCTCTCTCTCTTTTACTCCCGTTATTTTCCACTAAAACTTGCAACACTTGGAATCTGTTTCGTACCCACCGAATTCGGAAAAAGTTAATTTTTCAAGCGTGAAATCGAGCTAATCCCCGGGTAACTCTGAGAATCTCCGGTCCGGATTCAAGCCTTAAGCTCTTGCGTGCCACGTATACGATATACATAAATATACCAATGAGAGCCTTCCGCCGTGCGAATGCACTTTGAAATTAATCAAGAGGGACAGGGAGAGAGAAAGAGAGAGAGAGAGAGAGAGAGAGAGAGAGAGAGAGAGAGAGAGAGAGAGAGAGAGAGAGAGAGAAAGAGAGGGAGAGAGCACGTGCACTAAGAGACCGCAAAGACGAATGAGTTTTCCTGTTAAATGTTTCAGGCGCAAGGCATTTGACCCTTTGACCTTTTGAGGGCGGCATGAAATTTCGTTTCCTGTTCTTATTCGTTATTAATTATCGACGTTTGAAATTAGATTCGTATTCATGTTTTTCGTGATTTTAAATGAAAAAATGTACGTTCTATTCCTGACTAAACTTACTGGGTCGACTGTTCGTGGTATGATTTTAAGCCGTACCGCATTGTCACAAAAGTAGGTTTCAGACGAATTCCTCAAGGCCGAAAAGATCGATTTTTTTTTGTTTTCTCAAAATATACATATTCAAGAATGTGTGAAAAAAATTCGGTATAAAATATTGAAAATTGACCAAGTTGCAGACAATTCAGTGAGAGCAGATATGCAACGATTTACGTATAATAAAACTTTCGATGGTGTTTTTTCTCGAAACGACTTGCGTCCGATTTTCAATTTAAAAAAACCAAAATTTCCGTAATGCCAGTAGCTATCGTTGCACGTATTCGTTCTGTATTTATTATTTTGTAAGCCTCCGAACATAAGTAAAAATTTCACCAAAATTACACTTTTTTTTAACACCCACCATTTAGTGAATTTTTTTTTCTCGACAAAACTGCTACGTACGGCGATAGCTACATTTATATAGATTACAAAACATTTTTATTTTTATTTTGCAGACCAACCATTTTCAAGTTATCGATCCAGCCGTTGGAATCCATTTTTTATCCAGAGGCTCTATTATACTCGAATAACGTTGTGAATGTTCAGTTGTGTAAAATAAAAATTTGCACGAAATAAGTTCAATGTATGCTCCATAGCATATCTTTTTTCTAAATCGCAAAAAACTAATTTCGTAGACAAAAAAAAATCGTAAAGAAAATACCTTTCTTCGACCCGTCACGGTGGTCTCCTGCCTTAATTATCGAAGTTTGAATTTAAATTGGGATTTATGTGATGTTAAATGAAATTTTTTATCCATAACGCATTATCGGAGAAGTAGGTTTCGGACAAATTTCCCAATACGTATGTATGACTTTTATGATATATTTTTGGCAATATTTAAGGTAGTACCTCCACAGGAGAGTTGAATTGAGAAATCGTTGAAATTTGACATATATATTGTTTAATACATTATCCAAACATCTGGGCAATTTGAATAAGTTTGACCACCCCAAACCTGAGATATTTACACTTAAAGTTGGCTTGGTTTACACGTAACAAATGCGTTATGATGGGCAAACAGAGCATCATTAATTCTACCGCCAAAACTAAAATTAAGAAATTGATAAAAAACGGAGATAAGCTGGAGTAAGATATCACGAATAATGTGAAACAAAATGAGAATCATTCACCATCTAGTTTCCAAGATATAACCATGAGAAGCCCTCACAATTTTGGTGCAAAGCCTGGCAAAGCTTGGCAAAGCCTGGAAAAAAAACAATTGGGGCAAAGCCTGGACAGTCCCGGCAAAAAGTTCACTGGCAATAGTAGATCAAAAACACAATATAAAATATATTTTACGGCAATAAATGATATCCATCGTATTATCTACTAGCACCGAGTCAATATTGCGTAGTTTTTAATTTTATGTATTACTAATTAAACCAATTATCAATCTTTTAAACATGAACATGGTATGTAAACTTTTGGTTGAGATTTTCGCAGAGGAACTACCTTAATTGAACCATCGAACTGGAATGATACGATAATTGGAATTTAAGCTACCGAGTAAGTCAAGAATAAAACACGAATGACCAAATGTCTGTTTGCGAATGGTCATTTATTAGTGGCCCATTTATTTGTTGATCCCCGTCGAGCGAAAAGTACACACCGCAATAAAATTTAACGGTCGCATTGAGATAATTTGAGGAAAACGGTATCCGCAAAAATGTTCAAGTGCATATTTTTAATGGCGTGCATTTGAAAGAAAAATATGTCGAAACTATTATTTTCGGCACGATTTCAGAGATATATGAAGCGTTGGTGCAATTTCGCATTTTACGATATGCATAACTAGCTCTGCAGGTTATCCCCTTAGAGCTTCGAATTGCAGAAGTACCCCGCTGTATGCATACAAATATATTTCTATATATCTACGTGAGAGAAGGTGAGACGTTGGGTGGAATTATCCCCGTTTACTGTGGTACTTGAGCCAAGTTACGATCACCGTATGCATTATGGGTATATGGCGTACGTAACATGTGCCCCTAATCTCCCGGTATATCAAAGCAATAATGGAGACTGGGAAGTTGTCCCATTCCGAACGTAACGTTGCGTGTTGCTTCGCCAATATAGCTAGACAGAGTATGTTGAGAATGAGAGGCGAAGAGGCAGAGGGAAAGAGAAAGAGAGCGAGATAAAGAGAGAGAAAGAGAGAGGGGAGGTTATAGAGAGTGAAAGAGAGACAGAGGAGCGAAGAAGAACGAAATGTACAACGCTACACTAAATCTGCCATCAAATCCTACCTAAAGCGTTTTGGCCTTCGGGAAAGGAAGCTCCGCTAGGTCCAAGCTCGATGTGCTTTGCCAGTCAGCGACCCTCTGGGAGCTTTTACTAGCCTTACCTGTTAACCTAGCTCATCCCCAACCCCAAACTCTTCCTCGAGTAAAGCGTTCCCGGTAATGTTAGCGCCGGGATATACCAGAAGCATTGGTAACTCCGCCGGCAAAAGGAGAAGTAGCCTTCACTGATCGGAGGTTGGTGTCCTCTAATGACAATGGAATCTCTTCCTCGTTCTTCTCCCGCTTGAGAAAATCCCCGCTAGAAGCATCCGGCTAACTCTGAGACTCCATAAATCCACTGTCTTTCTCCAGTTCTCGCAGGCTTTTCCGCTTTCTCCATCTAATTCCACCCTTCAGCCCCGATCCATCAACGGTCTCTTCGCACCTGAGGAAACACTCGTTTGTTCCCGAATTCACCCTGCCCTTCTGCCTCAAAATCAAGTCTTTGTTGCCTTTTTTCCGTCAAGTGGTTATCAGACGTGGGTGATTTTAGGGTAACGAGGAATTTATGAGTTGGATTCGCTATGTGCAGAATTTTGAATTAAGAATTGCGCCTCGAGGACAGTTCTATTTCGAACTTGTTCATATTTTGATGCGATTGAATCGACCATCTAACACTTACGTCAAGAAGCATAGAAGATGACGTGAATTGGCAATTTTGTCGTGAGTAGGATGGATTTTTCGGTTTAACGGGCTATATCTACCTAGGAGGGTAAAAAAATGCAATTTAAAAAAAAATGTTTGTATTAGATAGTATCACCTCTTAGCTATATTCCCTGAAAATTTCATTGAAATATTCCTAAAATTGAATGAGCTACAGCTTCTAACAGTCGGCTGGGCGAGCGGAAGCAGCAGTCGGTGGACACGATATCTCGAGAACGACTTGATCGATTGTTCCCAAACTTACAGGACTTACGATGAGAAAGATTTGAAGGTCGTTGACGATTTCACTTTTTTTAAATCGATCTTCATTTTTTAATAGTTACGTAAAAATGACGACTATTTTCATATATTTTGTATGCTCGAGTTTCAACTCGTCGCCACGTTGTTAAAAAAAACGATTGAAAAAAACGACGATCGTCAACGACTTGTATTTATCGTTGCCTTGAATAACCCGTTTGGTTTTTAGATTTCGGATGGACCGTTTATGGTGGAAAGTGTCCACCGCCAAAAGTGGCTAAAAAGATGTCATCATCTGCCGGCGGCGATGTTTTTGTTGTTTTTCTGAATTTTGTGGTGTGTTTTTAAAGGCACTCAGTATATGTACCTTCGTGTTAAAATTAATGCGTTTTTTTTTATCACCAACCGTTTCCCGGAAAAAAATCGGAATTTGGCCATTTTTTTCGGGCCTCGAGGTAGATGTAGCCCCTTAATCACCGCAAATACGAGCCATCAAGTGATTGATGCGACCGTTCGTAGATCCCGGCATGTCTAACCCACCCTTCAACTTTGTATCTTCAACTTGCTCCTCTCTCCGGCATCCGCGATGGGTTCGATGGTGGCTGCTTCGACGACGAAGACGACGAACTGGATGGCTTTCGTCCTCCCTTCCTAATTACAACGCGCTTGGCTTCGGCTCACATACGTCTTTGCTCTCAAGTCACCCCTCGGTCGACTTAACTACTCCCGTGTCTTTCGCTCCCTGCTGAAACTCGCGTTATTAATCGGCAATTACTCGCGCTCGCTTCTAATCTAATTCAATCGAAACACGGTGCTGTGGAACGGCCTCGTCGCGGACTCCTCCGTGAACAGGCATTGGATCGGAAGCTTTCGTAAGGCATGATAACCTGCGCAGCGTATAACGTGTGAGAAGATCGAAAATTTCCGGAAGAACTTTGCCCGGAATTATAGTCTCACGAAGATCGGTATTTTAGATGGTAATTTATTTTGGTGGAGAGAGAAATAGAGAGAGAGAGAGAGAGAGAGAGAGAGAGAGAGAGAGAGAGCACGAGAAAGAGAGAGGGAGAGAGGATGGGACGAGTTCTCCGGTAGGGCGGTTTAGCCAAGTAACCTGGGGAACGTTACGGAGGGTTGTCCCTTGGTACGCTGTAATTAGCGACCTATTAGGGCTTTAACCCTCTCTCCCTCTTCTGTACGAATAATGTTACGGTGATGCTTTGGTGCTGTTGCCGAGGAACACTTTGACCCGTTCGCTCATCCTTCTCCAGGTGGTCTCGAGTAGCCCGACCACGTGTATATATATCTCGCTTTCCCCCTGGGCTGCTTAGTGGATTATCCCGAAAACATGTCCAAACAGCAGGATAAGCCCAGCCAAAGACTGAAATTTCGGCTTAAGGTCAACGTTTTTTACTCCATGTACCATTTAAAGCGCCCATCGTACTCTATTTAATCCACTTTCTATCGGATTGGGCACATGAACTACAACAGTTGCTGGAACAACCAATAAAGCTGAAAGTGTGGATCACCGTATTCATCGATCCTTGATACAGTAGAGGAGGGAAACGTTTTGGAGAAGAACGTCATTTTGACACAGTCATCGTTGTGCAAGAGCCAACAGTTTGTTGATCCCCAATTGAATCCTCCCTCTCGCTCTCTGTCTTTGTTTGGAAGTTGTCGTCAATGCAAAGCCTCTAGGACGACCAGAGTGCCAGAGAACCGTCACGAAGGGGTGCCTCCCTTCACATCGAACATCAACCCCAGACATTCTCTCCAGGTCTGCCTCCAATCGTGAATCGTGCGCATAGACCCATTTTGCTCCGGGCGGTGGCTCGTAACCTCGCTGATTGGTAGTGGCAATTAACGTCCTGTTCCGTATCCAACGCTGGACGTCTATTGCCATATCCTCTCACCATCACTGCTAAGCTGGCCAGACGTAGCTTCTCTAGCACTCTGGAAGTGGCTGTCCGTAGATCATTGTTGCGCACGGTTCCGGTCCTCAATTGGTGATGGGTTCGGGTGTTGTATCCTATAATTCACTTTGTCCAACTGTCCAGTCCTCTGGGCCATGATGTTAATCTCAGAAGTGTCCTGCTTTCAAGTACTCTAAACCGCTCCTACTGGACTTCGGAGCTGCAAGTTTGACCCCAAGGTACCTTTTGTTCACGAGGCAATACAGATACGAGATAATATGACAAGAGACTGTTCCAGATGAGTTAAAAGCGTTTCCAATGCGCTGGATTCGATCTTGTATGATCCTCTGTATACTATCTGAACCTACGAATAGTGGTTACATGTCATATGAATTGACAAAGGCTGCAGAGCCAGGGTGAATGGTGTCTTGCACCTAGGTTCAGCTTTGTACCAGTCAACCTTAGGGATCAGAAACTATCACAATGACGTGAAGGCTGTCTTGTTATGGATTAACGTGTACAATGATCGTACTTGACGCGCAGGAATTAGCCGTTTCGGTATTTTATCGTCGTCAGGCTTACCCGCACAGCCCGAAAGATCTGGACATCACTTTTGCCAGGAATCCTTAGGTGGCATGCCTAGGAGCTGTACTCGCATAAATATATGTATGCACATACACCTTTTGGAGAATGACAATTGGTCCTAAGCTCTTGAAATTTTATGCTATCGAACGTTGCCTAGCTAGATCTGACGTTGGGTGAACGGTTAATCATTGAGGACTCTCTGTACTCATGAATACTATCAATACTTTAAGTTGCTTGTTCACTGCCTTCGTGGCAGGACAATCATGGATGGAGAAATGTGTAAATGACTATCATCTTTTAGTATGTAGATTATGTAAAGAGGTGCAGTATCATTTAACTAGGAAAAGCTTAAAGCCGCTTCCGGTACTACAGGTACATCATGACATCGCAAATCAAATGTCAAGCTCTTGCCACACATGTAGCACATAAGTGATCACTCACTGGGTTTAAACTGTCAGAGAGTTACGTCGATCTTGTTAACCTCCAAGTTTCCAACAAACTGAAAAATTGTAAAGTTTGCTATAGAATTTGATAAACCTGTATGACAAGTAGCCTGGTTCGTATCAAAGAGCACGAAGCTCGGGGGCCGGAGAATCATTCGATTCTTCGGTTGATTAATCCTCCCTGTGGGCATTCGCCGTTGCAAACGAGGAGTCGTCCGGGCATTCAATTTTGTGAGATCGAGGGTTAGAGTCTCATCCGTGCCAGGATGCGTATAGAAGAGAGAACCACGTCATCCTGCCTTTCATGTCCCAAGGGTGTCGCTAACGAGGAGGCCTCGGCGTTCTCATTCTGGCACGTTACACACACACACACACACACACACACACACACACACACACACACACACACACACACACACACACACACACACACACACACACACACACACACACACACACACACACACACACAGGCACGTGTAATCTAAACTTACACACGCATAGCGCGGTTACAGACACAATCACCTGACCCACTGACATTCTAGAGGCATTCGGGGACGATGGGCTTGAGGCTTTGGGGCTTTATAACCCAACGAGACAAACAGTAGGGGTCTTGTAGTCGTAATGTAGACAGTACTTAAACTAGAGTAGAGCGATGGGCTCACTCGTATCCATAGCACGAACGTGTAGATGAGCGATGTCGATTCTCTCTGGGTATCCCACCCTTGTGGAGACGCGAGAATATCGAATGTGTTAGCGATACGCTAACGATCGAGCCCCATCCACCCTCTTCATGCCGAAAGGCACCCTCAGAACCACCCTCTTCGGTACCAACTTGGCTCCGCCGAGGGATAACCAATCCGGGATCCAGTGGATGGATGATAACGCCCGGACCAGTGTTGTAGATCCGTTGGTATATGATGATCCCGGTGCTCTCGCGCTACATATTCGTTTTTGCCCTATCAGGCTTGATGGGACCCTAGTGGCAAGCTGACTTGAATATGCGAAAAAGCTTTCCGCCTGGCGAGGACTTTATAGGTTTGGCTATCTTATCGGCTGAACCGTGTCCACTTCTACCATCGGCCGTGTTTCATTTTATCACCGTATGTCATGTGGATGCTGAAACTAATGGCTGAATTCAGCCCTGGTAAGAGCTCTGTACGAATCTAGCAAAACTTTCCTGATGGCCCGGATCTGCAGGCAAATGACGATAAGGCGACAGGTGACGACGTGAAAGAAGTCCGCGAGGCCTCTGATTGATGGAACACTGTGCGGTTTGTAATTACAGTTCCCCTGGGACCATCCGTGCCGACGGGAGAAGAGAAGGAGTGGGATGGGTGTTTGATATTGCGAGCCTCAGCTTTATGGATTCACCCTCGACGCTCATCTCTTTGTGACTGTACGGTGGGTTGTGCGGAAAGACTTGAAATTCTCGCAATCTAACGCGTGCCTTTCCACAACGTTTGTCAGAAGCTCGCGTACCCTTCTTCGCTTTAATGGATGCCGATAATGAGACATTTCTTTTTGATGGTTCCCTTATCTTCGGTACTAAAATCTTACAGGTTCATTACTATGGGAAATGATTGTAATATTACTTTAACAGCTGGTTGTTTTGTAAAGCAGCATTCTTCTAAGAAAGCTTATGTATTAGGTGCTCAACGAATGACAACATCGTAATCACCCAATAAAGACATCCGTTCAGAAATGAATGGCTAGGCGGTGCAATATGCAATCGAACAGTTCAGCCAAAGGTTGTATACACACAGCTGTGTCATATCACATAAGTTCTACGTTTCTTAAGGGGGGGGGGATACCTTTAGGCGAGGAAAAAATTGGCTGGTTTTCATGATTTTCTTTGAAAAGGAAAGATTTCTTAATTATTTCAGAGACTTATGGTATGTTTTATTACTACTTTAGGCTGTTGCATGATATTTTTAAATTAACTTTTGATAAAGGCGGAGGAATGGCATGGTCTTCTAAACTACATTTTCAAAACTGACGCGAGCTAATAAACTAATCGACCGATTCTGATGAAATTTGGTATAAACCTTTCTAACCTCATTGTCTGAAAAATGACCCTAAATGTTTTTGAAAATATTGAAAAAAAAACAAAGTATTTTTTCATTGCAAAATGTAGCCATTTTCTCCAGAATATTCATTCTTGTTTCAAAGCACACCATTTAATCGATTTTCAACATTTCTAACATTTTCTTGGTTCATATTCTGCGTACGAGTGTTGAAGAAAGAAAAATCTTCGTTGGTTTTTTTCAGATTAAGCCTGCCGATACTACGTGCCACGCCGTCTGTCATGCGCCGCAACCCGTTTAGAAAACCGTGCTATACCTCCGCCACTTTTGGAGAGTAATAAAAAGAATACCATGTAGCAGCCAAAAGTAGTAACAAAACATACCCTAAATCTCGAAAATGACGAAGAGAATCTTTCCTTAGAAAAATCATGAAAATCAGCAATTCCTCGCCTAAAGGTATCTCCTCCCCTTAATCCAATCGCGCGATTCGTATTCTCGACTGAAGTCCCGTACATATAGATGACGTAAAAACACTTCGGAGGATATACAATAGTCCTGACAGTTTTGACCTTTGTTGTCCCTGCGGGCGAGAGGACACGCGCATGTGTTCGGGGATGGTGCAATAACGAGGATAGATTGAGACGCGACTGGGGTAGCGTTAAATCGTCCGAAAAGATAGGACGATCATTCCACATCGTACCGCAACCCTCGCAGAAGGTTCACATTTTATGACGCGCCTTGGCAACCGACCCCTGCTATCGTTACGTCTTTTTTCCTCTTCTTATCTTCGGAGAGAACGGAATTGATAGATAGGGGTGCACCCATGAAAAAAGGGGAAAACGAGAAGGTGATTCTAGTGGGAAAGCTCCGGTTATCGATTAAGGAAAATATGTCATGGCATCGTTTGAAGGCCCCCTTATTGGCTGCGAGTACGAACGTACGTGAGGGGTAGTTTTTGAAAACATTTTTACAACCACACGCTGTCACAAATTCAGAAAAGAAATTTTCGTTTCAATTACGAATGACGATGAATGAATTGTATCGTAAAATGCGGCCTGGCGTGCTTGTTTTCGCGAATAATGTTGGATTAATCGGCCGGCCAAATGCTCCGAGCACACCATTAGTAAACACGTATACGAATTTCTCCATATATAAATATTTCTCATTCACCCGGCAACCCCTTATCATTTCTCCATGCTTCCGCGTCCCTTTCGTTATGATTACGCGCACACGTACAAGTTGCTGGGGGGTGACCGCAAGCTCAAGGGATAGCTATACCATTCGCATAATCGTCGAGATCGCCCGTTCCATGACAGTAAATAATAATTACTGTACACGAGTTGTACGAGTTTAATATTATCATCAGCATGGGGTCTAAACTCTCTGTCTCGTATTACCCGTGTCTACAAACAACACGTGTACAACTGGCGAACGTACGAACGGTATATAACTCCAACGATGGTGAATGCGCGAGCGTAAAAAGGGGTCTTTACTCCATTCCCCTATCGTTCTTCAGTCATTCTACACGGGGGTAACCATGACATTACACTACAATTTTCTCGCCCCCTACTCCAACATACCCTTGCAACCATTCTCCCCCATGAATTTCGATAAAGATCTTGTTCTTCATAATTCGCAAAGCTCGATCGAAAAACTACGAGATGAAAGATAAACGAATCGGGAAGTTTAAACACGAGTACATTTGGGACATTCTTTCGCGCTGTATATAATATTGACAGTTGTAAGATCGAGGTTACTTCGCTCATAATGCAGCCTTGGATTCCTCGTATCGTCTGTGTGCTTTTCATTTTATTTTTTTTTCGGCCACCCCTTGTAATTGATTATTTATGCCGACAATCGAGCAATCAGCTAACGCACCAAGCCATTTCCAGGATACGTCACGTACAGTGGCCGAAACGAGGCTCGATAATGATCACGAGTGTCGACTACGTCCCAAAACTTTCCCCAGTGTACCAGTGAAACGAAAGGTAAAAAGAAAATAGCCTCGAGAAATAATTTCATTTAGATCGAATCAGTTGATGACAGTTCCGGGTAACGATGTGTTTTTTTTCCTGATCGCAATATGTGTATTCATATTTATATGCTGATGCACGGATATAGGTGGATGTAGAGCTGAGTTCACCACAGAATTACAAATTACCAACTCCCTCGCTCGCAACCCTCGAATCCACCCTCCTTTCATCCTCGGTCTCTAGATAATGAGAGTCAACTAGTTATAAAGTTGGCGTGTCGTGGGGACGACGCGTCTTGCCGCGGTCTCTTCACTCTCCTATGGAGCTTTTCTTACTTCCAACAGTTTGCGGTATACACACCGTTGCCATTGCAAATCCACGGCGCAGAGCTTCCAATACTTCCACCAAGCTGTACGGAGATGAACGGGCTTTAACTCGGAACCAGAGCGGAAGAGCAGAGGTGAGAGAGGACGGGGAGGGGGGGGGCATGTTCTGTAGATGGATGCTAAGCGCTAATTAAATCAGTGGTATCTCTCCAGCGACTCTGGTAAAGCTCGGTAAGGTCGCTTGTTGTCGGCCTCTCCGAGCAGCGGTTTCCTATTAAAGTAACTTCTATCCTTCTTCCTCTTATCGTTGCGTCGCTTCCCGAGATCTCCCCCGCTCCAACGTCATCCTCGCACATTCCGTTCGAGTCCCACCATACTTCTCAGTGCGTTAAATATTCTCGATTTAGCCGCCATCTTCGTTCACATCTCCTTTTTCTGTTGGGGTAATGTTCTTTGCGGATATTGAGGCAGATTGATGTTTAATCAGCCGATGACAATCGCCGTCATTTCATTAGTCCCTGCGAAAGAAGAATGGCGCGCAATCCATATGTAAATGACGTTTCCTCCATGTGTGTTTCAAATGGATCATTGCTTCCCTTGTTTGGATTTGCTTGTTGCACGTCTGGATTTTACATGCAGATGATCTTTGACATCAAATCGTCGTACGGACTCTTAGCGAGAGAAAATATATTCCTATCTCTTGAGGGAAGGTTCTGCCTTGTTGGGCCAAAAAATGTTCGATTTTCACCAATTTTTCATGCGAAGAGTATTAAATATAGAATGTTGATATTTGGTATGTTGACTAAGCGGTCTTTATTGAACATCATAATATTTTTTAAAGTTTGACAAAACATGGTGGTGGGAGTGGGAGGAGCCACGTATGTCGGTGCGCGGGCGATGACATTCTTCGCTTGCGGAGAATGTCATCGTCATGTCAGAAAATTGAAAAATGAAAAAAATCGTGAGCAAAAAACTGCGAAAATGTTCGGGAGAGACAAACTTTCTTCCAATCGCTCACTATTTTGGTATTTTTCGATGTTTATTCTTGATTCTAGGTCAACTTATACACAGTATTGTACAAAGTGAAAATATGTTTGATTTTTTTGCTTCGGATCACCTGTCCGGGGCTTAGGACTTCCGCAAGCGAAGAATGTCATCGCCCGCGCACCGACATACGTGGCTCCTCCCACTCCTACCGCCATGTTTCGTCAAACTTTAAAAAAATATTTTGATGTTCAATAAAGACCGCTTAGTCAATATACCAAATATCAACATTCTATATTTAATACTTTTCGCATAAGAAATTGGTGAAATATCGAACATTTTTTGGCCCAACAGGATAGAACCTTCCCTTGAAGGATTACACCTAGTTGGAATTTTTGAAAAAATCGATTTTTCGTTTTCGACGGATTCTCATAATATAACCTTTCAAAAATATTTTCTAAAACCTTCAATTTGGTCCGTTGAAAATTGGGGGAGTTAGGAGCGTTTACAGGTAGGTCCACTTACCGCTTTACCGTCACAAGTAAAAGCTTTAAACGTGTTTTTCTCGGAATGACTTTTTTAGAATCGGTGTCCAAAATATCTCAAAAACAACTAAACCGATCCACTTCAAATTTCATATTTTTTTTTTCAATGCATACTTTTTTTTTATATAAAGGAAAATAGAGTTTTTTTTCCACTGAAATTTCGACGATAACTGATCGGCGACCATTTTTTCAAAAATCATTATTTAATTGAATCCTTCGATTAAAGGCCAGATAATCCGGTACAAAAACTAAATTTATTTGGTTTTTTTAATTTCAGATGGTTTGTTCGAGAGCAGGAATGGTCACTGCGAAGGACCTTTTTTGCACAGCGGTCTGTGCAATTTACTGTATCTCCGTTGTTTATAAATATTTCCCAATAAAAAAATTGTCAAAGATACTTTAAATGATACCCTATACTATAAAAATAAGTTAAAAACCTACACCCATTTAAAAAAAAAACATTCACGAAAACACCTCTTTTTTCCGGCCGCGAACCATGTGTAACCCGTTAATCCACTAATTGCACTCCCCTGATACGCTCTTTTTCCGCAAGTATGCAGTCTTTACATTGGCGAGTACGAGACTGGAATCTTGTATTTCTATAAACTCGCTTAGGCAATCGCGGGTGGTGGAGATGGGGCGTGAGCTTGCGAGAACGGTTGAAGGAGAAGAAGGAGAAGGGAAATGCCACCTAACTACGACTCGGCGCTGCTGGCAGTAACTTAATAGCATGAGGGTTAGTTAGCACCGGTACGTGTGTTCCAGACGATAATTAGACACGTACGAAGCAAGGCGCAAGCCTGCAGTGTCTCACGCAGGCTTGGCAGCGCGTTTGCCAACGCTTCTCCTCCCTTTCAACACCTGTCGGACCTATTTGCGTAAGCCTCAACGGTGACGAAAGAAGGTCGAAGGAGACTCGGTTGCTGGAATATCGCGACGAGCAGGTATGGTCTATGCAAGAAAGAATTGGAAACTCGTGCAAATAGTAGTTGTTTTTTCTGCAGATGCTTTTGAGACATCGATTTCAAAGTGCCGAGCCTCAATGAACGAGAGAAGGAAAGAACAAGCGAAGCTTGCGTTCCGGTGGTATTGGGTATGCCAACGGTACATTTAGTAGTTGGCGAATGGGGAGCCGGTTGTGCCTGGCTCGACGGTAATGCATCTAATTTTCAATCGGTATCATGCAAATCGATATCCGTTTCATATTCAATGAGGCGATTAACGTACAGCTCGCTCGTTCTCTCGTGCTATCGTCGTCGTGCTTGTGGACTGGTAGGGTTGCCAGGTGAGTTCAGGGGCTGGCTGTTGGTCAGCAACGCACACACACACACACACACACACACATACATCCAAGGACAACCGAGGCAAAGTGGTCGAAGCTAAGGCCCCCTGAGGTTCATCGAGGATAAGGGAGCTCCGGCAACTGCGCATCGCAAGGCAAATAGACAAAAGGGGGTCGGAGGGTGCATCGATGTATGTAGCCTGACTCGTCCACAGCAATGTCCCGTATATTCTACCTCTATCAATCCAAGCCTTACATACACTGTACAGTCGTGCTGTTTTCCATTGAAATATTAATCGCAAGCGCGATAGGACGTTACTGCGAATCACGCTGATGGTTCGACGATCCCTGAAATCTCGCGCAGCCCCTTGGATACGTTGCGTCATGTGGCATAGATCGCGTGTCCTTTGTACTACACTGCTAAAAGGTTCCAACCAATCCTCCAATAATGAATCGTTCAATTATCCTCGATACGTCTCGGACACACGTAATCTCTCTTTCTCTCTCTCTCTCTCTCTCTCTCTCTCTCTCTCTCTCTCTCTCTCGTAATTAACGAGGAGAGAGAAAGGCGCAACTCTGCGGGTTAACGGAGTGGGGGAGGGTTAAGAGGCTGGCAACGAGAAAAGACAGGGTGAGTCTGGCGCGTGCTAAAGGCGTCATGATGAACTCTGAGATGGAGAAAAATGAACTGCCTCGGAGATATCGCAATCGATAATTGGCCGATAGCCAGCCAAGCTCGCCCTACCAAGTCTCTCTCTCTCTCTCTCTCTCTCTCTCTCTCTCTCTCTACAATCTGCCAAGACAAGAAAGCACCTCAATTTTCTTTCGTGACTCGGGGCCAAGGAAATGAGAGTTCGATGTCAACATAACAATGCCGCAGGGCGGTGGCCAGGGGGGGGGAGGGCACATATCAGAAAGAGGGTGAGGAATGCAAGGATGTGCAAGCTCTTAATAAAGCTCGATGCTCGGAACGACTGACAAAGAAATTCTGGCTGGAAACGAGGACTCTAAGATCGCAATTTTTCAGATTTACGAAGAAAAAAAATGGTCGCGACAGCAAAACTTGATCAGACATCGATTCAACAAAAAATGCGAAATTGTCACTGAATCGATTTATGGTTGACATGCGAAAAATGGCAGAAATGCTCGGGGCCATCGACAAAAGTAACGCTGGCTCGGTTTTTCGAACATACTTGTACGCGATAAATAATGTTTTAATGCGAGATCGAATGCACGGATTTATATCCATTGTGCAAAAATAAAACACCGTAGATACCCCGGTCCTATTCACGGCATTCAATGGTGCAACAGGCACCATCCATTTACTCCGGCTTTCTGGCTTTGTCGCGTCATTATCATCAGTTTTTACGGTTCATTGCAATTTATCGCAGGCGCGTTTTCGACGATCGAATGTAAAACAATGGATGGCCTGGCAAATGTATTCAATGTTGTCGTAACGTTGAACGATGAAAAGTGTTGCTGTTCCTTTCGGCGATGATTCGACAATTTGTCACATTTGGATTTTGAATTTGCCGACGATTTTTCTAAAAACATGTTTATGATTAACAATATTACTTGTACTGTTATTAAGTTTAATAATATATTATTTCATTATCAGTAGGAGAGCATGAAGAGTACCTACGAATAAAATTCTTTCTTGTTCATATCGATAAATTCGTGCCAAAAATAAATGAAACGTTCCTATACTAATTCTGATGGTTGCACGAGTAATGAAATTCGACTTGGATTCGGCACGAATTAGGGAATTAATTGTCCAACAATGTTGTCACGCAAACTCTCTTCTATTTCTCTTTTTGCTTCCTCTGTGCCACTCTATTTATTCATCTCCCTTCTCTCTCTCTCTCTCTCTCTCTCTCTCTCTCTCTCTCTCTCTCTCTCTCTTTGGTTTCCCGCAGTTTCATTCATTTAGCTGCTTCGGCAATCAGCTTACCATCATCAGTGTCTAATAAATTGCCACTGAAAGTCATTTGCCAGCAGCATTTCAATACGGCAACAGCCACGATAACAAATCAAAATTCTCTGCAAAGCTTTTTGTTTATCATCCACTGATCACTAATAAGCTATCTAATAAATCAATATAAAAACGTATTACCTATGACTGTCGCACAAAAATAGTTTGTAATCGCGATAGCCAAAAAAAGCAAATTTGTATGCTTTTAGGGCACTGATGGTTTTTCAAAAATAAATTTTGAAATTTATGTACACATCAGATATTTTTCGTCTCTCGACAAATCTTAAGGATCAGCTTTTAGCGTTTAAGAAAGTTTAATTTCGCATTATTTTAATTATTTTGCTTCTTCCTTTGCCCGCGGCGTGCACGTGTCGTGGCCGTAGAGAGAGACATATTTGTTAGAAAGCAGCTTTGACTGCTGACTGTACGACGAGTGAGTGCCTAATTTCGGGATTACTGGTAACGGGTGAAACCTCAAAGAGGAGGGTGCGTGAGTGGGAAAGAGGGTGAGTAGGGGAGGGTGAGTAGGGGAGGGTGGGGAATTTATCGGGTCAATTTGAGTTAATTCACGTAATTAATCGAGGCAATTAATACCTCGAGTTTCAGATTCTCTCTCTCTCTCTCTCTCTCTCTCTCTCTCTCTCTCTCTCTCTCTCTCTCTCTCTCTCCCTCTCTTTCTCGCCGTCTCTCCAATTTTCGAAAATTCCTCATGTCCCGCTTCTCTTCAGAAGTTATTCCGTCAGGCTTTCTAATAATTGCAAAACAATGCTGCAGTATGGATCGCACCAAGATTTCTATCTTGGTATATCCTCAATATCTCATATCCCACCTTTGAATATCCTCAAATGCAGTGTAGACGCATTAAGGTGTAGACTTCAATTTAATATTAATTTAACAATTGGTTAATATTTAAGCGATTCGTCGAGAGTAATTTTATGAATAAATTGAGAAACGAAGGTGGTTGAATGATATTTTTTAAGCAAAACTTTCAAAAGTCTAAAACGAACTCGGAGGAATGCCCGGCACACTTTTGATTTTATTTAAAATTGCATACAGCGTAACAACGAAAAAATCGCCACTGTCTCGAAACTACCCTCTAACAAGGATTATGTTGAAACTCAAATATGTTATAAAGCATCGAAAACTATTGGACACATATTTTTTATATCTGCGGAAAAACGGTTTTACGGGGAGAAAGCACTCCTCAAAGAAGAGCGTGTCAAGGGGTGATTTTATGGTGCTGAAGTTTGCATAGTTGGAATACAACGATGCTATTTTTGCTGGTTAAGGGGTCTTCTCACTTTAGACTCTAAAAAAGGATATTCTCATGAATTTTTTTGACCGGTTTATATTATAGATTTTGATATAAAAGTTGTTACATTTAATAAATACGCTTTCGAAATACATTTAAAAATAATCATTTATTTAAGTCACTATTTATAGACGAAAATGGTAGTTAAAAAAATTTCCGAAAAACTTGTAGGTTTGCGCTGTTGATGAACTCTCGGAGATGGATCTTCCGATGGATCTTCCGTCATACGATTTTTGATATATGCAAAAATAACAAAATGGCGAATATTTTTCGAAAAAACAAAAAAAGTGTTTTTTTTTACCGTTTTGGCAAAAAAATAATAAATATCAAAATTTAAAAGAGTCCTTGATAAGCGCTATAGCGATAGTTGTAAAAAATATGTGAGAATATCATAAGGATCGGTTCGGTAGTTTCGAAGATTTTATCCATAAACCGTCGAAAAAATGTTGTTTCGAGAAAAATGCGTTTAAAGTTTGTTGGAGTTACATAAATAAATAAAAAAAATTTCTTAATGTATTTCGAAAGTGTATTTATTAAGTGTAACAACTTTCATATCAATCTCTATAATACAAACCTATCAAAAAAATCACAAAAATAGCCTTTTTTAGCGTCTAAAGTGAGAAGACCTCC